>JAQFVV010012451.1:3679067-4127154 GCA_028023455.1 Epiperipatus broadwayi | reverse complement strand
CGTGGACTGGGTTTGAACTCGGGTACTGTGTATGAGTAAGCGTGGTGGATTTATACCGGTACAATATATATATACAATAACTATTTACAATTTATACAAGTAATTAAACATGATAAATATGTTATAGTTTTGTATACCAAAACCCAAAGAATTTGATATATTCCACTATTAAGACAAAAAAGACTGCAGGAAATTAACTAGTTCTCTTCAACTCAAGGATATTGACTTATAACACTGTAATAGAAGGAGACTCTAAGACATGCAACTCAAATGAGTGAAGCATGTAACAAAATGATTTATTAGCCCAAGGAATAAACCACCCATAAGAATTAAACTTTTATTCAAGACAAATGTTTATCTGATGATCTCACATAGAGTTGTTCCAGGACCACCCCAGATTTGATTCATTGTCTTCCTTGGCAAGTATCTCAGACATTGATTGAAATAAGTTTCCCAATCACTATAGAGTTTTCTCAGCCAGTTGAATTTCTTGTTGTCAAATATCATAGTACATTGTATATATCATATTGTCTTAAGGGTATGCACAGCTACCATTGCATTGTGGGGGTTAAATTTCTTAATGTATTGACTAAGCAGAAGTTTTAAGTTTATGATTGGCCTGTGGAACACTTTAGCTCTTATCTGCCGAAATGTCAAACATTCATTGAATAGATGCTGAAAAGTTTCATCACCAGATTTGCATAGCAAACAGACTGGATCCAAATTTATATTTAGTCTTTTATTTAGAGTTAATACTATTTTAAGAATGTTTCCATCATAAAAAAATTACATCATAAGAATTCGGAAATAAAATATGCTATAAATTGAATCAGCTTTGGAGTATTTGTTGAACCAATCATATATATATATTGTAACCATATATTTTAGTATAAAATATAATAATTGATGTAACTGGTATAAAAATTTCTCTGTCTTCTTTTGGTGATTTGATTGGCTTGATTTGCACTTTGAACAGATTACTCTCTTATATTCAAAATAATTTATTAGAGAGAATGGGTAATATTTTGCCTTACTTGTTGTCTATATTATTTTAATAAATTTAAATTGCTTCTTTCCATATACTAATTCATATCAAAATGTTTAACTTTTTAAAAAAATTTGACAACACATTAAATTTGGTAAAATATTATTAAAAATAATAATAATTTTTATTTGTTTAAAATGGTCTTAAAAATTATTTCCATTGAATTAAAAAAACCATTTGTTCAACTAAATTTAATTATTAAAAATAAATACAGTAATTACGTATGCGTTTCAATGTAAAAAAGAAAGGAGCGCGAATTAAAAAAAAAAGATCGTCTGATAGTGTTGCTTTTGGGGGAAAAAAGAAAAGAAAATGGTAAAAGGCAAATGGTGTAAATATGATAAGCTTATTTTAAAATAGTTAACAAGTAAACGGATTACCACAAAGTTTTCTATAAACGTAAAAATAACATAGTGGTATTTAATAATAAGATGAATTGCTAAATTTAAAAGTCTGTTCAAGTCGGCTAGCCAGGTGGATCAAATCGCTAATAATAATTTTCCAATATTACATTTGAAATATGTTGGAGCTTTCCAGTTTAAAAGCAGAATTAATTGCAAGATTTTGGTATGTTTTAAAATATTTATTATTCTACAATTTGGAAAAATTAAATAAGTATTTTAATTACAGAAGTTTTATAAATATGAAAATTTGCTTTTTAAAAAAGAAGAAGTTTAAATTAAAGTAAAATGTTAAAGTTATTAACATAGTTTAATATTTCCGTTTATAATTTTTATAAAAAATATAGTATTGATTGATATTTAACTTTGCAATGCCAGTAATACATTTGCTAGTTAATTTGTTTACTATTTGGATAATAAAAACAGTCTTCAAATAATTAATCAAAGCTATTTTCTAATTTTATCGTCAGTTTGGAATGATTAAATTAATTGCTATAATTAGTATTCCTAGATTTAAGCGTGGATAAATAAATATTAGCATGGATGTGATAAACTTGGAACAGTTTTAATAGAGAAATGTAGAAATTAATAATTTATGAAAAAAACATTTTCATTTAAACTCTGCATGTCATGTTTTGGAATTGTTTCATGTTTATGGAGCCACGTAAAATCATTAATCTAATAGTGCTTATAATAACTAATACAAATGGATAAAATTACATGTATGGAATTCAACTATAATTGTAGCTATTACTTCGTATATTTATTGTTCGACACATCGTACATGGATTTCACGGATCATATTTGTAGTTATAAAATGCTATACAATTTAATTTGTGATACACACACCTGCTAGAATTCATGTATTGAATTATAAAATGCTATACATTTAATTTATATCACACACCTGTTAGATTTTATGTATTTGATGAATAATGCATTACTTTAATTTTATCGTTATATAAACTTGCATGTGAAGTTCATAAGTTATATTTTATTAAGTTTAAATTAATAGGGGTTGAATAAAATACTTATTCAAGAGAATAGCGCTTGCGAAAAAGCTTGAAAAGTACTAAATGAATTTATGAGATGTATCAATTTTTCATGAGGTATTTTGTGAGTCTTTCCAGATTTCTATTCCTATACTAATATTACTTATATTATATTACATATGTTTTATTTTAAGCAAGATAAGTTAGTACATTAGTTGTCCTGATTAGTGTAACATTTTATTATGCAAGAACCCACATTTGCTAAAATGTTAGTGTTTTCTGAATGGTCAGAATAACTGAGGAGGATGATTTTGCACTTTAATGTGAAGTAAATAGTAATGTTGTTTTATAATGTTAAAAGGCATTAATCTGTGCCAGTGGTTAATCCGCAGATTACTTAATTGCCATTTTTTTGTATTTTACACTCATTCCTGCGCTGGTGGTTAATCCGTGGAATTGTGTAATTATACTTATTACTTTATGATGGTGTATAAATCCACAAAGCGTTTAGTGTTATTTAATTCCTATGTGTAGATGAATGCATCCACAGGAGTATGGTTTTACTTCATAGATATAAGTTGGGCAAAGTATTTTAGTTATTCTGCTAAATCATCTTCTTCCATTTGTAAGTATAATTTATAAGTTAGATCATTAAATTGTAGCAGGACATTCTATTCAAGTTATCTCATAATAATTAACTGTTGGTTGATTATTATTTACCTGAATGTAAGTTTAAATTTTCACTTTATTTAATGATTGCATTATAGCTAAATCCTACAGATATAATATTATTTATTATATTATTATAAGTTTACGGTATAGATTTATTGAATCTGGAAATGACATTAGATTTTTCATGAGTTGATGTTGAATTTAGTATAATTTCCTCAATACATTCATTATATCAAATTGAAATATAAGGTATGATTAGGTTTTTAAAAACCGTACCTATGATATGTTATTGAAGAAAGTCGATGGAATTATAATTTATTTATTTTATTTGTTTATTTATGTCTTTAATTATAACATTAGAATTAATTACTTATTATTCATAAATTTGTAAATAAACGTTGATTTATAATTAAACTTACTGTGCCGTTGCTATTTGTCATTCATAAAATCAGAAATCATAAACCTTGGATAGAGCATACATTGAAGTACATACTATCGTCAACATGATATAAGAGTTTAGTGATATTTTGAGAAAACATTTGGATGCTTTTCGTCTTTGGTAGTTTATGATGTGTAAGGTATAATAAAATCCCATTTACCTTTTCCATCATTTTAGCTTTGCGTAGTTGATTCTAGTATACAATATAAATTGATTATTAAACCTGTAAACAGATTTACCAGATAATGACATGATTGAATATATTTACTTAACGTTTTTAAATTGTCATTTGTCAGTATAATAAGAGTCTCAGTGATATAGTAAACTATAAAAAAAGAACCCAAGTATTTATGTTTATTTATTGAAAAGCTTTACCTGGACTAGCATTTGTATTAAAAATCATATAGATGGTTTAAAATTTCATAATCTTATGTAGTTCCACAAATTATGCCATCTTGTACATGGTCGGCCATCGGGTCTCATACAATGAAAATCGCAAATTAAGGTTTGAAAGATAATAACATCACATACTTATAATTTGTTTAATGTATTTTATCATACTACTATGATAGGTCTTCGCGGTACACCCTGGCTGCGATCAAATTAAATCATAAAAAGTTTATGTTATATCATTAGTTTGGTCTGTGGTAAGTTGCTCCAGATGTTGGTTGTGGTCTTTGGTGCATAATATAGATGGCATGATATGCTTTTGGTTACAGCTCTTAATAGCTGACAATGTGCAGCGGGAATTGATCGGTGATCGAGGTTACAATTCTTAGCGCACTTATGTTTTGGTGATATTATGTAGTTGGGACAACAATCGAATGGTTACAATATATATATATAGAAATTTTTGGTACAATTCATATGTTGATCCTCCATGTTGAAAAATCCTTATGATTAATGGTCAAAGATTACTGTTTAAAGTTTCTAAAATGGCCCAATCCACAGTCGTAGAAATTCTCAATGGATGTTAAAGGTGAAATTTCATTCATTTTTGTTAAAACTATGGTTTCCCAAAGAACTACTGTGTGTGAATTAAAGTCTTTGCATTAGAGATTGTATCCAGTAGTTATCCAATCATACTTGGAAAATGGATAAATAAAGTTTCCATATTTTCTTTTGTCTCATTGTCAGCTGATACATTGTATGTTCTAAAGATTTCTTTAATTTCATCTTTTAACTGGGAAAATCCTTATAATATATATAATCATTTTTATTAAAATTAAAGCCAAATTTAGGAAGAGAAATTAAAGCAATTGTCAAATTAAGCCAATTTATAAAGAAAAATCATAATAATCGATATTATAGTTGAAGAAATAGATGGTTTATTATTACAAAGAATTATATGTTAATCATCTATAAAAATATTTATACACATAACTTTATGCTAATGTTAAAATATTTGTGCTCCGAAATAAAAATAATGCTATATTAATTACAAATGTTTTAAATTTTTATCAGCATACCTTTAATATCAAACTGTACCATATTGTAAACATTTATCAGAACTAAACTCAAGTCACACTCATTCACTATGCATGCATTTTGTAAACAATTTTCACTCTTTATTTGAGTTAGAAGAATTAAATATATAGATTTCTATATCCATAATGAGAATTTGGTATTTTTCTATTACATCACTGGAATTGTATTTTTATCTTATGTAATTGTAATTATTATGCTTGAAATTATAGATTAGAATTCTTTTATTTTTATTTTTACGTAATAATAAATATTTTAATAATTGTCAAATATTATAAGCCAATTGTAGAATCTCATCACCACATGGTTTATTTCTTTTTATATCACCAAAATATTCAGGTGTTTCACAATATGTTTTGTCTAGTCAAATCTGATGTTATCTTCAACTTCTTTTACTGTACTGTATCAACAAAGATGTTTTTTAATCAGAATTTTTAATCTAACTTAATGCATATGGTTAATATATTTCAAAATGATGATACCCTATCTTTTTGAAAGATGATTATTAAGAGAAATGTAAGAGTTTTTGATAGGTCCTTAATCTAAAAAGTTTCACAAACTATATATTAAAAATTTGTCGATATGTAATGCTTATATTCTACTGCACACAATAAGAACAACTTAGGTTTTTTTTTAATACTATGTTTATATTGTTTATATTTAATAATAAAAATATTGTATATTAAAGGTCTTAACGTTAAATAGAATAAACAATTTTAAGAACTTCATTTATTGTCCTGGATTTATTGCATATAAAACTTTGATTTCACTTGGCTTTTTATGATGTAATTTTTTTTTCATGTGTCATAGCATCGGCCGGGAAGCAAACCTGCTAACCCGGGACAACTGCTTATAAGGCAGTTGTGCTGACTACTCGACCACCAATGCTTGACATGATGTAATTTTGAGGTACAACATTAAAGTGATTAATGAACTATATATTAATAAGTATATGTGTTATATGTGTTTTAGTATTATAATTTGCAAAACCTATGTATAATATGTAATCCAATAAATAGGATAGATTGAGAACACATGTGTGTAAATTAAGTCTTTATATTACAGTAAAAATTCTAATAGAAGAAAAGTCTAGGTTACTAACTTCATACAATAAAGAAAACATATAAATGTATACAAAGCATTTATATAATTAACTAATAATTGGGTATTTAAATATGAATTTAAATAGAGGGTGGGATTAGATTGATAGAATATTACTATAATATCACATCTAACAAGGGCTTTGAGTGTTCCATCATCGATTGTCAATGAAATGGATGGTTGAATAGTATTGGTAGGGTGGGTAGATTGAAGCCTCTCCATTAAAATTTGAGGAATAGCTTTCTTAATATAAACCAAGCACTAATTGCATATATATATATATATATATATGGGAGATTATGATCTGGCCCAACTGATGTGTTAGTTCTGCATGAAATACACATATTGGGGGTCATGTATCTTATTCACATGTGTGTGGTCATGTGTATTGGTTGTTTGAGATAGAGTGGATGATAAATAGGTTGAAAAATCCTGAATTCAAATCCCTCTATTTACATATATAAAAACATTCAGTTAAGCAAATTACATACTACCTTATAATTAAACATGAATGGAAAATCAGATAATGCATGGGTGTGTACCGATTTGTATAATGTCTTGTGTATGTGCATATATTTATGCATTACAATTAGTATATTTCATTTATAAATATACATATACCTCATATTTATATGTGGAAATATTTAGTGTGTGGAATTTTTCATTTACATTTATTTAATTACAAAGCTCTTTACTTAGGGAAATAGACAATCAAGATTAATTGACCCAAGTTAAGAGAGAAAGTAAAACTATTAAGTTACTAAATATCTATTAAAAATATATCCTATATATGTATGTTTATATCAAAACAAATTTATATCAGTAGTAAATAATGATATAAACTGTAAATAAGAACAAAAATAAATAAATTTCAGTTTGCTAGTTAGTTGTCAGCATGTAACAATATTTCTTCTTTTCACTTAGCTATATAATGTAGTGTAGTCGTTAAATGAGAAGGCAGAAAGGAATGGGATAAAAGAATAGATTTATTAATAAAGAATAGGGAGTTAGAGAGATGGAGAAATAGTATGGAGAGTAAAAAGAGTTTAAATATGTATAGAAATAAACAGAATATTAGGTGTGAGTTAATATATGATAATAGTAAGGAAAGTAGTTTATTATTTAAGGTTTGAACAGGATCTTTAGCTACAAGAGAATATACATGCAAATGGAAAAAAATTGATGATTTATTTTGTAAATTATGTAAGGAAGGAATAGAAAATATTAGGCATTTGTTAATTGAATATAAATGCTTGAAAACAAGAAGGATACATATAATGAAGTTATGGAAGAATAAATATGAAAAAAGTGATTATACAGAAAGTGAATTATTGGTTTTTATGCTGGGTTTGGGAAAAGATAAAGGGGATTTAGATATAAAGGTTATAGAGTTGATAAAGATTATGTTGTGGAAATGGGATGGAGCAGAATATGGGAAAATTTAGAATGGGAAATGGAAAATAAAGTGGCTAACAGGTTTATCTGGGCATAATTGCTGAGATATTCTTGACTTCGTTTAAGGAGAAGCCACAATACATCACATCACATGCCACTGTTTAAGTAGATTGATTTGGTTTTATATCTTAGGCTGATTTAATCAAGCTTTTAAATTATTTCAACATTGAAAAAAAAAAGGCTTATTGATAAATGCAAAGTCCAGAACTAAGTAAGACATAGTATATAAATAGTAAATCATATTCAGTTTTATGATTAGATAGGATTGTCCTTTTTTCCATTTGTTCTATTTTATTGTCTTTTGATTGATATTGCTGGGTTTTATTTATGATCATTTATAAATTTTGCATTTTGCTTTAATGATGAATATCCTAAATACAAAGGACTGATAAATGTTTGAATATATTTTTATAGAAAGTTATTGTTTATATAATGGTAATTTTTCTTGTACTAAAATTATATGGATTTTTTTCCGTTTGACTTAGCAATAAAATGTCATTTGCGTCGTCATTGTCATTTGTCTAAAATGTTTAAATAATTATTTGATATTGTATGCATATTTTTGGAATAAAAAGAGTAGTCGCAAACTAATATTCATGGAAGGTGGCAACTACCAATTAAGTGCCTACTACTCAGCCTCGATCCAACTAGTCTTTGCAGATACTTCAGATATTTTGCATATGGCTTCTTATCCGGTTAGTGCGGGCGATACGTGTTTCGCAGGACCGTATGATGCCAGTTTCTAGGAATACTATTATTATTATAAGCTCTGATAACGTAAGCGTGCCCCTATTCCTAGCAACAACTACCCCTAGCTAACAAATGACGTCTACTTTTAGATATACGCCATTCATTCAAGCCGAACAATAGATGTTTAAATAATATTCATATTCATTCGTTTCATTACAACAACTTCAGTTTTGAGTCGCAAAACTATAAAAAATTATTTATTTATAAATTTTAAATAACAACGGGATATTTTTTTGTGTATTTTTATGTGAGCGCTCTCTATTGCATAATAATTGAAATTATTTAAGTTGTCTACGATAAAATAAATATGAATAACAAATGAAATTTATACGCAAACAAGTTTATATATCTACACGACTATTACAACGACATTTATATATATATTTAAAAAACATTCAGTTTGCTTTGCGTACAACTATATTTAGATCCAAGTAGAATATATTGAAAATAAATGCCACTATTTGTCCAAGAGATTAACGTGAATATGATAGATTAATGTATAATTTTTATTATAATAATTTGAATTTTCAGTTGGCGGCATATAAAATTTGATTTACATTATATCTAAAATAAATTATTTGTTACATTTTTATTTTCCATTGTCAAACTCACTCCACTTTGGAACTTTCAGTGTGAGATAATGTACCACATATGCATCATTATTTTTGCAATATAAAAATATTGTCATTAATTTTAAATCACTTCATGAAAAATTCTATAGAAGACTCACTAGCAAAGTAATTGAAATGGTTAGTAATGTGATGGAGAATCGAAATAAAAGTAGAAATAATAGTGAAACATGTGGATGAAGAGTAAATGATAAGAATAAGTTGGAAAAGTATAAAATACAAGTTGAAGAAATCATGGAAGAGTTGTTTGGGGATGAGTATAAGGACTGGTGTAAAGAAATAGAAAAAGTGGCAAATAGGGTTTTAGGTGAGAATATTCAGAAGAATAAAAGTAATAAAAAAATGAGAATTAGTGAAAGTATAAAAGAGAGGAAAAAAGCATGTTGAGAATATAAGTGTGCTATTAAGAATAAGGAAAGTGAAAAAGATATTAATGCTAAATGGGAAAAGTACTTAGAAAAGAAGAAGTTAGCTAAAATAGATAATTATAGAGAGAGAATGAAATTGAATAGTAAATTGTTGGAGGATATTAATAAAAGTGGAAGAGATGGGAGTAAAAAATTTTGGAATTACATTAAAAGGAGGAATGTAGGGGGGAGAGAGAGATAGTATTACTAGATGATGAGGGAATAGAGTGTAGCTCTAGAGAAGATTTAGAGATAATCTTAAATAGATATGTAATGAATATAGAAAAGATGTTAGATGTGAGTGATAGAAAACATGAAAGCATTTAGTAATGGGAATATTAGGTTTTCACAAAATGAACTGAATGAGGTAGAGAAGAAAGTGGAAAGGCAAGAGGTTTAGATGGATGGGCAGCAGAGATGGTAATGAATTTAGGATATAGGGCAAAAGTAAAGTTATTATCCTGTTTTAATAAAATGGCACAGAATAGAGTTTTCCCAAGTAGTTGGAGCAATACAAGAGTCAGATTATTATTTAAAGGAAAGGGTAAGGATCATAGAAAGTTGAATAATTATAGACCAATAGTGGTAACATCAGTTTTATATAAAGTTTTTTTTTATATATGGTGGCTAGAAGAGTTGTAAAATGGATGGAAGGGAATAATGTAGTGGGGGAAATGCAAAAAGGTTTTAGATTAGATAGGCAGATAGAAGATAGTTTATTTGTAGTTAGACAACTTATGGATATGAGTAGGAATTTAGGTAAACAGTTATATATGAGTTTTATTGATATAAAGAAGGCACATGATAGAGTAGATAGAAATAGATTATGGATAAATTTAGTAAATTTGGGAATGGATGAAGCTTTAATAGATTTTATTAAGAAATTATATGAAAATAATTATTATATATATTAATTAGGGAATATAGAATCAGTTATAAGTTAAAAATGGGGTGGGACTAAGGCAAGGATGTCCTATCTCACCTATTTTGTTTGTGTTGTATTTGAGTGAAATGTAAAGAACAATAGAAAGATTAGGAAGAGGGATAGAGATACCGTTAATAGGTAGTAAGTGAATATATATTTTCTCAGGTCTTTTTTTTGCAGATGACATATTTTTGTGTGCAGAAAGAAGAGAAGATATGGAAGTTATGCTGAGAACATGTGCAAGGGTGGGTAAAGAGATGGGGATTAAATTTAGTGAAGAAAAATCAAATATAATGATGGTTAATACTGGGGAAAGAGAAGATGTAGAATTTTTATTGGGAGATATTAAGTTAAGTGTGGTGAATAGATATAGTTATTTGGGAATTATTTTAAGTAATCAGAAAAATTATTTGGATGAATGGGAGAAAAAATTGATAAATGAAGCAAAGAAAAGAAAGGGATTGATAAAGAAATTAACAGTGTTTTCATATAATAAATATGATGTAGTTAGAATTATATGGAAAGGAGTTGCAGTAGCAGGGTTAACATATGGTAATGATGCATTATATGTTAGTAAAGAGGTATTAAATTACTTAGAAAAAGTTCAAAGGGAAGTAGGAAGACATGCATTGGATGCAGATATATGGACAACAAGGGAGGAAATTCAAGGAGAAATGAGATGGTCAAGTTTTCATATGAGAGATGCAAAAAATAAAATGAAATTGTTTGGTAGATTGCAGTTTATGGATAATAAAAGAATAGCCAAAATAGTATTTAATTGGGTTATGAGTAAAAGTTAGGTAACAAGATGGGTGAGAAAGGTAATGCGGTATGCGAAAGATTTGGATAAAGAATTTATATCAGTATATTTGTACAAAAGATGGGATGATTGTGTTAAGAGGATTGTTGAGTGTTGTAGTAGTAAGGAATGGGATAAAAGAATAAATTTATTAATAAAGAATAGGGAGTTAGAGAGATGGAGAAATAGTATGGAGAGTAAAAAGAGTTTAAATATATATAGAAATAAACAGAATATTAGGTGTGAGTTAATATATGATAATAGTAAGGAAAGTAGTTTATTATTTAAGGCTCGAACAGGATCTTTAGCTACAAGAGAATATACATGTAAATGGAAAAAAAATGAGTGATTTATTTTGTAAATTATGTAAGGAAGGAAGGAATAGAAAATATTAAGCATTTGTTAATTGAATGTAAATGCTTGAAAACAGAAAGGGTACATATGATGAAGTTATGGAAGAATAAATATGAAAAAAGTGATTATACAGAAAGTGAATTATTGGTTTTTATGCTGGGTTTGGGAAAAGATAAAGAGGATTTAGATATAAAGGTTATAGAGTTGACAAAGATTATGTTGTGGAAATGGGATGGAGCAGAATATGGGAAAATTTAGAGTGGGAAATAGAAAATAAAGTGGCTAACAGGTTTATCTGGGCATAATTGCTGAGATATTCTTGACTTCATTTAAGGAGAAGCCACAATACACCACATCACATGCATTATGTATTAATAAAGGGGTTTTATATTATTTAGAGAAAGTACAAAGGGAAGTAGGAAGACATGCATTAGATGCAGAGGTGTGGACAGCAAAGGAGGCAATTCAAGGAGAAATGGGATGGTCAAGTTTTTATATAAGAGATGCAAAAAGTAAAATGAAAATGTTTGGTAGGTTGCAGTTTATGGATAGTAAAAGAATAGCCAAAATAGTGTTTAATTGGGTTATGAGTAAAGGGCAAGTAACAAGATGGGTGAGAAACATAATGTGGTATGAAAAAGATTTGGATAAAGAATTTATATCAGTATACTTGTATAAAAGGTGGGATGATTGTGTTGGGAGGATTGTTGAATGTTATAGTGGTAAGGAATGGGATAAAAGAATATATGCATTAATAAAGAATAGGGAGATGGAGAGATGGAGAATTAGTATGGAGAGTAAAAAGAGTTTAAACATATAAAGTAGTAAATGGAACATTAGGTGTGAGTTAATTTATGATAATAATACGGAAAGTAACTTATTGTTTAAGGCTCGAACAGGATCTTTAGCAACAAAAGAATATACATGTAAATGGAAAAATATGGGTGATTTAGTCTGCAAATTGTGTAAGGAAGATATAGAAAATATTCGCATCTGTTGATTGAATGTAAATGCTTGAAAGCAGAAAGGGTACAAATAAAGAAGTTATGTGAGAATAAATATGAACAAGGTGATTATACAGAAAGTGAGTTATTGGTTTTTATGTTGGGTTTGGGAAAAGATATGGGGGATTTAGATATAAAGGTCATAGAGTTGACAAAAATTATGTTGTGGAAATGGGATGGAGCAGATTATGGGAAAGCTTAGGGTGGGGAATGGAAGGGGAAGGTAAAGTTGCTAACAAGTTTCTTGGGGCATAGTTGCTGAGAGATTCCTGACTCCATTTAAGGAGAAATCATGGTACATCACATCACATCACTTAGAAAAGAAGAAGTTGGCTAAAATGGATAATTATATAGAGAGGATGAAGTTGAATAGTAAATTGTTGGAGGATATTAATAAAAGTGGAAGAGATGGGAGTAAAAAATTTTGGAATTACATTAAAAGGAGAAATGTACCAGGGGAGAGAGATAGTATTAATAGATGATGAGGAATAGAGTGTAGCTCTAGAGAAGAGTTAGAGAGAATCTTAAATAGATATGTAATGGATATAGAAAAGATGTTAGGTATTAGTGATAGAAAACATGAAAGCATTTAGTAATGGGAATATTAGGTTTACAAAAAATGAACTGAATGAGGCAGGGAAGAGATTGAAAAGTGGAAAGGTTAGAGGTTTAGATAGATGGGCAGCAGAGATGGTAATGAATTTAGGGCATAGAGCAAAAGCATAGTTATTATCATGTTTTAATAAGATGGTTACAGGAGAGAGTTTTTCCGGGTGGTTGGAGTAATACAAGAGTAAAATTATTATTTAAAGGAAAGGGTAAGGATCATAGAAAGTTAAATAATTATAGACCAAGGATAGTGGTAATATCAGTTTTATATATTAAGTTTTCTCATATATGGTGGCTGGAAGAGTTGTAAAATGGATGGAAGAGAATAATGTAGTGGGGGAAATGCAAGGAGGTTTTAGACCAGATAGACATGTAGGATATAGTTTATTTGTAGTTACACAACTTATGGATATGAGTAGGAATTCAGGTAGATCATAATATATGAGTTTTATAGATATAGAGAAGGCATATGATGGAGTAAATAGAAATAGATTATGGGTAAGTTTAGCAAATTTGGGAATGGATGAAGCTTTAGTAAATATTATTAAGAAATTATAAGAAAATACTTATTTTACTTACCAATTAGGGAATATAGAATCAGTTAAAGTTAAAAATGGGGTGGGATTAAGGCAAGGATGCCCTATGTCACTAATTTTGTTTTTGTTGTATTTGAGTGAAACGGAGAAAGCAAAAGAAAAACTAGGAAGAGGAATATATATATCATTAATGGGTGGCAAGGGAGTATATATTTTGTTGGGTCTTTTTTTTTTCGGATGATATTTTTTGTGTGTGCAGAAAGAAGAGAAGATATGGAAGTTATGCTGAGGACAAGTGAAAGGGTGGATAAAGAGATGGGAATTAAATTTAGTGAAGAAAAATAAAATATAATGATGATTAATAATGGGGAAAGAGAAGATGTAGAATTTTTATTGGGGGATATAAAGTTAAGTATGGTGGATAGATATAGTTATTTGGGAATCATCTTAAGTAATCAGGAAAATTGCTTGGTTGAATGGGGAAAAAATTGGTAAATGAAGCAAAGAAAAAAAGGGTTTTGTAAAGAAATTAACAGTGTTTTCATATAATAAATATGATGTAGCTAGAATTGTATGGAAGGAAGTTTTAGTAGCAGGATTAACATATGGTAATGATGCATTATGTATTAGTAAAAGGGTATTAGACTACTTAGAGAAAGTACAAAGGGAAGTAAGAAGACATGCATTAGATGCAGAGGTATGGTCAGCAAAGGAGGCAATTCAAGGAAAAATGGGATGGTCAAGTTTTTATATGAGAGATGCAAAAAGTAAAATAAAAATGTTTGGTAGCTTGCAGTTTATGGATAATAAAAGAATAGCCAAAATAGTATTTAATTGGGTTATGAGTAAAGGGCAGGCAACAAGATGGGCGAGAAAGATAGTGCAGTATGCAAAGGATTTAGATAAAGAATTTATATCAGTATTGGATTTCCACCAACCAAGAGAACAAGCTGGATTTAAAAGTGGTTTTAGTATAGTAGATCATATTCAGGTATTGAGAGAAGTTATAGGAAGGACAAATGAATATGAGTTGTCACTATGTTTTGGATTTGTAGATTATGAAAAGGCGTTTGATTCTATAAACATTTCTTCAGTGATTAAAGCATTGGGTCATCAAGGTATAGACCCAGGATATTGTCTTATTTTAAAGAATATTTATAAAAATGCAACAGCAACAATTAGATTACATAATGATACTGGAAAAGTCAACATTGAGAAAGGTGTAAGACAAGGTGACTCCATATCTCCAAAACGTTTTACAGCAGTGAATGGGAAACTAAAGGAGTGAAAGTAAATGGAGATTATTTAAGTCATTTAGATTTCACAGATGATGTAGTTGTTTTTGCAAATAATGCTTCAGAGCTGCAGGAAATGTTGCAGGAGTTATCAGAGATGAAAGTAGGACTAAAGATAAATGTTAAAAAGACTAAAGTAATGTTCAATCGATTTGCTCAAAATATGAAAATAAAGATTGATTATGATGAATTAGAAGAAGTTAACAGTTACAAATACCTTGGTCAGATTATTAATACAGATGGAAACATAATGGAGGAAATTAATGATAGAATTAAACTTGGTTGGAGTGCTTTTGGTAGAAATAACTTGATACTAAAAGGAAATATGCCTATGTGTTTGAAAAGGAAGGTTTTTAACAAATGTGTTTTACCAGTTCTTACTTATGCATCTGAGACTTGGACACTTAATAGAAGAGCAATACAGAGACTTCAGACCACTCAAAGAAGTATGGAGAGATGTATGTTGGGAGTAACAAGGAGAGATCGAAAATGCAATGTATGGGTAAGAAAACAAAGAGGTGTTACTGACCTCATTGAAAAAATTAAAAGATTGGAGTTGGGCTGGACATAATTCTAGAAGAGATGATAATAGATGGACAATTGAAATTTTAAACTGGATTCCAAGAGATTGTAAAAGACCCAGAAAGAGACTACATGTGAGATGAATGGATGAAATAAGAAAGTGTGCAGGGGTGATGTGGAGAAGAGAAGCTAGGGATGGTAAAAGATGGATTAAACTTGGAGAGACCTTCATCCTGCAGTGGATTGATAATGGTTGATAATGATGATGATGATGACTTGTATAAAAGATGGGATGATTGTGGTAGGAGGATTGTTGAGTGTTATAGTGGTAAGGAATGGGATAAAAGAATAGATGCATTAATAAAGAATAGGGAGTTGGAGAGATGGAGAACTAGTATATAGAGTAAAAAGAGTTTAAATATATATAGAAGTAAATGGAACATTGGGTGCGAGTTAATTTATGATAATAGTAAGGAAAGTAATTTATTGTTTAAGACTCAAATGGGATCTTTAGAAACAAGAGAATATACATGTAAATGGAAAAATATAGGTGATTTAATCTATAAATTGTGTAAAGATGATATAGAAAATATTAAGCATCTGTTGATTGAATGTAAATGCTTGAAAGTAGAAAGGGTACAACTAATGAAGTTATGGGAGAATAAATATGAACAAAATGATTATACAAAAAATGGGTTATTGATTTTTATGCTGGGTTTGGGAAAAGATAAGGGGGTTTAGATATAAAGGCCATGGAGTTGACAAAGATTATATTGTGGAAATGGGATGGAGCAGATTATGTGAAAACTTGGGATGGGGAATAGAAGGGGAAAGTAAAGTGGCTAACAGGTTTTTTTGGGCATAGTTGCTGAGAGATTCTTGACTCCCTTTAAGGAGAAGTCACTGTATATCACATCATGTCACATCACATATTAATAATACTTTGCAAGTTACACAAAGAGGGCAGTAAAATGTTGACAAAAAGCTTTTTTATGCATTAAATAATGTAATATTTCTTGTTGCATAATCTTTTTAAATGTTATTTATTTATTTATATGCAAAAACAACTTATAGATTATATTTATAATAAAATATTTTAAAGATTTTTTTTAAACTACACTTATTTTATTTCAGTTTTTTTAAACATAGAAATAAAAAAATGAAAATTTTAGGAATTTTAATTTTTATGCATTTTATATCCCTTTATTTTAGATCTTTTCAAGCATTGACCTTGCATGTGATTGGAGAATGTGCATTTGCTTTAGAAGTGGACTGTCAGCGTAATTCTAACGATCTTTTTCTTGTCAATGTCAGGTCATTTTTTAACAGCTTCAACACAAAAATGTTTGCATTATTTGAAATGATACCAGAAATTGGTAAATTTTTGAAGATATTTTTGTTAAGTATTATTAAATTAAAAAGTACTGGGCCTTTATATTGGCTGGAGGAGCAACTTAAGAGAGTGATTAAATTGAGAAAATCTTCAGGTGATAAAACTCACAAAGACATTTTACAACTTCTATTAAATGCAGGTCAGTATGAAGATTTGGAAGTATCTCAGATAAATAAACATAATGGAACTATAGATATGGCGAAAATCCATTTAACAGATGATGAAATCACTGGTCAGGCATTTGTCACACTGATCGCTGGCTTTGAAACTACTGCGAATACCTTAGCATTTATTGCATATGTATTAACTAAATATCCAGAGATCCAAAAAAAAGTACAAGATGAAATTGACAACTTATTTCCAGAAAATGTAAGCATTTGAGTGTGTATATTTATTTATATAAGTGTGTTTGTGTGTGTGTGTGTAAGAGAAAAATCAAAAAAGTAAAAACATAATTAAAAAATTAGTTGCATTTAAAATTAAAAATAGTAATTGTTTGAACATATGATCCTAATTTAGTTATAATCTACCAGCTAAACAGTATTTACCTATCATTAAGCAAAAGAAAATCTAATGGATAAAAAAATCAAATGTATGCATTTATTAACGAATTTATGGCTTTGTATAAAAATATATTTAATAAAATCAACAAAATAAAATATTTTGTAATAAAAGTAATTTATTTACCAAAATAATATCAATTAATTAATACATCATTGGCCAATCAGATGTATGGAGAAATACTAATGCATATTAAGTATCCTCATTTATTCTAAAATCTACTGTGAGTGTATGGTAAATATTGTTTCCTGTTATTTCATGTACATTTTGTGGACGAACTAATATTTGCTTATTTTATTTAATACACACTTTTATTACAAAATGAATTATTTTCTTTCTGTTTAGTATACACTTGTAATAACAATTTCAAAATTAAATGTAATCAACTTATGAATTTTCATTTCTATATTTGTTAATGTATGTGAGATTCATACTCAGGCTTTCCCACGATCTTCAACTCTCCATGCCATCTCATATTGCCAACCCGCCTGATCACACACATGTTGAAAAGACAAATAATCACCAATATATGTATTTCATGCTAAATCAGCAATCACCAGTTGGTTCAGATTAATATCTCCACACATATATACAATCAGTGCTCAGCTTTATATTAAGATAGTCAATCTTTTTATGGACAGGCTTCAAACTACTCCAACCTACAACTCTTCAACCTTCCATTTCATTGAAAATCTGATGATAGAATGTTAAAAGCCATGTTAGTGCCAAGATTGTCATTCTACCCATGTTGACATTTAGTCATTCTGAACCCTCATGTATAGGAGAATAATCCATTTTTACATACATATGCGACAGATGGGCATACCTTTGATGCACTGTGTTTCAGTATGTAAATAAATGCACTATACAGGCTTAAACCTGCATATATATATATATATATGTAATGTATGTGGGATTCAAACTCAGACTTTCACACGACCCTCAACTTTCCATGCCATCTCATAGTGCCGACCCACCTGATCACACACATGTTGAAAAGACAAACAATCACCAATATACGTATTTCATGCTAAACCAACAATCATGAGTTGAATTCGAATCCCGCATACATTACATATACATATATATATGCAAGTTTAAGCCCATATAGTGTATTAATTTACATATTTGTTAATGCAGTTTTTTTATTAAATAATTATGTTTTTGTAAATAATTATTTATATTCCTAAAATATATTATTTTTTGATTTTATTTAATATACTGTTATAATCATTAATTAAGCAATAAATATGGAGATTTTATTTCTTTATCGATCAGTTTTTTTTCATTCTATGGTAAATTCTAGATAGCTCCAACAAACATGGAGACCATCTACTGTATTAGCATCAAACATTTTTTTAATAAATAAATTGCTTTTTCTTTATATATATATGAAAAACAAAAAAAACAAGTTAAACTTGCTAACATTTGTATTTATGATCAATAGATGGCATTTTACCAAAAACACTGTCAAAACGTATGTTTGTTTACATAAATGTCAGAGTAAGCATTCACTATCTCTTTCATTAGTTCCACCTTCATATCATGATTTCAAGCTGATTTGCTATCATCAGTGAATGACAGGAATAAGAAACTAGATCTAAACACCAACTCTGAGCGTTTATGAAACAATTTCTATTCAGCTAACGATAGAGATAGTGAATGCTTACTCTGATGTTTATGTAAACAAACATATGCTTTGACAGTGTTTTTGGTAAAACGCCATCTATTGATCATAAATACAAGTGTTAGCAAGTTTAACTTGTTTTTTTGTTTTTCATAAATGTACCTTTGAGGTTTTCTTGCAATGATATATATTGCAGAGGCTTCTACTATGTGGTGATACTGAACTGATATCAGACCCATATAGCTATCTGACTTGCTATGCTGAGTTTGAAGACATTACGTGTCTAAAAAATTCATGCTTGCAAGCTGAATAGAAATTGTTTCATAAACGCTCAGAGTTAGTGTTTAGATCTAGTTTCTTATTCCTGTCCTTCACTGATGATAGCAAATCAGCTTGAAATCATGATCTGAAGGTGGAACTAACGATAGAGATAGTGAATGCTTACTCTGATGTTTATGTAAACAAACATACGCTTTGACAGTATTTTCGGTAAAATGCCATCTATTGATCATATATGTATATATATATATGCACGTGTGCTCATATGAACATTTATATGTTATGCATATAATTAGTAATAAATAATTATCAATATGTATATTAGTGCTAAATGCTGAAAATGAAAACTCACTAATATGCACAACTACACCCACAAATGTATATATCTTTTCATTTTATTTACAACATATTTTCTAAAAATTTAAATTAAATATTTGAATGAGTGTAGTTTTTTGTTGTTGTTGTAATACTTGGCATTTATGTTAAGTGAAATGTTTCTGCATAAATGAAAAATTTGCCTTTGTGAAATACTTGGTGTGATTCGTGTATTGTTTTTAAAATAAACAAATACAATAAAAATAAACCTATCATAATTAAGATTAATGTATAGTATATGTTCAAAAAAATACATGGGTTACTGACATCATTGAAAGAAGTAAGACTGAAGTGGAGTTGGTCTGAAAATATTGCTAGAAGAGATGATAATAGATGGACAATTGAAATCTTAAACTGGATTCCAAGAGATTGTAAAAGACTCAGAAAGAGACCACATGTGAGATGGATGGATAAAATACAAAAGTTTGTGGGCATAGTGTGGAGAGGCTAGAGATTGGAGATGGATAGAACTTGGAGAGATCTTCATTCTGCCATGGATCGATAATGGTTAAAAATGATATGTTCTCAATGTGTAACTGTCAAAAATAGCATGTCTAAATAATTTATGAAATATTTTTAATTTATATTTTAAAAATTATTCTTACAATATTAGCAAAATATCGACTTTTTTTTTTGCTATTGATATATATGATTGTAATAGAAAAGTGTAATTAGTAATTTCTTTATATAGCACAATGGATTCTTATACACTTAATTGCCATTTATAATGGGAAGGCACATGGAATTACTGAATCTTGGGTCAATCGTAATAAAACGTATTCATAAATAACATCAAGTACATATTTTTCAAACTATTGATGGTGATCGAACCAGCAATAATATTACTCTGTAATATTTAGAATTATTCCTTACAATATTTTTTCATTGTGTAGTTTACTTTTCCAGATATGTCATCTAACTAAATAGTTTGCAAATAAATGTTATTTTAATGTTTTTACATTGTAATTGTTTTCTGAAAATTTTTGGTTCTATGTAGCATAAAGCATAGACATTGTGAATGATGATCGCACATGCTGAACTATTCTTAAATGATTAAATCATGGGGGTGAAAGGAGAAATATATATATACATCTGTGAGATTAGAAATAAATTGAAAATAGGCTGATTTAATAAATTAACATATTTTTATTAATATAAATAAAGCAACAAAATTGATTTAATTACATTATGGTTACTTGTGTGTACATTGAATAGTTTGAATATGTACATTTGTCAGATATGTATTTGTTCTTTAGTTAAACAATACTTTTATTTTCATTATGGAGTGCTGTTTTAGTAAACACTACTTTTGACACTAGGGGGAGCCACACATTTGATTATTGCTTGGTCATGTCAGCGATGTTTCTCTGGTTTCCTTTAGTATCAAAAATGGAATAAAGTGATTACTAAAATTATTGTCCACCAATGTCTGTAGAAGTATGTGGCAAATGATTTGGATTCACTCACATTACAACTTAAATGTTAATATATATATATTAAATGAAAAGAAAGATTCCTAAAATTATTATGTTAACACAAAATCTTGTTTTTTTAAAAAAAGCTGACAATATTTTCCCCCAAAATCTCTTAAAAGAGAGAGAGAGAAAAGGAGAAAAAAATTCGTCCTAATTATAAATGATTGAACAATTCCTTTATAAATTTACTAATTATATACATTTTAAATTTAAGCCATTTCAAATTTAAATACTAAAATTTCTTTCTGATATTCGGCTGTGTACAAATTTTGTTAGGAATCTGATGTTGAATCATAAAGCAGTTTCTTAACATTTTTGCCTGTCTTTTTTTTTTATAAATCAGAAAGTTCAATATTAATTTAAAATTACAAAATTCATATTCTTTATAGTAGTATTAGTTATTTTATGTTTCAGCCATGAATAGTATTGAAAATTACTCACATCTCTGCTACAATTTTCTTGTATAATTAAAGTGCTGTAAATAATGCAATAAACAAAGATTGAAAACTATTAATTACTATTGCAATACTTCTGTTACATGGCACACAATAATATTGTGCACACACACACACATATATATAAAGTTGAAAGGAAAAGTAGAAATAAACACAGACAAAAATTTTGTAGATATTTTCTACCTTCCTGGAATAAGAATAACTGTAAAGGGTTAAATAATTTTGGATTTAAAATAAAATTTTGTTATAAATAAACATTTAAAAAGGTCTAATAAATATTAATATTGTGTTCTTATTTTGAAATTAAAAACAAATTTGTTTTTTGTTAAAATAGAACTGATAATTATAAACAATTTCTATTATCTATTTTGAAATCTTTTTAATTAATTGGTAAAGTTCTATTTATGTGCAAATCTTTGTTTATCACACTTTGATAAAAATTTCAAAGTTGCTTTCAAAAGGATTAAAATTGTTTTTAATCAAGATAAAAAGATAAAAACAATTTTTAATTTAATGTTTTTTTCACCTCAGATGACCAAATAAAAAGATTAATTTAGTTTGGCTAGTATTTTTTGAGAGCAATTGGATAATGGTGGTTTTTGTAAGAATGGACTAATAATATGTTTGAAAAGCAATTGGCAGAGTTGGTTGGTTTCTAGAGCTACCATGGATTAGAGGTAGCTGAAATCAAGACAGAAAGAGGCAGCTGCTCTTGTTCATGATGGTGGAGTTTGAATTCACATGAAGAGAAGAGTCAACTTCAAGTGTTCCCTAGCTACAATGTGTTCTAGAAAATAGCTTGCTAGCCTGAAATCTATCAAATCCTGTACAGAAGGGGCATCACCAACAATTACCTGATTATACCTTCTTTGATGATGACAATTACCCACAGAGCTCAGCTTGGTGAAGAATTAATTATATGTATGCTACTTCAGCTATATGCAGAGAAGCAGAGATAAATTTATATACATGAAGCATAATTGGTGAGTTATTTTAGTAATTCCTTAAAATGACATTTTAAAACATATATTTAAATTTGGAAATGTTATAATCAAGAACAACCTGCAATAGTGATATCTCTATAGAAAGAATATTTTAAATTTTATAAAAAATCTATGTAACAAGTAAATCATTTTGCTTAAATTTGAATTAAAAAGAAAAGCTAAGAGTAAAGAATTCATTCATGGATAATTCTATTTTTTTAAAAAAGAGAGAAACTCTTTTTAGATTAGAAAAAAATATACCTGCTATATTATTTTTAAAGATGTTTATAAACTTCAATCAACGGTGACCTGTTAAGGGAGAGATTGTTATAGGATAATACTTTTTGTTTTTAAGGGAAAAAACATTTAAAATGTAAGTTTAAAGATGTTATAATCAATCAATCAATTCTTTGTTAGAGTAATCTGTCAAGACTGATGTTATTTATTTATTTTTTTAAAAATGAAAGACAAAAGCCTTTATTATTAAAGCACTGAAATTTATGTATTTTTTCACATGGAATTAATTATGAAAGATATTTTTAATAATTTTATTATTTTGATAAATTCAAATATGATAGATGACTTTCATTTATATGTTGATCAATTATTGTACTGCACCTATGTGTGCAGATGATATCTACATGTTTAAGAAACCTAAAGTGAGGTATTTATATCAGTTAAGGGATAACTTAAAAAGTTTTTATTTTATGACAATTCAAATATGTTCAGAAATTATTATGCAACATATATATATATTGTAATGAGCACAGACGTTCGTTACATTGTTTTTTTTATATATTTATTAAACATGAAAGTAAATTAAAAAGTTCGCATTTAAAAAGTTTCTTTAAGAATTAAAAATTGAAACTAAATATCATCTTAAACTCATATATATTAAATCGCACAGATTAAAAAAATTATTAAAATAAAACTGTATTAAAAATAGAAAAGGTATTTTAAAAAACAAAAACTTAAAAAGATTTAGTGATAAAAATATATATTTGATTTGGAAAACAGGTTAATTAATCAGAAATGGAAATGATAAATTTAATTAGTCAAATGTAAACCAGCCTTGGGCATTTAAATGTAAAAACATCGGTTAGATAGGAAAACAATAGAAACTTTTAGCAAATGAAATAAATCCATTGGAAAATCAGACCTCAACGAAAAGGATCATCGCATCGATGACGTAATGTAAATTTAATCCTTCACATTAATATAAAAAGGACAAATTTGGAAATTATTAATTAGTGAATTATTGATTATTACGATGTGACTATATGTATTAGTACGGAGTTGAGGTGAAGGAATTGACAGAAGCACGGTCAATTTTTTCAGCTGGTAAAGAAAAGAGAATGAACTATCGTTTCCTACATTGAGGACCAATTGAACTAAAAAACCTTCGAATAAATAAATAAAACAACGGCTAAATGGATACCAATCTTAGGACGGCGTGGGAATTCCCGTTCAAACTTACAAACGACAGATAAAGATGAACTGTTTAAAACCGTAAGAACTTTACAATTAATGAACATTAAATTAAAAACTTTTCGTATTTAAAATAATTGCATTAGTTTCCTATCTGACTAAAGTAGTTAAAATGTTATTTGATGTATTTTTTATTTATTTGTGTAAAATCATTTCCATTTATTTAATTTTGTTCTTTAAGTTTATTTATGATTTCTGTTTTCCGATAAATTAAAATATATCAATGTTAAACTTAAGTCGGGCGTGAATGGCTGTATAGATTTGTAAAGTTATATTAGGGGAGGGTAATCTTAGGTTATTTGTTTCATGGTTAAATTGGGTCAATGGATTGGATATATTGGTGTGATTAGTAGATGTAATATTGATTCGCTACGGGCAGAATCGCTTCATATGCCGCACACTTTCGTTTGCCTATGGAAGGAATTATAAGTCGGATACCGCAGTTTATTTCTATGGAGTTTTTTGTTTTATTGCTCTTCTTTGCAGATAGATGTAATATTCCTATCTCATGAGAAGCAATTTCTTCTCTTAACTTTTTGTGCTGCCGTATTTTATTACATTGAATACATCAATATATCAGATGAATTGATGCCGGTTTGACTACGAATTTTAACCTAAGGTTAAATAGGGATAGAATGTTTATTTTCAAAAGCAAATCTATGTGGTCTATTCATACTTGACCCTAAATAAAAATGCATTAAATTTAAGTTGTTTATAGATGCTTGCATGGATTGGTTATCGGTTAAGTATGTTTTGGGTTTTCATATTTGATCAAAATATATAGACATTCAATAAATAATGATACCTTACGGTGAGTATCTAAAATGTATTTATTCGGATGTCTTTTAAGTTATTGGTGACAATGCAAGTATCTTATGGTGAATACTATTGGGTTACATATAAATTTCCCTCCGCAATTGTCAGTAATCAATAATTTTGTATTTTGATCGTTTATGTTTCTTTTGAAATGTTTTTGACCGTGAAATCTATGTAACCGATCTATATTCAACATTATAAACAAGCTTTCATAAATTTATATGTGCGAACTTAATTAAAATGTAAAATTATAATATAATAGAAATAAAAATGTAAATTAAAATCTAAGGTAAAGTTAAAAATAATGTTAAATGTTAAAATGTAAAACTAATACTAACATAATTTTAAATCTTATATATATATGTGCATAAATAAATGTTTGTATGTTAATTACTGGATTTTTTTTTTTTTTAATTTTGATTCCCGTCGTTAGCCCATGTCACTAGCTCAGTGGAACAGCAGAGATTTAATAATATAATCTAAGAGTATATATAAAAAAGAAGAATAAAACAAGCCACTTCTAGTAATTAACATACAAACATTTATTTATGCACATATATATATAAGATTTAAAATTATGTTAGTATTAGTTTTACATTTTAACATTTAACATTATTTTTAACTTTACCTTAGATTTTAATTTACATTTTTATTTCTATTATATTATAATTTTACATTTTAATTAAGTTCGCACATATAAATTTATGAAAGCTTGTTTATAATGTTGAATATAGATCGGTTACATAGATTTCATGGTCAAAAACATTTCAAAAGAAACATAAACGATCAAAATACAAAATTATTGATTACTGACAATTGCGGAGGGAAATTTATATGTAACCCAATAGTATTCACCATAAGATACTTGCATTGTCACCAATAACTTAAAAGACATCCGAATAAATACATTTTAGATACTCACCGTAAGGTATCATTATTTATCGAATGTCTATATATTTTGATCAAATATGAAAACCCAAAACATACTTAACCGATAACCAATCCATGCAAGCGTCTATAAACAACTTAAATTTAATGCATTTTTATTTAGGGTCAAGTATGAATAGACCACATAGATTTGCTTTTGAAAATAAACATTCTATCCCTATTTAACCTTAGGTTAAAATTCATAGTCAAACCGGCATCAATTCATCTGATATATCGATGTATTCAATGTAATAAAATACGGCAGCACAAAAAGTTAAGAGAAGAAATTGCTTCTCATGAGATAGGAATATTACATCTATCTGCAAAGAAGAGCAATAAAACAAAAAACTCCATAGAAAGGAACTGCGGTATCCGACTTATAATTCCTTCCATAGGCAAACGGAAGTGTGTGGCGTATGAAGCGATTCTGCCCGTAGCGAATCAATATTACATCTACTAATCACACCAATATATCCAATCCATTGACCCAATTTAACCACGAAACAAATAACCTAAGATTACCCTCCCCTAATATAACTTTACAAATCTATACAGCCATTCACGCCCGACTTAAGTTTAACATTGATATATTTTAATTTATCGGAAAACAGAAATCATAAATAAACTTAAAGAACAAAATTAAATAAATGGAAATGATTTTACACAAATAAATAAAAAATACATCAAATAACATTTTAACTACTTTAGTCAGATAGGAAACTAATGCAATTATTTTAAATACGAAAAGTTTTTAATTTAATGTTCATTAATTGTAAAGTTCTTACGGTTTTAAACAGTTCATCTTTATCTGTCGTTTGTAAGTTTGAACGGGAATTCCCACGCCGTCCTAAGATTGGTATCCATTTAGCCGTTGTTTTATTTATTTATTCGAAGGTTTTTTAGTTCAATTGGTCCTCAATGTAGGAAACGATAGTTCATTTCTCTTTTCTTTACCAGCTGAAAGAATTGACCGTGCGTCTGTCAATTCCTTCACCTCAACTCCGTACTAATACATATAGTCACATCGTAATAATCAATAATTCACTAATTAATAATTTCCAAATTTGTCCTTTTTATATTAATGTGAAGGATTAAATTTACATTACATCATCGATTTCGTTGAGGTCTGATTTTTCAATGGATTTATTTCATTTGCTAAAAGTTTCTATTGTTTTCCTATCTAACCGATGTTTTTACATTTAAATGCCCAAGGCTGGTTTACATTTGACTAATTAAATTTATCATTTCCATTTCTGATTAATTAACCTGTTTTCCAAATCAAATATATATTTTTATCACTAAATCTTTTTAAGTTTTTGTTTTTTAAAATACCTTTTCTATTTTTAATACAGTTTTATTTTAATAATTTTTTTAATCTGTGCGATTTAATATATATGAGTTTAAGATGATATTTAGTTTCAATTTTTAATTCTTAAAGAAACTTTTTAAATGCGAACTTTTTAATTTACTTTCATGTTTAATAAATATATAAAAAAAAACAATGTAATGAACGTCTGTGCTCGTTACAATATATATATTATCAATGTGTGTCAAATAGACACATATAAATTTTTTTCATTTATTCTATTTTATGACAATTTAAATATGTTTAAAAATTATTGTCACATGTATGTGTATATATATATATCAATGAGTGTCAGGTAGACATGTAAATTCTAATCATTTTAAAAATTTTGTTAAATATCAATTGAAGTAAATGTTATAAAATGCATGTCTGTGCAGATAGATATATATGTGTTTTATGTAAACCCATTAGGAGGTATTGTAAATCAATGTAATAACTTGAATTTTGTATTAATCATGTAATCACAATGCAATAGTTTTTTTAATTGTATAAAGACCTTAATATCATTTTTTATTGTTATTAATAAACTTGTATGTTATTGTTAAAATTATTCCAGTGTACGTAATCCTAAATGTTTTTAGAATATTATATTTGCATCATCTCTTAATCACAACAACAGTAATAGAGTTTGTGTTCTCTGAGCTAGATTCAAGTATAAGTCTGATATATTAAATGGGATGTATTTTAGTGTTTATGGGCAAACCAGTATGACATTGTCCTGGTTTGGCATGAAGATTATATTCTTTAAAGCCCACTCACTACATTTTATTTTAGTTTAGTTCTATTAGAATTTAAATTATAGTTGTCAGTACATCAGTAGTACTAAGTGGCCAGAGCATTGATGATGATCAGCATGTTTTAACATCCCAGCATTATTATTTTCTTTGGTTGTATTCAGATGGATTAGCACTTAATTAGTGCATCCAAATTAAGGTTTAAATAATTGCCCCAAGCTGGAAAAGGCTAAATAGTTAGTCTGGTCTACAGTAGACCTATTTCAAATTCAGTACCTAGATTGACTGTTGATTTATTTTGATTGTTAATCATTCATCATGATAAATGGTTATTTCTTTTGAATATTTCTTATACTTACTTTTACTTAACGATAATGCTGGTGGTATATTTATGAATGGTTAATGATACTAATAGCTGCTCTAAGGAGTATAACTGGGCTGATCTCTCAAAGAGTCTCAAGATATTTCATGCTCTCTTTAATATTACTTACATCTCAGATCCAAGGCTCCTCACTGACGAAGGCCATAAGCCAGAAACTAATCTGGGGATATTGGATGAGTAGGCACTAGATACGGATTTTATGCACAAGCCTTCTGGCATCCATTGATTACTCTAGTTAGCACAAGGTGGCACTACTATATGGAGAGTTTTTTGCCTGTTTACTTTAACATTACTTATATCTTATATCTTAAATATTATACTTTTTTATACTTTAAATTTTAATTATTTGAAATATTTTGTTGACTTTCAGTGGGAGAGGATATTCAGATCCCCCACTTTCACCCATTTACCCCCATCCCATTATACTGCATATTTGTCCCTAATATATATATATATGAAACACAATTTGCGTGCTATAAATTAATATTTATTTATTTTATCTGCATTTGTTTAAATATTTTTGTGTAGATAACGATTTAGATCATAATTTATGCTCACATTCCAAATATTATGAAAAATTAACTCTGTGATCAAACTTATAAGCTATGCTTCATATAAATATCTTCTTTAGAGTCATAAATAAAAATATTTAATCTAACAATTCAAACAAATTGTCACAATTTAAACAAATTGTGATATGTTAAAACATTCATTGTGCAGATTAGACAAGTATAGTTATACCTACCCTTATATGAATCAAATATAAATTTAAAGATATAAACTGCATCAAAATTATATAGTAAACAAAACGAATTTTTAACACTTTTTCTCAATGGGATTTCACATTAATACTATTAATCATTGCCAATGTAAAATAAGTAGAGTTAATTCTCATATGCCATCTGTCTTATCTACAATCTAGTCTCTACTAATATTCTAGATATCTAAACACCTATTCAACATCATTATATATATGTCATAAAATATCCATTCAAGATTAATTATTGTACTAATAATAAAAAAATAAAATATCTACCAAAATTCATTATATATATATATATCACATGACCACCACCTCTTATGCTTGTGTATAACTGTTGTTAAAACAGGCAAAACTCACTATATGTATTGCTGTGTGTGGCAATACATATAGTGAGCTTTCACTATATGTATTGCTATGTGTGGCAATACTGTTTTAACAATATATATATTTACACACAACAGTATATCAAAATACATAACTCAATTATGCACTTTAAAAAAAAGTGTAAACAAACCAATAAAAATCTAAATAAATTAACAAAAAAAATATTAAAATTTGATGCATTTTATGATAATCAAGTGGCCATTTTTTTATTCTAAGTATTGTTCATGATCGCATTTATGAAAATGAAGTTATATAATATTCAATTTTATTTACTAGTGCAGTGATAAGATGTTATGTAATAAGTGTACCAATACAAGCTTATTAAATTAAGTCGCATGATATGTGATTTGATTTCCTTGCAAGTAGTGATAAGATGGCCACTCTTATCTTTTCCAAAGTCTTTATGTGGTTGGTTTGAGAGTATCCTCTGTACTCGACAAATCATTGTTGAGCTATTACAACAACATTACTGAGCATGTGCATAGGGTGGAAATTCCATCTGTTTAAAAATGAAAATGAAGCTTGTAAATAGATTTCACATTATGCCAGCAGCTGTTTTTCTGTTCCACATTGCTGTAAACAATCATGTTTGTTAATAAAATGTTTTCATCTTACGTTCAAAACACACACAATTTATTCTTCCTTTATTATTATTCCTGAATTTAATGTGCAATGTTTCACATAATAAAATATTTTCTAAGAATAAAGCTTAAAGATGTACAAAATTTTAACATATACTTAATGTTAATGCTAACTTTAAATCATTAAAAAAATGAAAGAAATGGTATTTTCTTGATAAAGAGAATAGTCTCTTATATTTCTAAAGGAGAAAAAGTTACTCAAAAGAATATTGCCAGAGTGTATTTAATTTTCATGAAAGTCAGATATTTTATTATTTTATTTAAATCAAGAATGGGAAATTTCCAGCTCATAGGACAAGTTTGGCCCTCAAATTCTCTCTATCTGGCTCCCAGACGTTTTCACAAACACATATAAAATGAAGCTGTACTAAACTTCTATTTAAACACATACATAGTACAGTACAAATATTGAATTAAATAAAATAAAATATTTGTTTTTTCAACTACATCTTTTTCTCTGTCTAATCTTTATAATAATTCTACTTCATTATACCAGAGATGCAATATTCCAGAACATTATCTACATTGTGTGGTCTATCTGACTACAGATTTAATCTACAATGATGCTGAGAGAATTTTGTTTGTATTTATAATGATTTTCAACTAATGTATTTACTTCATTTTATTGTTATTGTTTTGCATTTAATTTTTTTTATTAGTTTGGCTACGCAGAATAAGATAACAAAAATTGATACAGAAAATCACACATATGAAAAGAAATGGACCAATGCATTTTTTATAGGAAGAAAAAGTAAATCAATGTGCCTGATATGTCTGGAAAGTATTTCAGTTAATAAAAAAACACTGGATTAAGAGACTATTTAAAAACATTCTGACTACAGCAAAATTATTAAGGAAACAAGAAATATTAAAATAGAAAACTTGAAAAGGAGCTTCAGCAAATAGCACAAACAAGTCAGAAAATTCTGTGAGAACAAATTATTTAAAAAAAGCAGAAAATTCAAAACCATTTTCTGAAGGGAATTTATAAAAGATTGCATTTCTAGTTGCTGTAGAATTAACCTGTCCTGAACATAAAAATATATTTGAGAATATATGTCACGAAGATAGGGTCAAGGCAGACCAGAAAAAAATATCATTAAATGAGAACAGTCATTAATAATAATGATGTAATTTTATTTTTAATTAAAAAAATGTGGCCTTTGTTTAAAAGGGGAAAGTTGAAATTGGCCTGCCAGTTGAAAATTGCCCACTCATTGATCAAACACAGTGGGATAACTTTAAGTTGATAATTTTGGGTTGCTTACAAATGATATTATCAATATCCAAATGGTCTATGGCAGAAAAAAGGTCATCATCCCTGATTTAAAAAATAAAAATATGCTACGGGAAGTTTTTTTCCCATTATTTTTTTTTAGAATGGATGAGTGGACACATACTCAATAAAATACATGTAAATGTGTACCTCTCAATTTATTATTAATAACTATATTATTATTTTTAAAACATGTTTATACTATAATTTTAATTTATATATGCATTCTATGCATACAAAAGGCATGGATATTGAAAAGAATTATACACTTATAGCTCAATAAACAATATGTAGTCTATTCTAATCATAGTTTATGAACAAAACATGAGGTACCATATGCTAAAAAAATGTGTATATGAGGGGGATTGGGAACAAAATATAGCATAGTTTATGACTCCACTATAAATGTTACAAAATTTGCATACAAATTATCCAGTTGCACCACTTAAATATTTTTTTATATTGGTTGTTGTGACATTTGCTTATATGATTCCATTGTAGAGTTATATATATATATCTGAACTTTATATTGAAATGAATAAGATCTTATTCATTTCAGTATTCATTATGTGGTCTTCCACATGGTAGAGAGATGATTTTACAAATTGTGATGATGCAAATAAATATAGTATTCAAAAGTTTAAAAAAGTATTAATAATATAATCTCCTACTAATAAGATAGAACAAATTGTCTTAAAATAAAATATTAAATATATGCCAAAATAAATTATTAATTCTCAGTTTAAATAATGTAGAAATTGTAATAGTTGTTATACTATGTAATGATCAATAAATTTTACTAGTGCAATGTCAGACTGTAATTCTATTTAGAAGGAAACAATTCTTCCTCACTTGCACTGTACTGTAAATCAGCAATGTTAAATACTCTCATTCCAACCATAATATAAAACCTTTAAAAAAATAAGAATGATCATATTACTTTCAAACATAAATGTACTTATATAAGCCAATCTTAATAGTTGTTACAAAAATATTTAAATTTAAGAGAAACTGATAAAATATATTAAAACCTTTATCAATGAATAAATTGAAAAACAACTTGATTAAACATTAGATTAAAATAAAATAAAAAGAGTAAATCTATTTAAAAAATATTTTGCAAATTAATCAATTAAAGTGTTTTTGAAAATTTTATAATTAAAATAAAAAGGTGTTAAAAACAAGAACAAGATCAAACATGTTGGAAAACTGGATTGGGACATTCAAAAACAGGTTGAAGTAAAACTTATAAAAAGTCAATTTTTCTTATAGCAGACATTCTGAATTCTCATTTTATTCAAGTGACATTAGACCTTAATTATGCTGAGTGAGTAAAAGAAGGAAATACTTCCAGATGCTAATCTATTCTGAACATCTGAAAACTTAACACACTATTTTTGAACAAATCTCTAGCTAAAATGAAAAACAACACTTACTTCATGTTTCAAAACTGGAGATTCGCCACACATGAATTGTTCAATACTTGCCATGGTGATGAAAACAAATCATAGTTATCTTGCTTCGTAGGTTTTATGTTTAGAAAAAACTATTTAGACTTTATCCTAACCATTTTAAGTTTATATTTAATAATACTAACAAGCTATATTTTATATTATAAATTGTTTAAAAACAGGAAATTAAAATTTAAAAAATAAGTTAAAGTTAGTTGCATTTTAATGCAACTGAAGTTAAAAAAAGATTAAAAAAAGAGATTTGTTCCATATTATATATATATATGTGTTATGTTCACATTTTGAAAAGAATTTATCTTTATTATACACATTAACCAAATGTTATTGTATAGAAATTGTCAGTTAAAAAAATATAATGGAAGGTATAATATTCATTTTAAATGTAAAGTATCCAACATAAAGCATTAAGTGTAAAATAATGAGGGTAATAATTGTTAGTTGTTTTACATTAAAGATTTAATTTTATCAATCAGGTTAATTTGTTTGTAGTTAGCCCTCTTTTGATTGCTGAGGATTAGAGTGTGCATAGATAAGCTTATATATGCATTTGTTTATTAACTGTTTTAATAATTAAAAATATTTTTGTATTTATATGGGAGGTGTCAATAGAGATTTAGTTTTATAAATTTAGGAATCGGTCTCAAAACGAACCATCTCTGTAGAAGTCAGTGTTTTATTAAACCAAGATTTGGATTGAAGTGGCCTTTCCCTAGAACTGTTGTTGAAAAAAATCACAGTTATAATTATCCTCTATTAGATAAATTTGTCTATGCTAGGAAACTTTTGAGTTAAATAAATGTCATATATTTGTGAGATCTGCCATATGCAGGATTGTATTTTATGTATATTAGAGATCATGGGTTGGCTGTACAGCAAATGTAAGATCAATTATAAAACTGTATCAATATTATATATGTAGTGAAGATTAATGGATAAAAGTAAATAGAAACCTTGGATACTTCTATAATTATTGTTTTACTCTATGTGTGTGAATTGAAACAATAATATAAGAGATTGTAGAAATAGTTTCATTAAAAAAAGTTATATTTTGACTGACAGTTATATTTTATAATTCAACCATTGTTATAATGTGATAATCTTTTATATATAATGTTACCTAGTCTGCATATTTATTCCATATCTATTTATTGGGAGTAACTTATGATTTCCATGATCTAGCCAGCTATTTCAAGTAGTGCCTGTGTAATGGTCATCATTATTCTATATATATATATATATATCCTGATAATTAATGTCAAATGGCACCCATATAAAATGAAATAAATGAAATTAGTTTAGTCTGACTATTACAACATGGTCTGACGCACCTGCATTGAAAGGATAATCAGTTTAATTAATTTCATTCATTATATTTAAAACTTTTTTGCTATTATATATATATTACTATTATTACATTTTGATTTATAAGTGTTATATTTTCTGCAGCCACAACTTTGACACCAATCACTTCAAATTGTTACTTGCTAGAGATTAACTCTATCCCAAGTATAAACTTTAAATCATATTTAATTATTAATATATAGGTGGTAATTTAAAGTGCAATAATTTGCTATTGATATATATTGAAAAACTGATGATGACATATGTAAGAGATTATGTCCTGGGCCAACTGATGATTAGTTTACACGAAATGCATTTTGGAATTATTTAACTTTTCCTGATGTTCTTATTCATGTCTCTAGAATATGTGATAATATATATATGATAGATTATTCATAGAAAGTTTTATAAAAAAAAAAAGTGATTTTCCTAAAGAGATAATTGAACTTAATTATTAATCTGTATTTAATGAAGAAACACATTTGTTAATGATAATAATATGTTGATCATAACAAGTAATCTTTGCCATTAGCCAGTGGTCTGACATAGATTACTATTACTTCTTTAATATTGATAATTTTACTTTGTGCTAAAATAATTTTAAAAAAGTAATTTAATTAGAACAGAAACAATAATTTTAGAATTAAAACAAGAAGATTTTTTAAAAAGTATTGCAGAAAGAAAAACAATAAAGCCATTTTAACTGATAATTTTGTCTCATTATTCAATCTTCTAAATGAGTACCAAGAATCATGGTGTATTTTATAATAGCGACACCTATCACAACTTTGTGTAAACTTGGGTAAGCAGTGACTCCAGAATTGTTTATGTGAAAACTGGAAAAATAGACTGCTTTGTTAACTGATATCATTTAAGCACTCAATTTTTTTATTCTTAGCTGAAAGCTAATATAGGTGTCACTACTATTCACTTTGAAAAAAAAAGCTACGAGATACTTAATTTGATGCTTAAAATAGTTGGTTGATGTTCTTTTAATGAGCCAAAAAAATATGTAATAGATATTATAACCCAAATCTAAGTCGAGGTAATTAAATTTTTTACTGTAATATTTATTACACAAATTCTATTTTTAACTATGAGCAGATAGTAAATTAGAATCACAGTTTAACGTTAGTACGAGATAGTTTAAGATGACAAAATATTCAGATTTTTTTATTTGTACATTTAGAATCAATTAAACAATATATTTATTTATAAGTATTAGAAATTACAATTATATATTTAGAGAAATTCATCTATTTGCGTGTAGGACACTTTCTGATGCTGTGGCTTAATCATGGAGATGATGAAAAAAAGTATATATTAATGTAATATGACATAACATTGTGTTAATACATATTTGTTAATAAAATCTAATTATTTTTTGTGTTTAGAAAGTTCCTGACTATGATAACATACATGAACTTCAATATTTAGATCAAGTAATATCTGAAACCCTGCGTTTGTACCCTCCAGTGACATTGTAAGAAATTTATATAAACTACATTTTTACTTACTATCTTTCTTTACATATATATAAATTTATATTATTTAAGTCAAATGAAATATAGACAGATAGATAAATAGTTAAGAAGGAATGAATGGATAGAAAGATAAATGAATGGATAGATGAATGGATGAATAGATAGATAAGTGAGTATTTAAGTAAACAGGAACAGAGACAGGTAGATATAGATATCTAAAAAATAGATAGATAATGAACAGAAGAATAGATAGATACATAGACACAAAAGCATGCAGGTTAATAAGTATGTGAGTAGGTAAAACATTTGATAACTTGTAAGAATAGATAGATAGACATGTAGATGAATAAAAGAATGCATTTGATAGATTAATGAGTAGTTAGATAATCAGATCTTTATAGATATATTGACTGATAGGTAGACAGATTATGATTGATATATCACAAGAGTTATTTATATTTAATTTTATTAATATATAATTTTGTAAAATTATTCTGTTTTCATATGTCATTGGCAATAATGATAGTAATTAAGAAAGTAAAAAAAAATTTCATTACGAAAAGTCAGATAATAAACATTGATGTTATATATAAGTCAAGATGTTAGAGACTAAAATCAAATATTCGGTACTTCCTCAGAGTTGATTTATATTTTTATGAGAATATAAAATTATTTGAAATGATTCTGTAAAAATGAATAGACTTCTGACAACCTTAACTACATCATTATATCTTATTTGCATTGCCAATTGTATCTGTTAAAGCATATGGAATTTGTAATGTGCTTCATGTCTTAACACTTCTTAATAGTGAAAATTGATTAAATGATGACTTTTTTTTTTTCATATGTCATAGCATCGTCCGGGAGACGAACCCACAACCGTCTGCAACCATCTACTTGTTTGCAAGGCGGCTGCGATGACCTCTCGGCTAACAGCGCTTGACTAAATGATGACTTTAGTACATACTTATGATCATTTTACCAAATTCACACAACTTTCCATGTTTATAATGTTATTTGAATCAGACTATTACTATACGCTTATTGGTCAAAGATTTTTTTTTCAAGATTATATAGGTTTGATTATTTTTTGTCATTTATATGAAGTTTATTCTTTTATCCTGAAAATGATTATTTTGCACCTATTAAGAATCTCTCTATCTTGTAGGTTTTCTAAAGTTTCTATATTAATAATCATTTCCACATATTTATTTTCATCCTCAAGATTCATAAGAAGCTAATGTTTTGATCCCTAACCTGGATCTGCTTTTTTCAAATATATATATATATTGATACAGGTATATAATAAGCCTGTATTTCAATTATTAAATAATAATGTTTGTGTTGCAATTAAAAGACATATGCTGAGTCCAATTGCATTTAACTTGGATAGAATTTATTTTTCTTAGATTAAAAGTCACCTACAGTTAATCTCTAATCAGTTTGGTGCCAATGGTTTATAATCTATGCTTTGATTAATTTTAAAGAAATTGTGAACTAAACCAAAATAACGTTATGGTACATTTGGAGTTGATTCTCTTCTTATACTTTTTACATTAGCAATTTTTTCATTTTTTGATAATGGTTGAAAAAAATTCAAAATGTTAACATTGTCAAGGACTTATATTCATTATTTTATGCAACACTACTTTCTATTAAACTAATACCAGTAACATTTTACATAACTTTCTCATATATTTATTATAACATCTGTTGTTAAGTGATTTCTCAGATTTTACGCTAGGTGGCCCTATAATAGAATGAAGAGAACAGCGATATTAAATTATTATTGATAATTTGTGTGTCATGAATTATTCAAAGACTTTTTTCAAGAAAATGTATATGAGAAGATTTATAAAGATTTATTCCTTTAATAAAATTATTAATTCAAATTATGAAATGAATGCTTGGCTTAAATGCTGGAATACAGCAAAAATATTTTCTCAAAAAAATTCTTAGCAGAAGTCTTTTTTTTCATCCTTGTTGATTCCAATTGTTGGAAGTCCAATAAGAACTTCACTCTATTGAGACACTATGTTTTAAAATTCCAGGATTCTTGATCGGTAAATAGGTATTTGCCTGGCTATTCTAACACTCGAACAACTGGCATGAAGATAAAAATGTATCTGCCTTCCTTAAGTTTTGAGTTTTTATTAAAACTAAAACATTTTTTATCTTTCTATTATTTTAAATATATTTCTTTTTTTTAAAAGTATTATTACTTTCATTTCAGATGTTTTTTGTTAGTATTATTTGTTGTTTTAATTGTGTGTTATTTTTTCTAGATTTATATTATCATTATATGTTACTTATTATTGATGTCTATTTAAAAATTTTCGTGTTTTTCACAGATGAATATTTTTTTAAAAAACATTTAGATCTTCTATTCACTATTTATTTCAATCCAGAAAATTGTAAAATGCAGGCATTATACAAAATATCTAGCCATTATAGCATGACTTTTTGGGTGAAGTATGAATTTTTCATTTTTATTTTTATTTTTTTACACACTTTCCCTAGATATTGTGTAGAATATCTAAATATTATAAAAATACCAAATAGTTTTTTGGAAAACTATGAAAAATGCTTTTATTGAAAAGATACATGTGAGTATGTAAGAAATACAAAATGTGGGATTCTTCTTCATAAAAGAGAAAAAGTCCAGTGCAGAATTTCTTGTTGCTATAAGATACATTGGAATGACATTTTGAATTGTCCTTAAATGCCTTTTTTATACAAAATACTTTAAATTTTGACATCTGGTCCTTCAAATACACCTCGTAAATTCTTGGCTACTTCCCATGAACTGAGAGAAAGCAGCTGACCAGAGAGCTTTCTTTGTCAGGAACAACAACTCTCAGTTTATCCTCATGACTTAAATTGAATTGTGATCTGGTATAACATTGGTTTAAAATTTCTTCAGCAGTTCCAGGGTGTTAAAAATCATCTGTCACACTCATGCACAGATTTCTTGAGTCACCCTGTCTCTCGTTGGCATCTAAGATAGGAACTTGCACAGTGGTCTCAAAGGTGTAGGAGGAATTTTTTTTATTAGAATCCATTTTCACTTTTTTGGCTTGTATTTCCAGATTGAGTTTAGATTGAACTTTGCCTTCAACAACATTCTCAATATGGAAACAAAAATTATGCAACACATTAACATCATAACCACTCGTGTTCTCACTTCCATCATCTCTATATCCACAGGCAGCATGAATATTTCCATGATAGTTTACATATGTCTGTTCATCACTGATGTCCTTCAAAGAGATGCATCAGATACCAGAACTGGAAGCTTCTTTTGGTAGACATGCATTCCTCACCACTTTTGTTTTTTCCATCATGGACTATAATCTCATTCATGTTTTGTGCTATAGAATTTTTATCTCGGATAGAGTGATTTGTTTTTTCTTGTATTGTTTGTATGACTTCTATTATTTTTTCCAATTGTTCCTCTATCTGTATGTCTTGTAAAACATCTTGGAATAAGGAAGAGCTTGTGAGACCCACTTCAGCTTTGTACTTAAGAGAGCTTCATATCATGTTTTTTTAATTCCAGAATGAAATTTTCTGTTCTTCATAGGTTATACAGAATAATCTCTCCATCTGTCAGTATTTTCATCTTACATCCACATACACAGCATATTTTCTATATCCTGGTTAGCTCTTTCTATACTTCCTTGATTTTGGGAATGGCAAGGCTTGCCATGGATGATCTTTTAAGTTAGAAAGTACTCCTTTAGGCTTCTCATCACATTATTAGCAAATTCTCTGCCATTGTTGGATTGTAGAATTGATGGTGATTTAACAATGTGAATATATCCATGAGCTTATATTCCACTTTTTCCGCTGTCTTTGCTGTCAGAGCCTTGAGAATCACAAATTTGGTGAGTTAATGTTAATAAACCATTATAAACTTGTATTGCCTGTTTGGACATGATTGAAAATCTCTGACTTGACAATTGGAATTGAACTTGTAAAGTATAGCTCATAAAGATGAATGTATAGTTCAATGTCCTGTTGAGTAATATTCTTGTACTTGTTTGACATTTCTTTCAACATTCTGTAATATCCACTATGACCAATAGACAAATGAGCTTCACTAAGGATATTAAATAACTCAGAATCTGTGCCATAAAACTTGATTTCATGGACATCTTCAACAAGATAAATCAGCTTACTTTTTTACAATCGTCACATCATAGCATTTCAGCAATCAAAAGTCAAATGGTTTTTTTAGTAGCTTAACATTTTTCACATCATTCATAAACTTATGGTAAATAGTTTTGATTAAAAATACAGTTTTTAGCAGCATTGGTTCAAAGTTTAGATCATCATAGAATTGTCATTGCATTGCCAACATACTGTGATTTCAGCCCAGACAATGTAGATTTCTCAGCCATGCAGAAGATCCATATTGAGGTTGGTGTTTTCTTATCAATGAACAAAGTGGGCAGTCCAAATGGTGGAAAGGCTTTGGTGAGCTTAGTTGAAAGTTATGTAACTCACTTTGCTGAGTTATCTTTTATACTTAATTGATTTTCTTTTTGATATTTTATAGAATGTCTAGTAAATATGTGAAATTTTAATGTCTAAGAATTCTAAACAATACCAGTTTTCACACCTTGCCAGTAATATATATTGGGAATCATTAATGAGTGAATCAAGTTTACTAAAAAAAATGTTAAGCTTTATTATTGCAAACTTGAATTATCCGTTGTAACTAGATGTGAGTGCAATATAATTCCTACACCCAAACTAGTCTCTGGATTTTGCCTTTGTGAATAAAAATTTGGGATTTAAAGCTGGATCCAATATTATAATAGATGAAACTACTATATAAGGAAGAAAAATGCTTCTGCTAATTTAATGAACTTCTCTTGGCTGAAAGTATTTGTTAAGTATTAGTAAAATGTTCAACTTCAGTTGCTTTATTTATTCAAAGTCTATTTCTTATTATAGATGATGATATTTTCGCAATAAAAAATATTTCTCTTCTTGTAATTATATTTATATTCTAGTGAAGTGAAGTTCTTATGGAATTTTCAAGTGTTTTCAGAGATGCTTAAGATATGCATGTCTGTTTGAGATTATCTAAAAAGAGCAAAAGCTATTGCTAAGTTTTGTTGGATTAGTGTCAAGACATGCTCATAAAACTCAGGAATTAATAAAAAAAAAAAAGCATTCTTAAGAGAAATAAGGCTTTCAAAATCACACTATACAAAAATCTTTATATGTGAGACTCAAAAGACTTTGTACTACTAGATTATATGTCAACGGAGGTGATTGGCCAAACAATAAAAACAATAGATGTTTCTGACTAATAGGTTTCAGTTTTAGAAAATATAAGCAAATTTCTTAAAATTATTTTTTATAATGGGAGAAATATAATTATGGTTAAAGTTGATGTAAAATATAAATTTTGCTTAAAAGAATCAGATGGGATTTTCAGCAGTTGTGATCATTTAAAACAACAGCATTAAACATAATCACTTAGAAAAAGTGAGAAAATAAGAGACTTTAAATTAAAGTGATTTTATTTTTGAAAATACCATTATTTTAGTAATTAAATTGGCTGATTAATTAAATTATTTAAGTAACTCTGTCAAATGTATGTAAATAGGATTTAACAAAAAATGTTATATTTGAGATTCAAACTTTAATATTAAATGGACAATGATATACTCCATACAATAGTGTCACTCAGTGCAAGCCATAGTAATCAATGGATGCGAGAAGATTTGTGCATGAAATATTTATCTAGTCCCTATTCATTCAATAGCTCCAGAGTAGTTTCTAGTTTGTGTCTTTCAGCAGTGAGGAGCCTTGAATCTGAGAGAATTGCACCTAGGTCTTGGGATCTAATACAATCTTTTACTTTAGCTAACTATAAAGTTGTGAGTTCAAATGGAAACATGATGTGTTCAATCTAAGCTCATTCACATCTGAACCCAGTTCAGTACCTATACATTTTAGTGTCTTTAGTTCTTTAATAATCATAACACCATCATCCCATGGGCAGGAATGATATTAAACTGTTAAACAGCTGTGATCACCATTTTCTATGCATAGTAAATTTTCCATACAGTATTGCTTACCAGGGCCAGTCATGATCGCTATGGCTTGCACTGGATGACACTACTATATGGAGATTTTGTCACTGGTATAACATTTTGTGTAAGCATACAAAATAGTCATATGATGTTTAGTGGATTAATATCAAATGGACCAGATTGATAGGAAGGATTATTCATCTTCAAATGAAATTTAAAAAGCTCTTTGCAAAAAACATGTGTTACCTGTGAGAATTGTTTACATTTTTTTTATCATGTGGCAAAATAATGAATGAAATGAAAATTGTGACGGACTGATTTGAAAATTTTAAACTCATAAATAAACCATTATTTAAATAAAAGTGTTTACATTCATAAGAATGATTAAAAGTAACTCCAATTACTATGAAGGTACATTGTAAAAACAAGTGCATTTCACACACACACCCATCCACACATACCCATATATGAAAAACTTCATAGTGTAATAGTTAGTGTCATTGTTTGCTATGACAAATCTGAATAAAAATTTAAAAATTCTTGAAGTAATTATTTTTAAGCAAACCTTAGATATTTTTAAGTCTCAATTCAATTATTGATTATTTAAATGGGCATTTAGTTATGTTTAGTTAGAATAAAATATTAAAATTATAAAAATCTTTTACTAATGGGATTTTTTTTCCCCATGTGTCATAGCATCGGCCGGGAAGTGAACCCGCTAACCCAGGACCACTGCTTGTAAGGCAGCTGTGCTGACCTCTTGACCACCAACGCTTGATTTATTCTATGGATATATGACAATTTCAGGTTATTTTATCTATTGTGCATATATATATAAGTGTAACAATGAGTAAGACTAAATGGGTTTGTAAGTAATCTTTAAAAGCCAGTCAACACTTAGACATTCCCAATATCAATAACAATCAACAATTTCAAATTATTATCAAGGCAACCTCCTTTTAACAATAAAGATGGAATCCCTTTATTGTTAAAAGGAGGTTGCCTTGACAACAGTTTGAAATTATTGATTGTTATTGATATTGGGAATGTTCAAGTATTGATTGGCTTTTAATGATATATATATATATAATCAATGTAAATCATAAGAAATACACACATACATATACAGGTAATATTAAAACTAATCATTACATAATAAATAAATTGTAGAAGCATTTTTAATTACTGACACTGAATTAAAAATAAAATTGATACACAATTTTCAGCAATACACTGTTTTATGTTATCTCCACTGCTTCATGAATTTTAACATTATTGCTTTATTTATTCAGAAAATTATTTCACTTTTTTTTTATTTTGCTGTAATATCCTATAAATACTCTGAAGAAGACTGCAGGACAGTTGAAACATAAGTGTATGTATATATGTACAAATAAAGAGTTTTGTTAAAAAGTGTTTGAAGTGATTTGGATAAAAAATAGTTTTTCTTAACAGTATTTTTTTCATCCATCACATCTACATTCATGAAGGTTAAGCACAGAAGATATTGGAGCATTTTTAAAATCTTGTATGGCTTTATTTCTTTCATGCTCTTTAAGCCTCTTTTTCAGTGAACAATCAGATACCAATAAATGATGTTCCACAAAGTCAAGTGATGTTATATATCACATTACTTTTATGCTTTTTATCATGGAGACAAGAAGATTAAGACAAGAAGAATGAAAGAACCAATCATTACAGTCAAATATATTAATGATTATTAGTACATTTATGTTAAACTATAGATTATTCCTAGTGTAAATATAAACTTGAAGCTTCAGTTAAAGATTAATATACCTGCTTTTTAATTAAGTGTAATTGAAAGCATTACTGTTTTTTTTTTAATGTGTCAAAGCATCATCGGCTGGGAAACGAACCCTGGGACAACTGCTTGTAAGGCAGTTGTGCTAACCACTCGGCCACCAACGCTTGACACCATTAATGTTTTTCTAAAGAAGATATTAACACATTGAAAAAAAAATTATTGAGTCATCCTATATGTTGATGTTTAATTAAAGATAGATATATTAATTTTTAATTGAGATTTAAAGTTTACATCTGGGCTAGAGATAATCCCCAGTTTAATTGAGTTTATTAATAATCATTATTTTATCTGCCTAAAATATTGATATCTAAGTAAAGAGTGCAAAAACTTTGACACTTGTAAATAAAAGCATAAAACACCCACACACCACATAATAAATTATATGTGTGTACTATAATAATTTGTTTATCAATTAAATATATTGGAATTTCAGATTTGTTACCCGGGAATGTCTTGAAGAGCATCATATACAAGGTTTTACAATTCCAAAGGGTGTAGCAGTTATGGTACCAACATGGAATCTTCATCATGATACCAAAATGTGGACTGATCCTGAGGTGTTTGACCCAGAAAGGTATTACTGTTTTACATAGAAATACTAATTTATAATTTATATAACTATCTAATTTTTAATTTTAAAATTATTAAAAATTATCATCAATTTTTAGATTTTCAATTATTTTTCTCACCATATATCAACATTTCTTTGTCTTTTCAAGATAATTATTCCATTTCTTCTATCACTAAGTAGACATCGACTACTTTTCTCCTCACCTTTTTAATTTCTTAATCAACAAAAATATTTTTTATTCAATCGTTCTATTGACATAATAATTATTTTCACCATTAGAGTTTTAGTATTCTATAAAACCACACTCCAATGAATTCCCCTTCATTTTTGCTTCTTCTTTTTTTTTTTAGATTCTGTTTCATTATAATAATTTGTATTCTAATTTTTGTTTCACTATCTCTACTAGTAATTGTAATGTGGTGGAAATCTAAATAAATGCAATGATTATGTATCCTTCTGCAAGGTGTTAAAAATGGATAAAAACAGCCCTTTTTGTATTTTTATATTGGACTATTTCCATCATCTAATATGAGTATTGAATGTCTTTAGAAAAATGTAACTTTTATTTAAATATTCCAAATACATTCAACTGCTAGAAGTATTATTTTCCCCTCTTCTTCAGGTGTTGCTGGCCTGACCAATGACAGTACTAGCATGGGATTCGAATCTGGACCCTTACATTCTTGAGTATTGAATTTTAAGATAATGCTCTTACCAACTGAACCAGAAACACCCAAAGAAGATGGAGAATAATACCTCCAGAAATGTTGTGCATATACTAATCCGTTTGATGTGCTATTACTAACAGTTGAATGTATTCGGAATATTTATATAAAAATTAAATTTTTCTAAAGACATTCAATTCTCATATTAAATGATGGAAATAGTCCCAATATAAAAATACAACTAGAACAACATCAACACCAACCTTCAGGAAGACACTAAGCCCTGACTTTGTATATGAATGATGTAATGGAAGAGTATCAATTTTTTAACACAGGCATGGGGATTCGAGTGTTTGATACCCACAAATCATCTACTGAGTATTTGGATGTTTGCAATACTTCTATCTAATATTTTTCCAGAATAATTATCACGTCTCGTTTTTTTAAAATACCCATTAATACATTCATTGGGCATTCTTTCTTTCTTTTTTTTTTTGTCATCATATTTGTATAGATTGGTCACCTTTTTTAACAAATTAAATATTTTACAATATTACTAAAATTAGATTAAATTCTTCTGATCACTTGTGTTTGAAATGATTGTTCAGCTATATATCAGTCTCAACCCAACGATAAACTTCACAAACCTCTACAGTATTTAATATTTGTTTAATTACTTTTAAATTAAATATCGTTATTTGTTGAAGTAATTATAAGTTGAACTGTGTTTTCCTGAAAGTTTGTGATAATGGTGTTTTAGTTGTATTTATATGTTGGACTATTTCCATCATCTAATATGGGTATTGAATGTCTTTAGAAAAATTTAACTTTATTTAAATATTCCAAATATATTAAATTGTTAGTAATAGCACACAGGTTAGTATATGCACAACATTTCAAGAGGTATTATTCCCCCCTCTTCTTCAGGTGTTGCTGGCCAGAGCAGTGACAGTACTAGCATGGGAATCGAACCTGGACCCTTAGATTCTTGGGTATTGAATTTTAAAGTGCCTTTGTCAAGATGGCTCAATTGTTTAGAGTGTTACCTTAAAATTTAATATTCAAGAATCTAAGGGTCCAGGTTCAATTCCCTTGCTAGTACTGTCACTGGTCAGGCCAGCACCACCTGAAGAAAATGGGGGGGGGATAATACCTCTTGAAACATTTTACATATACTAACCTGTGTGCTATTACTAAAAGTTGAATGTATTTGGCATATTTAAATAAAGTAAAGACATTCAATACTAATATTAGCTGATGGAAACAGTCCAACATGTAAATACAAATAAATTGGAATATTTCTGTCATGTGGTTTAATTGTCAAATGTTTTATAAAAATTGACTTTATTTAAATTTTTCAAATATATTAAGCTATTAGTAATAATACAAACATTAATATAGAATGCAACATTTTGAGTAGTCATAAACTCATCTCTTTTTCATGTGTTTCTAGTCTAACCAGTGACTTATTACTCTTTGAATGAAATCAGTTACTCCTGAATTTATAAATTCTGAATTTAAAATCAGACAGTCTTTAAACTATACTATTCTCCTAAAGGCAATTGATTATTACTTTAAATGCAGTATTCAAAATCTAAAACAGCAGTTTGATTTCCCATGTTACTATTATCTTTAGTCAAGCCAGAAACTCTTGAAGAAGAGAGAAGAAGAATACCTCTAAAACAAGTTGTATTCTATATTGACCAAGGAGATATTATTAAAAGTTTTTGGAAAAATATATAAATGAAGTTTGAATTTTTTTTAAAAATATGTAACAATTCAAAATAGTCCAATCTATGGGATGATCATAAGAGAAAGTTCAAGGAGGCATGGGTTATTGCAAGAGACCCACATTCAATCAACAGGAAGGAGTCTTGCTTCCCTTTGTCAAAAAATGGAACATCTGACTTTTATAATTTACATTTCTCATTGCAATAATTTGCATATTTTATAAAATCTATATATTCAGCCTGCTCCCAGTGTTGTTAGTTTTTTAATTTTGCACTATAATTCTGGTGAGAAGTCACCAGAAAGTTAACTCAGTGCTATTAAGAATATATATATATTGAAGCAGTCAGATCTGAGTTCGATCCTAGCTTCATGACATCTAGCCATAAGCCCACTTCAAACTCTAGTACTAACCTTAAATTTCTGATGCAATGGGGTTTTATATGTTCAATCCACGCTAATTTCCATAAAGAAAAACTTATTTCATGTGTGTTAAAATTAATTTGTTTGAGTTTAAATTAATCACTTTTACTAATAAATTTATAATAGAATTATTCCTGAATTTATATATATTATAACTGCATGGATTGTGCGTATATATTTGTAAATATTTAAATATATATAATTGTTTGAAAGTTTCATTGCGTCGGGAATGTTTATTTCACTTTTAAATAATTTGTTAAATTTGTAATGATTAAAAGCTACATTCTTTCGATAAGCTTTCAGATTTTCCCTTTCCAAAACAATGGTTAAAGTTTTAGTAATTAAAAAAAAAGATAAGTATTTAAAAGTTAAAGATTCCCTAATTAAAATCATTTTTAGATTTAAGAATTCATTTTCTAATTAGAAAATGAATTCAAGTTAATAAGTTTGAAAGTCTTATCGAAGGAATGTATCTAACAACAACCAGTAAATTTTGTAACATTGATAAGGAAAGAAGCGCTAGTCCGAAGGCATCAAATACAGTATATATAGCTTTGAAAAGTTTGGAGGGAAGCCATCTTTATTGTAGAGAAGTGCAGTGAACTCTATGCATTTAAAAATCATAAATTTAAATAGTGTTTCGATCATGGTGAAGGGCTAAAACATCAGGAATCTGGCTATGGTTCCTGAAGTCCCCTGAAATCTTCAATGAAGCTGCTAAATCCTTTCTGAACCAATCATGCTTCTAAAATCATGAAAATCCATTAAAATGCTGTTCAAGTAATCGACCAAATGCATGCCTACGTTTTACTAACCCGGACATGTAAACTAAGGAACCCAGCCCCGGAAGAAATGGGTAATATATTTCCATAATGAACCTTAAACTTTCTGGCCAGTTTCCGAACTTTACTTTACACTCCCTTTAAGAGCTCTTTTCATTCTTTAATGTAAATCTGTACAAAACTTTATTTTATTTATGCTTTTTAAATTCATAGTAATTCTCTCAATCTCTATTCCTTAGATTTAATTTTCCTTTCTTACGATGGCGGTTCATTTACTATATTATATATATTTATCGTGTGATTTATTAATGTTGTTTATTTTTAATTATATGCCAATAACCCTTTGACTCGATGAGCCCCTTTGTTCCATTTGCTTTATGCAAATAATATAATATTAAGTCTAATCGTAATTCTCGCTTATTAGAACTAGGTTTATACAGTTCTATTAATCATCGAGTCGAAAGAAATGATTAAATGTTTGTTATTTTTATAATTGGCTAATAATAAATTATTAGCTCCATTTCTAATCTATGCCCCAGCTATTTTCTCGTATTCAACAATGTGTATTTATTTATATATAATCTTAAAATGTTTTTTGCAAAAAGAGCCGATAAAGGAATCAATCAAATACATTCTAATTCAGATTGTTTTCACTGTCTATTAATATTCAGGAGGGCCACGATATTTGGGGCATGATGAATATAATTTTATAATGCATTAAAATAGTTTTAGTTAAAAGCTCATTTGACTTTAATTAAATTGATCAAGTCATCATGTAGAGCATTCTATAATTGGGTTTTATTTTTCAAACGGTGACTCTCAAGTCATCATCGTCGAACATTGCTGACATAGGGCAATATTCCACTCCGTTAGGCTTGTCGGTGATAATATTTCTGTTATTTTAAATTATCGAGGAAGAAAGCACTTCCTCCTCTGCTCATGTTATATTTGGAACACCAAAGGCTCGTAGTTACGACTCAGCCTGGCTTTCCCGTGTTCCCATCTACTTAAAGGGCATATGACTTGTCAAATACAAGCCGCCATACTACTTTTAAATCACCTCTCCTTAAAGGGCAGTAAGACTTGTGAAATACAAGCCATCATAGGACTTAGATCATCGACCAGCCATTGACTTTCAATTTCATTTTATAGCTCATAATTCGTCAGCACCGTTGCCTCTCTGTTCCGGTAAAACCCGCTCTGATGCTTGTAATTTGTGATGAAGTGATTTCAATTAAAGTCAAACAAATTCTCAGTTATCTCAAAGTAAATAAGTTTTCCAATAAAGATTAAAATTATGCCCTAAATACGTATCTTGCTCTTCATGAATGGATTTGCAAATGTGAGAATAAATCTCACATTCTTTCGTATAAAATTAGAGTAATACTTTCTTTTACAACTGAATACCTTTATCTGCCTTTATTTTCTTGTTGGGGACATAGACATAGAATTCCAAAATATTGTGTAATACTCATTGGCATATAATAAGGACTGCCACTCTTATTATAATTATAAACTTTGTTTAAGGACTAGAATTAATTAATATAATCATTATTTAAAATTCAAACAAAAACTATTATTATTAAATATTTTCTAAACACACTTGGTTTCTTAGTTTCTTAATTATCTTATTCAATAATTATTTTAATGTTAATGCTCGCTGTCTGTGTTGGCAACCCGAACATATACATATGATTTAATTTAAAAAAGTATCTTAAGTTAATTAATTATCCGATATTAGTGTCAGTTCAGGGGTCTCTAATCCTCACCAACCATTGATCTAGTTTCTTGGCACATAGCACTGTGCCGTCGATTTAGATTTCTACTAATCTGAGCTGGTGAGTTGGGTTTGAATTCAGTTTGGTTCAGCTGAGTTTGGATCCGACTTGCAGTTTAGGTGGTGGACGTTTTTCGACCGGTACAATATATATATGGTTTAAAAATATCTTTTCATAGTGGCTTGACTCAGCTCACGTTTTTGGAGTAAACATATTTTATAAGTATTTTTTTTAATATTTATTTACTTTTAATATATCTGAAGTCAAACTATAAAATTCTTAATTGGTATTAGTTATAATATTAGATCAACTAAGTCAAATGTCTAAATAAATATATGACTTCACACGATAATGTTTTTTTTCATTACATGTTCAAATAAGATGGTAATATATTTTAAAATTTGTTATTTATTATGAGAGCAGATAATGGTTAAGTATTAGTTTGAATAGAAATATCTTGTATTTGTTAAATGATATAAGGTTTTGAATAGAAATTGGCTACGATAATAAAAACATTTTTTTTTTGCTGTTTATTTATTTTGATTAGTGGGAGAGAGCTATGGGATACTAACACCCTCTTGAAGACACTATTTTTCAGAATATGTCAGTTTTTAGTAAGGGGCACAGAATAAGTTAAACTAGTGAAGTTATAAGGCAAAAGAATAAATTGATTAATAGAAGATTATATTTTCTCAATCAAGGGTCCATTTAAATCTTAGCAACGAATTAATTTGAGAATGCAAATGATGAATTACACTGATAAGATGAAACAAATAGTGAAAAAAGTTACTTTTTTTAAATTAGCGATGAAAGAGGATAGGTATTGAATTGTTCATGAATCACATATGAAGAAAATAGATTCAAGATTAAAACTGAATCTATGATTTGTGTACACCTCAGAGAGTATATGGAGGTGGGCAAATTTTATCAAAATTTCAGATCAAATATATAAAAAAGTAGTTATTGCAGTTTTGTAGAGTGAAGATTATACTAATTTAAAGTAGAAGCTGTTTGCTAAAATTAATTAGCATTAGTGAAATATGATTTACATCATTATATAGATCTGTGTATACAATGAACTGCTTATGCACCTTATCATTCCTAACAATATGTTATTCCATTTTAAATTTGTTTACTAAACATTAATACTCCTACTCTAGAAGTATCTACTATAATATATTCATGTCCAGACTAGTTATTGGCTTTTGACTTCATCAGTGAAGACTAGAAGTCAAAGCAGAGACAAATGCACTTATGCATCCATTAACCACTTTTTATTCCATTTTTCTATTTAAGCTAAGGTTTTAAAATTATGCTAATTGATTTGCATAGTTATATAGGTCTGACACCAGGTCAGTTGTTATATATTTTAGAAGCCTCATTTTGCTACGTAAGTGCTTTAGTTTTAGTTTAGAATTCTACTCTTTATTGATGATGGCAAAAACCAAAAGCTAGTCTGGAGGTAGAGATTTTATATCACTATATTATCTGGTGTCCATTAATTACTCAATTTTACAGTAAATGACTCTATAATAGGGTGAAATTAACTGTTTTGGAGCATATGAATAAGTATTTAAAAGAATTATATGATGTTATTAATGATTTACATAGCTGTTAATTTCAAAACATACATTTGTATGCTAAGTTTTCTGCCAGAAGACAGCTTATGGTTACAAGTCAGTTAAGTTGTTATAAATCAAGTAGTAATGCATAATAATTATTGGTGGTACTTTGTCATTAACTATCTATTATGAATTGAACAATTCAAAGCAAAGCAAAACTCTCCATATAGTAGTGCCACCTTGTGCTAACAAGAGCAATCAATGGGTGTGATATTATGAATTGAGTAATAAGTAAATAGTAAATGGTACTGTTATATATAAATCTTCACACTGGTTTATGGTTATTAGTCTTTTACACTAAATATTAAGCCAGCACATATTCAGTTTTATATTAACCAAAATAATGATTTTTTTTTTTTTTTTTTCATATGTCATAGCATTTGCCGGGACGCGAACCCACACCCATCTGCAACCAACTACTTGCTTGCATGGCGGTTGCGATACCTCTCGGCTAACAACGCAAGACCAAACATTAACAAACTAATTCAAAAGAAAAATCTGTCATTATTATGTCAATTTAATATTCTTTAGTAAATTAAAAATAAAATTTATGTAGCCTTAAATCTATTAGGATTCCAAAACTGCACAGATCATGACCATAAGGATTAACATCTGTGCTTTGTGGAATTCTACTATTTTATGGTTGAAACTTCATCATTTTTTAGCAGTGCCTCTCTTATCTCAACTTTATCATACCACTATCATTCACTACCATAGAAAATCAGACTACGCTCTCTCACTATGCATACATTTTGCAAATGATCTTCACTCATCAAATCAGCTAGAGGTGTCAAACACTTAATCTCCATGCTCATATTGTTAGCCCATTACAATTATCATGTAAAGTAAAGACTGACATTATTCTATTTTTAATACCGTGTCAAAGCATGCATAATAATTACATTGTAATTTTCAAATTTGTCAACTCTATCCTGTCATGAGCATTTCTCTATATGTAAAATATATATGTAATTATCTTGATAAAGAAAGATATTTCATTATATCCCTAAATACATATACATATGTATTATTTTTAGGATATCAAGGAAGGTATTACTCTTTTGCACCCTCATACCAATAAAAATAGCTATTTGTGTTTAAATCCTTATAACAACTCAAGTTTAAAGAAGTGAATAACCTTTTACTTCATCTAAACCTAAGATAAAAGAGCTATTATATAGATTAATAGAGAAAACTTATTTAGCCTTCAGGACTATCACTAATTGATAGTTTCTTGGCAACTTCAAAAAGATAGTTATCTCTGTTTACATGGATATAATCTTTATAAATATATTAAATAACCACAATCTTTTAAATTCATATACATAAAGATACAATAAAAGACAAATGACCCCATGATGCATTTTGTGCTAAAACAGCACTCTTCAAATGGTTCAGGATTTTCTTATATTCTATTCTTTATAATATATATTGTAACCTCTCTGGCATAGGTCACATATAACTTTTAAAAATAAATGCAAAAAGGTTATTATGTGTTTTAAAACTGTAAAAAGTTTATTTTATTTTTAAAATAAATTATAAGGTATTAACAAATTAAAAAAAATAATTTGTAAGAAATGAAAAGATTATTTCTGTGTTTATTTTTAAAATATTTGTTTTATTTTCAAGTTATTAAGTTTAATTAAAAAAACGAATGAAATAAATGCAGATTAATTCAGACAATACAATGATTGTTATGAAATTTAGAAAATTATCAGACAATTAAGCAAAAAAAAAGGATTATCATCTGCTACAAAATTGGTAGAGATCAGTTTTGTTTACTTTCTGCTCCTTATAAATTAGCAATTGAACATAATTTAGATTATTGTATACTCATATATTTATAATGATGGGATAAAATTTTACTTGACGTGCTCACCTCATTTTTATCAAAATGTAGCTTTTTTATGGAGCTATGATAATGCCTTATTAGTACTGAATAATGCCTTAAATAGATTTATTAATGCTGGATCATAAGCGTAATTAATACACTGTACAGGCTTACACACATCTGCACATATATAATGTAATATATAAGGGATTCGAACTCAGACTTTCACACGACCCTCAACTCTCCATGCCATCTCATATTGCTGACCCACCTGATCATACACATGTTGAAAAGATAAATAATCACCAATATACGTATTTCATGCTAAACCAGCAATCATCAGTTGGTCCAGATTACTATCTTCACACATATATACAGTCAGTGCTCAGCTTTATATTAAGATAGCCAATCTTGATACTTTAATGGACAGGCTTTAAACTACTCCAACTCATAACTCTTCAGCCATCCATTTCATTGAAAATCTGATGATGGCACGTTCAAAGCTCTCGTTATGGTGAGGATGAGGAGAATGTACACGTTAAATATATCTGGTTTCCTTTGTTATAATGCATGACTACCAAAAAAAAGAACTTATTGTTTTTGGAAAAATATTCAAGTTGAATTATTTATAATTTAGAAATAATCTGTAATGATGCATTCATTATAACCGCCAGAGATCTCATTGCTAAATTGACATTTCTGTCTAAAAATGTTAAGCTCAACAGAAAAACAAAAATAAAAGAAATTGTTTAAGGACTTATGGAATGACTCTTATTGACTAAATAATAATTTAAAAAATAAGAAACACAGTCCTCTATTTTAAAAGTAGCCCATTAATTTCAATATATATACAACAAACCACACAAAACCTCTTTATAAATCTTGATTTATTATATGAACTATAATAACATACTCCAACGTTTCAACTATATTCTTTTATAGTCTTTATCAAGGAACAATTAAAAAATACATTAAAAACAATAAACACAAATATTCCACAATGCATATAACAAATACCTCCTACCTTACAATTCTTTTAACAAATGAATGTAATGAAAAGTTAAGATTGTTTATTAGAAGAGTTTTAAAGTAAGAGATATTTGTATTTGTCATATAATTATGGAATATTTGTATTTACTGTTTTTTATGTATTTTTTAGTTGTTCCTTGATAAAGACTATAAAAGAATATAGTTGAAACGTTGGAGTATATTTTTGTCCGTTATAATAGTTCATATAATAAATCAAGATTTATAAAGAAGTTTGTGTGTGGTTTATTGTATGTATATTAATAATTTAAATAACAACATCAAAAGAAATGTTAATTTGTAAAATATTCATTTTATATTTAAGTTAAAATTATTTTTTCCCTATTGATTATATATATATATAAATTCAGAGATATAAAAGAATGAAAACGTTAATTTTAAAATATTTTATGTCGTATATTCCACATTTAATTGTGTTGATTATGTAAATATGGAAGTTTCAAATATAAGAGTTATATTATTTATATTCTATTGTTGTGGTAAATAATTTTCTTATTATTAGTTAAGCATACTTTCTCATTAAATTTTCTCATCTGATATTCAAGTATATTATTTTCTTCATGAAGTATTAGAACATTATCTTTCTTATTGCATTGCCAAATCCATATAATATTAATATCATTTACTTTCTTTATTACTTCTACAATGCTTCATATAATTACAACCTACTGTGTATATATATATTTGTATTGTCTGTGTTATATTTCTGAAGAAGATTGCTGTGGCAATCGAAACCATCAATAGTGAGTTATAATTATATGAAGCATTGTAAAAATAATAAAGAAAGTTAATGATATTAATATTATATTATTATTATATTTAAATCAGAATAATACTACAAATATGATGAGTATGATGATCAGAAAATATGGCTGGATATGCATAAAGGCTTGTGTAGTTGATTAAAGCTCCAGTCTGATCATCATCTGTGGCTGCTATGAAATAGAGAAACATTTTTTGTTGTGATCACCTCACCATGGTACCTAGTTACTACTCATCATTGATGAACAGATAGTCATTTCTCCTTAGATAAGCATATTTATTTTTATCTTTGTGGGCAAATCCATTATAATATGTATTCATGCAAATTTTTATGATGTAGTGTTTAACATATCTGATTGCTATATCTACAATCTGATGTTTAATTCTGAACTAGACGGACCTTGATTTTTTTTCTACAGCAAACCTAGAATTGTTTTTAGGTAGTTTGGATCACAGACAACTCAATCTTATGGTATTATTAATAAGTGGATGGCTGCCTATTATTATCTAGAAAAAGATCTTAGGTTAATCTGAGTTGAACAGATGATCATTAAAATGCTATTTAAAAAAGTATGAGATCACCTTCGCTATATTTGGACTGGGAAGAATGTTATATGCATGATTTCTGAGTTCATGGTTTATTTTTACCTTATATAAAAATGCAGGAACTATTTAAAAAATTATCATATATTTCCAACCTTCTTATACACATAATAATACTATTTTTTTACACCAAACTTTTACTCTTATAATTTCAACTGTCCTGTTGGTTTTTGGAAATAGATTATAAAGATCTTTGATGATGACTGCAGAACAGTTGAAACTGTAAGAATAATTTTTTGGTGTAAAAAATAGTATTGTTAAGAGTATAAGAAGGTTGGAAATAGTATGATATGTAAATATAGAAATCGATACATAAGGAAAGGAGGAGAAAGAAAAAAATTGTATTTAAAAATTGTTAAAATATTTAAATAAGCTGTATTTTAACAATTTTTAAATACAATTTTTTTCTTTCTCCTCCTTTCAACGCTTTCAATTAGTTTTCTGTTATATTATAATAGCACTTTACAAAAAAATCAGTTGTGATTCAGAGTTTTCTCTCCATCTTTTTCTACACATTGTTATCACATACGAAAATTATTTCCATATCCAAAATTTAGAAAAATGGCAAAAACTAATTATGAAAGTACAAAATTGTAAATATCTGAATACTAAATAATAACCATAAATAAAACATAACATATTTTATAGTATAATATAAATAATTTTATTAATATCAACATCACATGATCTCTCATATGATTTATTCATATGCTAGGTTTGAACCTTTAGATTTTTTTTTTACATTTCCAGTTATTAGCTGGAATAGTATAAAAGTGTAAAAGGTAGCCTCTAGATACATGAACACATTAATTCAGCTTAAAATTCAAATCTTTATTAATAGAGGGAATCAGAAAAAACTGAGATAATCTGGAAATGAGGATTTCATGGTGCTGCATATGGTTTCCACTTATTATTCAAGCTTACAGTAGATGACTCTACCATAGAGTGAAGATAACTGTTTTTATAGAAATATAATTATTTTTTTGTAATAAATTACACATATTTTTTTAATAACTACAATTATAATATAGGTAGTGTACCAATAGCTCTAACAAGCTTTTATTAATAAGTGCCAAAGAGCGATCGGTTTCGAGCTTTTGGCTCATGTCAGTGAGGAGCTAGAACATTCAGACACTAGATCTAAAATACCAATTCAAAAGCCAGAACTTATCTAATATGTAACTATTAAGTCGAAAATCTGAAATTTTTAGACACGTAAATGTCTTTAAATCCAGCTATCTAACTTAAATATCTATATGGGACTGAACCAAATTCAGATCTACCATATATTAATAGCCTTAGCAATATAACATCACCAAAGGCTCAAAGGCAAAATTTATAATAATCAACAAAACAAGTGATATATTGCATGACTTTTCTTCTTAAGCTTGTATTACTGAAACGTAATATAGGAAACGTACCAATAGCTCGAACAAGCTCTTATTGATAAGTGCCAAAGAGAAAGCTTATAAAATCTCTGTAGAATTATTCTCATTCTCAGACAGATTTTAAGACATTTACATGTCTAAAAATTTCAGATTTTCTTTTTAATAATACATATTAGATAAGTGCTGGTTTTTAAGTTGGTATTTTAGATCTAATGTCTGAATGTTCTAGTTCCTCATTGACATGATCCAAAAGCTCAAAACCAATCGATATGAAGATGGGAATAATTCTAGGTAGAGATTTTATAGGTTTTCTCTTTAGTACTTATCAATAAAAGCTTGTTAGAGCTATTGGTATGCTCCCTATATTATATTTCTGGAATACCAGCTTAAAAAGCAAAGTCACGTAATATATGACTTGCTTTACTGATTGATTAATGTCTACAATTATATGCTTATAATAAAATGTAGTGATAAAAATCTTTATTTGCTTTATCTTATTTTATTTTTTTCCATATCTCAAAGCATCGGAGCATCTTATTTTATTTTATAAGTAGTATATGTTAACAGTATATTAAATTGTATCTTCAATTATTCCAATCCCTGTTTGAGAAAAAAATCAAATATTGCAATTTTAAAAATATAATTAATAATGGGGATTAGGAAGCAGGGAGGAAGGCAGAAAAGAATCCTTTCTCTATCCTAATTAATGATCAACAAACAGATTTTGGTCTCTGGAGCCAAACTAACTAAATTTTCAGATGAAAATCAAATATGCAGCATTTTCACTAGTTCTTTATCTTCAATATATTCACCTATGCAAATTTAAATGCTAACTGTTCTTTCTGTCTTATTAAAATGTAACAATGGAACATTTTTATAAAATTTCATTGCTCTTCCTTATAAAGTTATTGTACCACAATCTGTTCATTAATTAAATCTCCTACATCCCATTTCAAATAAATTACATTCACAAAGGTTCCTTTTTTTAGTACTTACATATTAGTCTAGTAGTAAGATTTTACATATATTAGTCCGGCAATATTTATTTGGAAAAAATAACCTATAACTTTATTTACTGGAAATGATACTCGATGACAATTGCAAATTTTGCATTTTGATTTTTTAATTAATGATGAAATTTGCGATTTTTTAACCGTCTTTTTTTGAAATCACATATTGGCAATCGATGTCATTTATTGCTTGAATGTGTCAGTGGGGATTTTGGCTAAGTTATAAAATTCAAAATGGCGTCGAGCACATACTATATCGGCATCCATCTATTAACATACATTTACATTTTTTATGAGAAATTATCGTCCACCATCTAAACTTATAAAGATTTTTTATTTTGAAAAACAGTCACCTATAACTTTATTTAATAGAAATGAAACAAACAGGCAATCAAGAAATGATCTTCAAACAAGTAAACTTTTAACAATCTAAATTTATTACTAGTGCTAACCAAACTAAATAATAATAATAATAATAATAATAATAATAATAATAATAATAATAATAATAATAATAATAATAATAATAATAATAATAATAATAATAATAATAATAATAATAATAATAATAATAATAATAATAATAATAATAATAATAATAATAATAATAATAATAATAATAATAATAATAATAATAATAATAATAATAATAATAATAATAATAATAATAATAATAATAATAATAATAATAATAATAATAATAATAATAATAATAATAATAATAATAATAATAATAATAATAATAATAATAATAATAATAATAATAATAATAATAATAATAATAATAATAATAATAATAATAATAATAATAATAATAATAATAATAATAATAATAATAATAATAATAATAATAATAATAATAATAATAATAATAATAATAATAATAATAATAATAATAATAATAATAATAAATGTAACCATGCAATTCTGTCCATTTACAAAATGTTGTTTTTTAGTATCACTGCTATGGACTGAATTTACTTAACTCCAACTAAGTTCTTTTAAGAATGGCTACTCTCTTTCAACAGTCCTGAATGAAAATACTACCATTGTATGGCCATAAAATTAGCAGCAAATCCAACACACTTTGACTAATAACTTTCTCCTTATTGGTTTCCTTTTTCAGGATTGTAAATGTATTTATTTATTTCAGTCTGTATACACATTCGTTTGTGCCAGTTACTTTCATCACCACCAGACTAATATGTAAGTACCGATATCATTTTGTCATCAGTCCATTATTAAGAAAATGTAAACCTCTGTATCTGAATAAAGTTGGAAAATTAAAACTAGAGATCACACTTGAAGTTTAATCCTCTTGTCATCATCTCTATTTTTTTAAAATTTTTATTTGTTAGGTATAATTCTTTTAATCACATGATCACTATCTCATACTAGCACATAATTGTTATTAAACAATTCAAAAACAAAGCAAAAATTTTCATATAGTAGTGCCATATTGTGCTAACAAGAGCAATCAATGGATGCCAGAAGGCTTGTGCATAAAATCCCTATCTAGTGCCTACTCATCCAATATAAGCTATTGAGCTTGGATTGAAAATATTAATTGTGTTTTCAATTTTATTCTCATAGTTTTGTAGTTAAATAGAGTTAAAAGGTGGGTGCTGGAGGGTTGCATTAGATCCTAAGATCTAGGTGCAGTTCTCTCAGATCCAAGGCTCCTCACTGATGAAGGCCACAAGCCAGAAACTAGTCTGGGGATATTGGATGAGTAGGCACTAGATAGGGATTTTATGCACAAGCCTTCTGGTATCCATTGATTGCTCTTGTTAGCATAAGATGCCACTACTATATGGAGAGTTTTGCTTTGTTTTGAATTGTTTAATATAATTCTTTTAGTTGATTAATACTGGTCTTTATCATATAAACTTGATTATAATGTTCAGTTTTGGAAGAAAAACAAATATCTGATTTCAACCTTTATTTGTTGCAATTAAATGTATACTATAACTTGAGATAAATCGTTTTCTGATCAATAAACGCTATTTTTAAAACAAATGTTTGGTTGTGTTCATGTATAAAAAATATCCGTGAGAATATTTATGTGTATGTATTAAGAATTTTGCTATGGCATTTATATATATTATTACAAATCTGTGTCCAGTGACACTCTATTGCTGGATTGCAAATAGAAATACAAATAATTGCTAATTAATGAAACGGCTTGGCAAGTACATTTAAGTAACAAGAATTTATTTACAGAGTTATACGAAGATAATCAATCTGTTTAATATATACATATATGATGATTATATGCACACATTCTATAATAACAATAAGGACCTGAAGGTGTAACAAAATAATAATAAGATCAATACGATCTGTTTACAGCTCCTAAGTTTACTTTTGAATGTCCGGAGGTAAACTTCTCCATAAGGCTAAGTGAAGGAGAGAGCTGACTGGGGCACCCGAGGAAAGGGCACATCTGCCTTTCAAAAGCTTCACTTAGCAAGTGTCCTGTCTCATTCTATTCTACCTCTATGTCCCTTTCTCATTGTTTTTTAGTGTAGACTCCCTTGATTGGACATCCACTGTCCACATGGTGGTCATCTCTTTAGTTGCACTATTTGATCCCTGATCAGATAATGCAATTACCTTGGAATTGTCTATTTTAAGCAATGGCTTTGTTTGTGTTATCTAAATCCTTTGCTCGAATTCATCTAACTTTCTTGATAAGTTAGATTATAGTTTTTCCATTAATTAAACTATTTAATTAGTCTAATGCTTTTATAAAATATTGTGGAATGCCATTGGATCCACGCACATACATTTAGTTTACCGTTATATCATTTATAACACTTATTTTGTGTATATATAAATATACACACACAATTAGAAATCCGTTTAGTTTTCAGTTATAATTATTATTTCACTAATAATACGTATTCTGTGTATACATAAATATACACACACATTTAGCATACCTCCCCCAAGTTCAGAGATTCGTGTTTTACTTTTTCCCGATTCTCTGAACTTAAAAATAGTAAGTATGGTAAGGGGGGGGGATTTTTTCCAGGTTTGTAATAATTTCATTTGAAACTGCATTGCTGTTATGGCTTTTCCCAAATGTCAACTTGCTGTTATCTTTTTCCTGAAACAGCTGCAGCATTTGTTGACTATATTCATCTTTCCACAACTGGCTGGTGTGTTTGTGTAACATTCTTCCATCCACCATTCGGATGGACACCACTTGCTTGGTTAAGTGATTTATGCCTTATTTCAAAATTTATCAATTTTGTTTCTAACCCATACATGTTCTCTATATACAAATTTGTAGTTTGGGACAGGTACTTCATGCTCTTTGGGTGACCTACTTTCCACAAGCTTGGTCCACAATCTATGATCTATATTTTTCTGTGGGATTGATTTCTCGACTATGGCTGGAGGTGTTTTTATATGCGATTGACAGTTTTTACATTTTTCAATAAACATTATGATGTCAATATTTTTGCTCATCAATACTTTAATTCCCAATTGATTGAACCAATCATGGCCAATGAGAGGATTTATCAGGGCATGAATTATATATAATGGCAATTTTAATTTTTTGCCATTGTACGAAGTGATTGGAGCCTGAATTGCTGCTTTAATCTTTATGGTCTTGCCATTGATGTCCTGAGCGTTAAATTTGGTATGCGTAAGTCTAGGTGGCTGGGCCATATCTGCCATGATAGTTTTCCAATCTTTAATGGACAGTAAAGACACCCCACTACTGCTGTCCATTTCCATCGATAAGGTTTTTCTGAAAATTTTGACAGTCATTTCAAATTTTTATGATTGTTCGAAAGACACATTATTAATCACTGAAAATTCATCTTGTTTAGGTTTTCTAGTAAAATGCTCTTGGCTGTTATTACTTGTATCATTGTCGAATTTCTTATTTTGGCATATTTTTTCCAAATAGCCAACTTTATTAGTGTTTTTATAATTGATATCTGCCAATAACTGCTGTCTCAGACTGTCACTACTCATACCACATAAAAATTGTTTGAGGAGAGCTTCCTCCAGATATGAGTCATAGATGCAGTTTTTTGTGAGTTCACGCAAGGCACTATAATAATCTTGTGTTCACTCATTCTTGCCTTGTCGGCAACTTCTGAAGTGGAGTTTGGCAATGTATCTAGAGTCATGTGGTTTAAAATAGTCAGCTAAACAATCTTTGATCTGGTTGAATTCTTCTGGGGTGTGGGGTTCCCAAAGCCTATTTGCAATTTGTATGACCCCTTTTCCAGTGAAACACAATAAGGTCACTGTTTTACATTTATCATCCTTTACTCTGTTAATAATTAAAAATTTCTCTATTTGTTGGACATACAGGGGCCACTCACTTGCCTCTCTGACATCAAATTCAGATATTTCCAACTGCATTACAGACTTAGTCAATTTAGCAAAAAAAAAACTTTCTTCTTTTTTTTCCCTCTAATGAAATCAATTATGTAGACGCCAATGCGCTAATTTTTATTACTGACAATTCACAATTTGCTGAGGATTAGACCATTGAGGTTCGTAATCAAGATTGTGACTGCACCAATTGCTGTGTCTGTGGCACTCTATTTTCTGCTCGATTGCAAATAGAAATATTACAAATAATTGCTAATTAATGAAGCGGCTCGGCAAGTACATTTAAGTAACAAGTATTTATTTACAGAGTTATATGAAGATAATCAATCTGTTTAATACATATATATATATATATATATATATATATATATATATATATGATTATATACACATGCTACTATATAATAACAATAAGGGCCTGAAGATGTAACAAAATAATAAGATTAATACAACCTGTTTACACCCCCTAAGTTTACTTTTGAACGTCCAGAGATAAACTTCTCCACAAGGCTAAGTGAAGGAGCGAGCTGACTGGGGAACCTGAGGAAATGGCACATCTGCCTTTCAAGAGCTTCACTTAGCAAGTGTCCTGTCTCATTCTATTATAGCTCTGTCCCTTTCTCATTGTTTTTTAGTGTAGACTCCCTTGATTGGACATCCACTGTCCATGTGATGGTCATCTTTTTAGTTGCACTATTCGATCCCTGATCAGATAATGCAATTATCTTGGAATTGTCTATTTTAAGCAATGGCTTTGTTTATGTTATCTAAATCCTTTGCTTGAATTCATCTAACTTTCTTGATAAGTTGGATTATAGTTTTTCCTTTAATTAAACTATTTAATTAGTCTAATGCTTTTGTCAAATATTGTGAATGCCATTGGCATCCACACACATACATTTAGTTGACTGTTATATCAATTATAACACTTATTTTGTGTATATATATAAATATTGTAACAGTCAGAATTGTCTATCTCACTAACACACTGCAGAATTCAAATCCCAGACACGAAACTGAACATTCTAGGAGGGGTTGCCTTCTAGATATACTAAGTTCGAATCTAAAGTCCAAATTTCACAGTGCCATCTACATGATAACACATCTGATGCCACTACTACTATAACCTTTGACCGGTGCCTGGTGGTCAGGGAGAAACAAAAGACTCTATACTAAAAGAAGTTTGGGTGGCTAATTAATGTCTATGGATTTACAAAAGAAATGCAGAAAATATATATATATATATATATAGACCGAGACAGTGATAGGAATCAAATAAAATAAGAGATCAAATTTAGTTTTAAATAAATTCACAAAATTTATTTATATAAATTATATATATAATGCCACTGTCTGCTTATATGAGACAGGGATGCATATTAAATAATTGTTGGCATTATATAACAAAAGGGTTTTACAGCAAAGTGATATATTCTATTCCTCAGGCTAATAGCATTACGATAATGTGCTTGATGAGATAGGAACATGTGCAAGGTGCTTTGAGCAATTATACAAGTTTAAGAAAATATTTGAAAATTAAGTGTTATAAAATATTTATTGTGAATAGCATGGACAAGAGCTTACTAAGCAACAAAGTGGGAATGTGATCAAAGCATTTATTCGATAATAATAATAATAAAGTTACCTGGGGATGTGAGTATTGCTGATAATGAATTTATTAAAGTTGGAGGGTGTGACACATTTAAGTCACAGATGCTTTGTAAAATAAATATAAAATAAAACAATATTGAATATCCAGAATGATTACGGAGGGCATCTTGCCGCTAACCTGTAGGAAAGTATTTTATGAACAGCCGAAACTTAGCGACTGTGTGATGATTGCATTTAATTCCCAGGTGTGTCATTCATGGATACACTCTGCCTGGAAACTGCAAGGAATGAAAAGAAAGCGAAGAGAATGGACTTGGCCGTGTAAAGAATCCTTGGAAAATTAAAACAAAGCGGTCTCAACAACCAATTCATTTACCAGCAATATGAGACCAGTGTATATAAAACATACTGAATGGGTTTTACTTGGATTAAGAGAAATGCCCAATCAAATTCCCAGAAATTCATTTAAAAGGGTCCGCACATTCTCAACATCAATGATGAACTTTGCAATTAAAGTAGAACACGGTATTTAAAATAGAAAATGCATGCTTGCAGGTTTGAAAGGAAAGCATAGGTTTATTTATGCAGTCATGCATTTGGGAAACATTTAAATCATTGACCTTGCACATTCTCTCATAGTAGATTAAAATCAATATCATGTAGATTTTAAACTATGTGATTATATTATATATTAAAGAAAAGAATCACCCTCAAACGAGTGATTTGCAAGATAATAAAATTGGAAATTATTTAGAAATTTAAAATATGCCTTCATAGCGGCATCTTATTTTCAACAAAAGGAATAATTCACTCGGTCAAAGACGATTCTGACACATTATCATAATAAAATAACAGAAAGCTTAATAAATAGAAAATATTAACCCAAGGATAGAGAGCAAAAATGTTGATTATATTTAAAGAAGTACATAATGACGTTATGTGAAATATAAGAAAACAATATAAAATAGCTATAGCATGTTAGTTATCACAAGAGCTCTTGGGTTAATTTAGGGTTACCTCTGGAGAAGCATTTTTAGATAGATTGATCGTTGGCAGGTTTTCATATAATTTAACAGCAAAATCTGGAAACGTTCATATTTTTGGCAGCAGCAGCAGTTCCAGGGTTCCTTGTGTGATAACTTCCGATGGTCTACAGCAGCATATGACCATTCCAGAGAGAAATAGCGTTCTTGCACTCTACTCCATCATGTCAAGATTTACAAATTACTACAATAATTTTGGTTAGAAACATTAGACCTCAGAATGATTTCTCTTAGAAACATTAGAATGGAGAACAAAAGAAAACCCTCCTTTTTATATTAGAAATTAACAATAGAACTGCCCTGGAGCATTACAAAAATATATCGGACTTATCAGCTGTAATTAAATCTATCCAAATGTCTAAAGGAATTCAACAAATTAATTTCTTTTGTTAATTTCCCTGTCGACATTCGAATTACAAACTAGATTTAATTAAAAATTACTTTTATTAATTAAAGAAAACCTTAAGTGGACATCTGCTGTTTTTAGATAAACTTATATAACATTAACTAATTAAACTATTGCCCCTCATTTATTTTAACAGAAATATTTGGAATGACTTTTATTAAATTAAACGAAAATTATTTTACTTTTAAATTGCAATATTTGAATCTATTTACTAAACGAATATTTATTAAATGAATTTTATTTTAAATCAAAAATATATTACGATGGTAATATATATTTGTAAATAGATTCAAACAAAATAACTTTAATTAACAATTTATAATTTTGATATGAGTTTTAAAATGCATATCATAGTGTGTGCGCAATTACAACTTATATAACCTATTTTTTAAATAAATCTAAATTATGTGAACATATACATAATCCATAATATTTTATTTATTTGGGGCATGAATTATACTTATATATAATACGAGCATTGTACTCGTGGTTTAAAATTAGGCGGGATTTTCGGTATATAAGCGTATTGCAGACACATTACGATAGATTGGGGTTCAAACTAAGGTATGAGGGTAGGAAATAGGTGAGAAAAGGTGAAACGAAGATCTGCAAAGCAGACCTTACTGTTTCAATATACACACACACAAATAGAAATCTGTTTAGTTTTCAATTATAATTATTATTTTACTAATAATACGTATTCTGTGTATACATAAATATACACACACATTTAGCAGTATGCATATATTTATATACGTGTGTATACTAGACATAGTAAATTAATCTCTCATTTTGATTGCTAATTGATAGCTTGTGGCAATTTGTTCAGTTTTTCTCTTTATTTTATCATGTTCTAGGTATGCATTTTCTCACTAATATTTGATGTTTACCTGATGCTAATATCTTGTATGGTTTAGTGTGATGATTAGAATAGAAGTTTCAAGAGATGAAAATGATCTTTAGGTGACAAAACTGTTCATTTATTTTATATTATTTATACAGAGGGATTTGTTATGAATAGGTTAAGTATAGGAAATATCCTAAACCTTCTTTAATATAAAATTATTTCAAGTTTTACAGGGCTTAATAGTGTAATATAAAACATCTGACCATGCTTATGACCTCGATTTGAAACTGAGTTCGTTAGCTGAATTGATAAATAGAGTCAAATATGAATAAAAATCTGAAATTAAAATGTGAAAAAAAATTCCAAGTTCTTCTCGGCATGGATTCGAACTCGGAGCAAATATTTGGTAGATTAATGGGATATCAGTGAACAAAAGACCTCCCAATATTTAAATAAATTATATAGAAGCAAAAAGTGCATATGATATAAAGTAGATATTATAAAAAGGGCTTTGTTTGTTTTACAGGTTTTCTCCAGAAAATAAAAATGATATTCCACAAATGGCATATCTTCCATTTGGTGCTGGGCCAAGAAATTGCATAGGGATGCGTTTTGCATTAATGGAAATCAAAATGTCATTAGCAAAATTATTAAAATATTACTGTCTTAAACCTTCCAACAAATTTGAGGTATAGTATTATTTATTTTTAAAAAATTTATAGAAATAAGATGAACTACAGATGAAAATTATATATATTTATGATAATAAATAAAAAAATTACTGATGTTTCAAAATTCAATCCAACAAATCATTAAATAAATAACATAAAAATAAAATGTATAAAATAATAAAAAATATTGAATATATATATATATATGTAGTACAATAATAATTTTAAAAATTAGTAACAAATTTTATGCTTATACAAGTTATTTTTCATAGAGGCAAAACTCTCCATACAGTAGCACCACTCAGTGGAAGCCAGAGTAATCAATGGATTCAGGAAGGTTTGTGTATAAAATCCTATCTAGTGCCTACTCATCCCATATCCCCAGAATAGTTTCTAGCTTGTGGCTTTTATCACTGAGGAGCTTTGTATCTGAGAGCACTGCATCTAGATCTTAGGATCTAATGCAACCATTTAACATCCATCTTTTATTTTTTTAGCTAACTATAAAGCTTTGAGTTCAAAATGAAAACACAATAGTCTTTTCAAAAAGTATGGATGCTGAACTGAATTCAGATCTATACAATTATATAAGCTAATGAGTTTAAGTTGAAAATATTATTGCATTTTCATTTTGGTTTCAAAGCTTTATAGTCAGCTAAAAAAGTAAAAGATGGCTGCTGGAGTGTTGCAATAGATCCTAATATCTAGGTGCAGTGCTCTCAGATCCAAGGCTTCTCACTGATGAAGTCACAAACTAGAAACTAGTCTGGGGATATTGGATGACTAGGCACTAACTAGATAGAGATTTTATGCATAAACCTTCTGCATGCATTGATTACTCTAGCTTGCACTGAGTGGCACTACTATATGGAGAGTTTTGCACTAAATATTTACTTAAATTTATAAATTTCACATTACTATTCTTAAATTCATGTTCCTCAACCTTTAATCAATCTAAAAATTTATAGAAATGAATAAAGGTATTGAATAATTATAAAAGCAAAAAGAGAAAATGTTTAAAATAAATATATTAACATAAGTATAAAGTATTAATAATATTGCTTAAAAATTATTTAAATAAAAAATAAAGATCACATGATCACTGGTTTCTTATGCTTTATCATAACTTATTAAAACAGGCAAAACTCTCCATACAGTAGTGCCACTCAGTGCCAACCAGGGTAATCAATGGATGCCAGAAGACTGGTGCATAAAATCCCCATCTAGTGCCTACTTATCAATAAGTTATGAGCAAGCATAAGAAATGGTGATCATGTGATGTTTAGTGGTTTAATACTAATCCTGCCTAATAGTATAGTGGTGGCTATGGTTATTAAAGAACCAAAGACACCAAAATGTATGGGTACTGAACTGAGTTCAGACCTATATGACTACATAAGGTAATGAGCTTAGATTGAAAATATTGTGTTTTTAATTTTATTCTCATAGTTTTGTAGATAAGTAGAGATAAAAGGTGGCTGCTGGAGGGTTGCATTGGATCCTAAGATCTAGGTGCAGTGCTCTCAGATCCAAGACTCCTCACTGACGAAAGCCACAAGCTAGACACTAGTCTGGAGATATTGGATGAGTAGGCACTAGATAGGAATTTTATGCACAAGCCTTCTGGCATCCATTGATTACTTTGGCTTGCACTGAGTGGCACTACTGTATGAAGAGCCCTTTGCCTGTTTTAAAAAATAAAAATACATAATTTTAAATGTATTACTTATGTTGATTTGATTATAAAGAAATTTTGTATTGCTAAGTGGCGAAATTTGAAATAGTAATAAAAGTTGGTTCCAATAAAAGGGTCTGGCAAAAAAAGAAAAAGTTTATGAATTATTCCTTATACGTGTGTTTATTAGTGAATATTACTTTTTAAAAAATTAATTAAATAAATAGAGATTAAAATTGAAATTCATTGTGCGCTCGGATTTATTTATAGACAAATTTGCATTATATATGTGCGCTATATATACATTTAGTTAAAAAAAATGTATAAGTTAAAATGTTAAAATAATTTTAATCTGTCAAATTAAAAAATCCCTCAGGGAATAAAATTACAAATTTTATCTGATAAAAAATTAATTACATCCGTAATTGGATTTTTTTTTTTTAATTAAAGATAATCTGTGGAATTTAGGAATTTTATTAATTAAATATATACTTTAGAAAACAATAGTGGCTTATACTATAATCACCCCCCCCCCAATCTAAATCAGCTCAGTCAGACTTAAGTTTAAAAGCCAAGCAGAAAAGCAAATAGAATACGTCCAGAAAAAACAGGCAAAACTCCCCATGCAGTAGCGCCACTCAGTGCAAGCCAGAGTAATCAATGGATGCCAGAACACTTGTGTATGAAATCCAGAGAAGAGTTAAAGTAACCTAACAGGAGTACAAGAGCCATAAAAGATGGCAACAGGTTACTTACAACAGAAGTGTTAAATCTTAGTGCAGTGCTCCATTGAAGAATCAAAAGGGCGTCTTAGAGATTTAAAAGATTGTATGAACCTCTGTCTTGTTTATTTTTATTATCTGATTGCTAAGAACTTTGTACTAATTAATTTATTTATTTGATTACTGGAATAAACTCTCCGTCACTCGAGCCAGCAACTCAGTATACAAAATTGGCACAGCTGACAAACCCTTGGTATTCCCGAAAATCTTTTAATTAATGTCAAAAATAAATTTGCATGGCCACCATAAGGATATCTGGAATTATTTAAACATCTTGAAAAATAGTAATCAGAAATTTGTAAATTATTAAGCGATGCCATTACTAATCTAAATTAGAGCACAGGTTAATGTTGGATAATTTGACAGAGGGAGGATGGCCTTTTCATAGAAGTTGTATAGAAAAACACTTTTTAATAACAATATCAAAAAGGATGAGAAAAAATTGCCACTCTGTTATATTTTGCAGACTTAGATGTAATCCAAATAGCAAATCTTCTATGCAATCCTAAAAAAACCTTGAAGAATTGCAATATTTAGAATTATAGAGCATATTACAAAAATATTTTAATCCCAAACCCACTAAATATGTAACATGCCTCCATTTTCATAATTGTAGACAAAATAGAGATGAGAAAACATACAAATGGGATATAGAAGAATTAGCAAAAGACTGTGTTTTTGCAAATTATTTAGAATAATCACTGCTACAACAATTTATGTGGATATCTGGTGAGAGGTTCCAAGAATAGCTATTGATATTGGATGACTTCACATACAAAATAGTGATCAAAATGGATCTCAGCCTTGAAGCTGCTTTGGAGCAACCAAAGCAGTTTCAGATTTCAACAGTAATGGAATGGCATCAAATAAATGTTAAAACAAATGGAAGCAAATGGAAATAAAGAAATCAATTGTTACAGGTATGGAAAGTTTGGACACTGATTTAAGCCTATGGTCATTAAAATAACTAATGTAAAAACAATTATGATTGTGAACGAAATACACAATACATTTTTGTCATTGTTTAAAACAGAACTAGAGGAAATGAGAACAAAACCAGTCAAAATGTAGCTGAAAGAGAATGCAAAACCTATGCTATGTAAACAATAGAAAATACCACATGCATAATGAGCAAAACTGTTCAGTGTACTGAAGAAATGAACAAATAAATAGGTATTTAACACCCATGGAAAATTCGGAATGGGCTACTCTTATAGTAATCCTTACTAAACCAGGTGGCAGTATGCATATCTATGATGATTACCATATAACATTCAACTCATTATCCAGTAGCAAATGTGTGAAGTTTTAGACCACTACTCACTGGGTAAAATTGGATCTCAACACCGCAATTCACCAAATACCAGTAACAGAAGAGTCAGCAAAGATTTTTAACACAGACTGCACTTTTTTTCCTATTCAAATACAAATGATTGCCATTTAGAATTACTACCATATCAAATATTTTCCAATCAAACATAGACTAACTACTCCAAAGGTTATATGGCATGATACCTTACTTTTATATTTTAATAATGGCCAACTCAGAGAGAGAGAGAGAGAGAACTTCAGAGTAAGGTTCATGATGTTTGTGAGAAACTTGAAAAATTAAGAGCCATTTTAAATGAAGAAAAATATAACTGAAATACTTCAGAAATTAAATTTCTAGGACATATAATATCCAGTAGTGATAAAAACGAAGGGCTGAAAAGGTATGAGCCATTAAAAATGCAAAAACACCTCAGAATGTCAAAGAGCTCCAATCATTTCTATACCTTATTGAATATTTTGAATTTTTTTCAAAGGAAAGGCCCACCTAGCCAGGAAGCTATATGAATTATTAGAGAAAAATTGGAAGTGGAGCTGGGACAGAATCCATGAAGATTCATTCAACAAGACAAAGAGCTTGCTGACATCAGATGACCTAGTAAACTAATAATCACTGATGCATTGGAGTACAGAGTGGGAGTAGTAATAAACCATCCCACAAATTAATGACTCATAGCTTAACTTTAAGTACATTGTCAAGAGCTTGATGAAATTGCAGCCAACTAGATAAAGAAGCCTTGGAAATTATTTTTGGGATCAAAAAAGGTCTTCCATTATCTATTTGGAAGAAAGTTTACAATTATCACTGATCATAAATCATTGCTGAGATTTTTTTCCAAATCAAAACAATTACCTGATCATTTGAGTCCATGCATGCTACATTGGATCAAAATTTTATCTGGATATGATTATGCACTTGAATACATGAAAGGCAGTCTTATAACACATGCTGATGCACTATCCCAAATACCAGTTGATAATGAAAAAATCACAACAGGACAGACTTCCATAAATTATATAGATATGTAGGAATCAAATATGTTGAATAGTAAGATGTTTAGCAAAATGGACTAAAGTAGGTGATGGATATAAATTACTATGTAATTGAATATGCAATGGATGGTGAAATAAATGGCACAGCAACCTCCCAGTGGCATTCTGGAAATTACAAGTCCAAATGTTGATAGATAAGCGATGCATACTGATAGGTGATTGAGTGATCATATCGATTCAAGATCACCCAGAAGTATTAAAATTGTTCCATGATGGATATTCTGGAAAGGTATGAGCCAGGGCTTTGGCATATTCCTATGTATGGTGTAATCAATAGACAATGTCATTGAAAAAACTGTAAATGCATGTGTAAAATCCCAATCAAATATAAATTAGAAACCACAAACATATAGATCATGGTCAATCACAACTAAACTATGGCAATGAGTTCATATTGTCTATGCAGGACCATTCAGAAGGCCTTTATTTTTAATTGTGATTGATTCGTAATCTAACTGGGTAGAATGTAGAATGTTTAAGAATACAGAGGCAAATACAACAACACCAACTCTTAAAGATATCTTTGCTTTCCATGAAATCCCAGAACGCTAACAGATAATGGTTCTGACTTTACTTCAGAACAATTTAAAGACTTTATAAATGAGTGATCAAATATATTTACCATCCATAGTGAAAATGGACTGGACAAAAAGGCTGTGCACCAGCTAAAGCAAGCTCTTAACAAGTCAGGGTCACTGCAAGTCCATGAATATCTTCAGACAGCAATGCCATACCAACACTCTAAACCCATCGTAACAACAGGGATTTTACCAGTAGAAAAACTACTATATCAAAAACTATGAACCAAACTATCACTATTACGCCCACAACTTGATTCTATAAAAACTGTGATATGCAAATGCAAAGAATTTACAGTGCGCCAGAACATTTGGATCAGCGATTCCCTAAAGAAAAAAAGTGGATACCCAGGCATGATAATGAAAATACTTCCAAATAAAATTGTTCTTATAGAATCAGAAGTGGGCACACAATTCTATCACTATATAAATCATATAAAGCAGTGAGTAACAAATAATAGTTTACCCTCATATATAGGATTAAGTCAGAAATTTAGTGAAGGGAAGAAAACTGACCAAATTATGAAGAAGAAACAGAATGATTAAATATAGGACACAGATGGTGAAAATATAATAGAATCAATCATACCTGAAGAAAGTAATCTTAAAACAGGAAGGTATAAATCTCAAAGATTGCAGAAGCCACCTAACTATCTTAGTTTTATAAAGTAAAGGGGATGAGTGCTATATTTATGTATTTAATTTAAAAAAATTGTGTAAGTTTAAAATGTTAAAATAAATTTTAATATGTCAAATTAAAAAATTCTTCAGGATGTTAAGTTACAAATTTTAGATGATGAAGAAAAAGCTAATGACATCCATAATTGGATTTCTTTTTAAAATTAAAGATAATATTTGGAATTTAAAAAAATTATTAATTAAATACATACTTTAGAGAACAATAGCGGCTTATACTGTAAATCCTCCCAAAATCTAAAATGCCTCATGAAGAAATTTAAAATCGAATAATTAAAATCTTGCCTCTAGTCTAAACAATATCTATTTCTTTTATATTCATAAATAAATTTGTAAAATTTAATAAAATTTTCTTTCAAAAAACTATTCAAAATATATGTTTGTAAATTAAGAACCAAATTCCTATTTTTAAGCAACTTTTTATTCTTCTTAAAGTTAATAATACAACTCCTAGGAAAAACATTAAATTGTCTACATTTTTTAAGAAAATAAATCTACCATCTTAATGATTCTATCCTATCACTCAATCTAGATAACTTTTTAATCCTCCTAATATCATTCAATGGAAAATTATTAAAAACTAAACCCCACAAACCCATACTAAAGATCAACTACAAATAATAAATACACATCTAAATTAAAACACACACACCTATATATATATATAACTAAATAAATACAAACCTATACTCTTTCAACAACACTCATGCAACAAAATTAACATATATAAATAAATACAAATACATAAAACAAAAATAAAACATAAACCAAACTACCCTTAAATGCAAAGAATCTTATCAAAATGTAAACATACAAGCATAAAGCTAAACTAGTCAATAAATAATTAAAATTACCCCAAATCCAAAACTTAACCAGATTAGTCAAGAAAATAAGATCAAAAACACAACCAGTGGTTTCACTGCTACAAGCAGACTTCTCAAGTGTAAAGAAATACAAAACAACACCATATTTATATTAAACATTACCCACAAATCCATTGACTTCCCATCCACCCTTAATATTAAAAGAACTTAAGTAATTTATATATGGTCATTATCAGCATTCAAATATGATGGATGGAGCTATTTTTTTTCCAATGCTTTACTGAAAATTACACTCTTTAATGCTATTCTTATTGAATACAATTGTTTCGTCTTATAATTTTATAAATAAAATAAAATTAAAGTTAAGTGTGTAAAATTAAAAATACTAATAATAAATATAATAATATTTAAACCATAGTAAAATTTAAAATTACATTTCACATAATCGTGTTGACACTTGACAATTGGCATGGTTTTAATATTTAAAGCTGTATTTCATGGATTTTGATAGCAAACATAGTAAATATATTAATGAATATTAGTTATAGATAGCACACTATATAAGTGCTATTTTTAAAAATGTAAGCATATATTTTCAGTTCATTATATAAATATTGTAATTCAAAGTCACTTTTTATATATATGCATGTATACATATATATATATACACCTGGGTCTCATTTTATGTGGTAGATAGGTTCTGCAGAAAACCCACATTAAAAGAATTGCACAAAAATAGATTTAATTTACCTTGAAAAATGGGGATAGGTTCTGTAATTTTCAGAATTTGCATAAAAGCAAAGCAACAAGGAAAAATTACTTTAAAATTCGCATTAAAAAAATAAGCAAATAAAGTATGACTAATAAAAAATTTCAAATATTTGAAAAAAATTAATACAAGACAAATTTTTTTTACCTTTTTTTATTAACTACGCTATTTAATTTTACATTTTTCATAAATATTTTAATCATTACCGCTATTTGACAATATGTGTTTGTTTGTAAACTGGTAAGAAATCAGATTCATGATGTGATGTACAACTAGCACCACTTTCAGTCTTGAGCTGTGTTAATGGTTTTCTATTTCTATATTTAAAAAATGAGATTGCAATAAAAACAAAAAGATTATACATTATCATTAGAAAGATTATTTTCAGTTTATAAAATCAATAAATAATCTTCGTTATTTATTTTAAAAATCTAAAAGATTATTTATTTCTGTTATAGCTAACAAAATATGTTTTAAAAGTTTTGAATATTTATTGTGATATTTTTATAAGTAAGTACAAATCTATTATTATTATTTACTCATTAGTATAAATAGGTTATTTACATAGAAGCTAAGATTGTAAATACAGCTTCAGGCCATATTCACGTTAGCTGCTAATATAACATTTTTGAAAAAAAAAAAGTATTTCAAGTCAAAATAAGTTATTAATAATTTAAATTTTTTGATATCCAATAAATATAGTGAAATATGAAAGATATTAAGAAGAAACATGAATCACATAACTTCAAAATCGCATTAAAATAATCCATATAAAACGAGACCCAGATTATATATATATATATGCATATGTGAATAATAATAGCTATACCAGTGTACTATATTATTTATATGCAGTCCAATTTGCTTTCAATACTTGTGTGTCATATTTATGTTTATACATAATCTACCTGATAGTTGTAAATGCATTATTTATAATATTTAAATTCCAGCATGTTCTAAACTTTGTGCTATTGGTTCATGAATTCATCTCATAAAGAACTATGTCTCCTTTAAGTTTTATTTGTGATTATTGCAATCTCCAAATATTATTTTTACTTGACCAAGATAGAACACATTCATCAATGCAAGAGATTTATGAACACTCATATAGATAAGTTTGTATTCTTAAAGCATGAAATGGATATGTATTGAATCAGAACATGTATTCAATTTTAATAAAATAGAAATAGTATGTGAAAAGCATTATGATTGCGAAAGATAAAAAATAGGCATGAGAATTAATACTGGAGCAGAATATAATAAATATGACACTAAAGTATTGAATGCATATTAGTTTATATAAAATTCATAGTCTATATATGATTATAATTATTAATTGATGTATGTAGTGTATAAAAATTAATTTTAATATTTTTGTTATAAATAGTATCATTATTTTTTTTTTATAGATGGATCCTGAATTACGTCATTTTAGTGTTTTATTAAGTCCAAAAAATGGAGTGCATATAAAAGTTATTTTAAGAACAAATCCAGTAGATGTCAAGGAATAAATTATATCTGCTAAAAAAACTGTAGAATTGTATAAATTAATTCGTTTTTATAAGAAAATGTATAACATTAAATATAATATTATTAACATTTGTAGTGGGGAAATCTATGATAATTCCATAACAGAAGTATAATGAATTTAAAATTGTACGCAGCTGCCTTACAAGCAGTTGCCCCAGGTTAGCGGGTTCGCTTCCCGGCCGATGCTATGACACATGAAAAAAAAAATTAAAAGTAGTATTAATTTTGCTTTATAAGTGGAGAAAATATTGGAAGTATTAAATACAACCTAAATGCTTTTTTAATTGTGAGAATTTTTATTAAATAATATTTGCCTTTGCCAAGAGCATTCAGCAAAGAAAATTCATTAAAGTTATTTTAATATTTTCAATAATTTCATTACTATAAGGCATTATTAGTATTAACTTCATTTTTTTTGTCAAAGTATTTTGTGTGTGCGCGTGTGTGTAACTAAGTTGATTCAACAAAACACACATAATGAGTCACTTGTGTAAATGCATAAACAAACTAACTCTTACTTCATTATTATATAATATTTCATGCCAAGCTTCATGAGTTCCTAGTTCCAGAATAAATATTGTGAAGGATTGTGTAATTTAATTGTATGTGTACATATAGTAAAGTCTGTTTTGACACACTTATTTTATAAATTACTTATATCTGAATATGTATTTATTAATAATACCGTTATACAAATATATAACTTTATGACAATGTTAACCAATTAAAACACCATTGCGTATTGTAAAAATTATAAATTTTCATTTTTATAAAATAAATAAAAACAATGAAAAAAAATAAGTTTATTTGCTAAACTACATATATTACAAAATATTGTAAAGCAAAAATAAATTCTATACTAATTCTGAGTTATGTTGCTGCACTAAGAAAAATATATATTAATTAAATGAATGCGATATAAATAGTTTACTTTAGAACCTAATATTTTTCCCCACATATTTCAAACACGTAAATAGATACATTTATGATAAGTAACTGGAATGTAAGAACATTATAGAGATATAATGGATTAGAAAAAGTTAAGAAGTCAATAATAAAATTTAAGGTGGATGTTTTAGGTGTATGAGAGATTAGATGAATCAGAAATGGTGATTTTAAATCAGAAAAATGTAGAATGATTCATAATGAAGATAAGTTTAGCAGAAAGGTTGTCCATGTTGTCCTTATATTAAGAGATAATGTAAATGAAAGAATTTTGATTATTAAAATAAAAGCAGATCCAAGTAGATATGGTTTTAGATATATGTTCCTACTACTAATAGTGATGATGAAGTAGTTAAAAATATTTAGAACAGATTAAAACAATTATTACAGCTTATTAATAATAAGGATAATAATATTTTGATGGAAGATTTTAATGGATCTGTGGGTGGACATAAGAATTTAACATGTTTAGGCAGATTTTGGTTTACAAGATATGAATTCATGTGGTGGAAACTTAATTCAATTTTATTTGCAGAATGAGTTTGTAATACCCAATACATTTTATGATCACATGATCACATTTCCTATACTAGCACATTAATTGTTGATAAACAAAGCAAAACTCTCCATACAGTATTGCCACCTGTGCTAAACAGAGTAATCAATGGATGACAGAAGGCTTGTGCATAAAATCCCTATCTACTGCCTACTCATCCAATATCCCTAGACTAGTTTCTGGCTTGTGGCCTTCGTCAGTGAGGAGCTTTGGATCTGAGAGCACTGCATCTAGATCTTAGGATCTAATGCAACCCTCTAGCAACCACCTTTTATTTCTCCTTAACTACAAAACTATGAGAATGAAATTGAAAACACAAAAAATATTTTCAATCTAAGCTCAATAGCTTATATACTCATATAGGTCTGAACTCAGTTCAGCACCCATACATTTTGGTGTCTTTGGCTCTTTTACAACCATAGCCACCACTATCCTATTAGGCAGGATTGGTGTTAAACCATTAAGCATCACATGATCATATTTCCTATACTAGCACATTCAACCATAGCCACCACTATCCTATTAGGCAGGATTGGTGTTAAACCATTAAGCATCACATGATCACATTTCCTATACAATTAATGTGCTAGTATAGAAAATATGATCATGTGATGCTTAATGGTTTAACACCAATCCTGCCTAATAGGATAGTGCTGGCTATGATTGTAAAAGAGCCAAAGACACCAAAATATATGGGTGCTGAACTGAGTTCAGACCCATATGACTATATAAGCTATTGAGCTTAGATTGAAAATATTTTTTGTGTTTTCATTCTCATAGTTTTTTAGTTAAGTAGTGATAAAAGGTGGTTGCTAGAGGGTTACATTAGATCCTAAGATCTAGATGCAGTGCTCTCAGATCCAAAGCTCTTCACTGACAAAGGCCACAAGCCAGAAACTAGTCTGGGGATATTGGATGAGAAGGCATTAGATAGGGATTTTATGCACAAGCTTTCTGGCATCCATTGATTACTCTGTTTAGCACAGATGGCAATACTGTATGGAGAGTTTTGCTCTGTTTATCAACATTTTATGATGTGGTGGAAAGATATTATTCATGAAAATCCTTCTGGAGACCTTAAAAGATATTTGATTGATTATATTATAGTTAAGCAAAGATAAATGAATCAAATATAGTTTAGTCATGGTTATCATGTCACTGATGTGGGTGTTTACCATAGTCCTGATCTGGATGGTAATTATGTACTTATTTTGGCAAAGGTATAATATTAAATTTGAGAGGAAAATTATACCTACCCAAATTAATTGATGTTTAAGTAAATTAGATGATCATGACATAGTTAAGAAATTTAATGATGAAACAGCTATGATAGATATTGATAACAGCTGCAACTAAAGTAATGGGAAAAATAATAATAGTATTTAAAAAACCAAAGATAACTCAATAAATATTGGAATTAATTGAAAACAAATTGAAGTTAGATATAAAGGCTATGGTCACTATAAAATAATTAAAATTTTAAAAACAACAAATTGAAGAGTAAAGAAAACAAAGTAGATAAATATGATAAGTGAAGAACTGGAGTGCAATATAAATGTTGGACAAGTTAAACAGGTGTATGAAAAAATCAAGATGTTGAATTATAAAGGGAAAATATTTAGTAATGTTATTAAGAATAAAGAAGGAACGATAGTTTTTGAAAACAAGAAAGTATGTGAATGTTGGAAATAGTATATTGGATATTTGTATAAAGGAGAAGATAAAATAAATATAAAAAATTATACTGAAAATGAAAATATGGTTGATGAAGATGAGAAAGGACCTATAATAACAAAAGAATTTGATTACACAAATTAATAAGTTATAAAATAATAAAGCATTTGATATAGATTCTCAAAATGTAATGCATTTTGAAGACTAGCCAATGCCTGTCTCACATTGCACACTGGATATGCCCCTTAGTTAAATATTTATTTACTGTTAACTTATAATCCCCACATATTCAGATTTGGCCATTGGGTTTTGTTATTATGGCTGAGAATTACTACGTAATTGAAAGCGCTACTAAAGAATTTAATATTTTTCTTTTATCGTTAAATTGTTTGTATATTATATATATATATAACACTAGGTCACACCTCAAAGATTTTACTCGTAATAAAAAAAAAAAATAGATGATTTGAAAGAAAATCAATATGATTTTAGACCTGGAAAAAGAACTATAGAAGTAATAATGTCATTAAGAATCATTTTTCAAAAAAGATTGGAATAGAATAGAAAGTCTTATGTGACTTTTATTGACTTGGATAATACTTTAAACAAAATGGATTGGACAATGTTGTTTAAAATCATGAAGAATGCAGGCTTTGATTGGAATTATAGATAATTAATTTCAAATGTACATAAATGTCAAAAGTCATAAATAGTTACAAAACTAACTAAAGGAATTAAAATTAATGGTAAGCTTATTTATTTAATTCATCATATTGGTGATATATCATTGTTTGCAGACACAGAAAAAGAAATTATGCTTATAATTTTTTTTAAATTAAAGAAAAATTTAATAAGTTCAGATTAATGATGGTAGAAAGAAAGACTAAAAAACTGATCTGTGAATAAATAATATACATTTAAATACAAGAGGTTAAGAAATTTTAATTATTTGGGAAGTATGCTTTGTGAAGACCATAGTTGTCTTGTGGAGATTAAAAAGAGAACAACGTTAATGAAATATGTTTTCAAAATAAAAAAATCTATTACTAAATAAAAATATTTATACAAAAAATGGAAATTTATTAAAACCTTCATTTGGAGTATATTGACTTATGGTTGGAAACCGTGGTCTGTAGAAAAATAAAAAATTGGAAGGAATTAAAATGTAGCTTAGGAGAAGATTAACTAGAACAAGTTGGTTGGAAAATAAGACTAATGATTAAATATGAATTGAACTTGGAATAAAAAGAGAATTACTGAATATAATAAAAATGAGAAAGATTAAGTTTTGGGGTCACATTTTAAGATATGATAGATATCTATAAAATATTTTAGGAAGAAGACTAAGAGGCAGACCAAAAATATTTCATGTAAAGATATGAAATGAATTGTTGAAGATAGAGCAATGTGGCTATGATGGCTAGGCATTGCCTTTAGAAATTGATGATGATAAATAGAGACATAAGTAGTGTGTGTAGAAAAAAAAAAGTTATATTTTATATAAATATGACCAGAAAAAAATAGGAGTAGAGTTAATAACATGCATTTGTATTTAATAAGAATAGATATATTAATCTTTAAGATTTCTATCTGTGTTAAAAATGTTATAATAATCTATAATCTAATATATGATTAATGGTAATCATTAATGCATTTAATTAAAGATAATATTAAATGAATGAGTGCAAGAAATTCAACATTTATATATTAAGATGTAGTTATAATAAATTGATGCTAAAATTTTTATAAAAACTAATAATCATTGAATGGTTCCAGCTGAAAGTATTTTTGAATAGCAAATTATCTCTCAACTACACTTTTGCCATCTAGTATTAGCTTGCATCAACAATAAGATGCTAAATAGCAATGCTTATTAAATACTTATCTGGTGATATCCTATCCAGATTATCAGAGTAGTTTCTAGCTTATAGTTTTCATCACTGAGGAATATTGATTCTTGATCTAATGAACCTTGATTTTTGAATCTAAAGCATTTTTCATTCAACAAATATCATTTTCTTAACTAAAATACAATGTATGTCATAAATCTAAGCCAGTTTGCCTGCCTAGTTACATAGATATGATAACAGCCCATTATTTATTCATTTTAGTGACATTCTAAGGCAGTATTTAATTTGCTATATTGAATGTTTGTTGTATATTGTACCGGTCGAAAACCACCACCACGGCACGTCAAATTGGATTCAAACTCAGCTGAACCAAAACTGAATTCAAACCCAACTCAACAGCTCAGATTGCGGAAATCGACGGCACAGTGCTATGCGCCAAGAACTAGCTCCACGGTTGGTGAGGACTAGAGACCCTTTTACTGACACGAATATCAATTAACTTTGACTACTTTTAAATCGAATCATATGTATGTTCGGGTTGCCAACACAGATAGCGGGTATGAACATTTAAATAATTATAAAAAGAATGATGAACTAAGAAACCAAGTATGTGAGAAAATATTTAATAATAATAATAATTTGTTTTGTTCAATAAAATATAGATTGCATTAATTACCTCTAGTCTTTAAAAGAATTTATAAATATAATAAGAGTGGCGGTCCTTATCATATGCCAACCAGTATTACACAACATGGGATTCTATGTCTATGCCCCCAACGAGAAATATAAAGGCAGATAAAGGTATTCATTAAGAACGGAAATGATTGTTCTAATTTTATTACGGTGGAATGTGAGATTTATTTTCACATTCGGAAGTCTATTCATGAAGAGCAGATTGTATTTTAAGGCATAACTTAAATCTTGATTTGAAAACTGATTTAAACTAAATATATTTGAGAATTGGTTCGACCTTAATTTAAATCACTTCATCACGAATTACGAGTACGGAGCGGGTTTTACCGGAACAAAGATGCAATGGTACTGACGAATTACAAGGCAGAGAGTAAAATTGAAAGATGATCGCTAGTCGATGATCGAAGTCCTATGGCGGCTTGCATTTGGCAAGTCTTACGCCCTTTGACTACTGAATCGGAAAGGAAGTACTTTCTTCCTCGAGAAATTTAAATAAGAGAATATGATCACCGACCAGCCTAACAGAGCGGAAGATGGCCCTACGTCAGCAACATTTGATGATGATGACTTGACAGTCATCGTTGAAAAATAAAACCCATGTAGAATGCTCTACGTGATGACTTGACCAATTAATTAAAGTCAAACGAGCTTTTATCGAACTATTTTAAAACATTTATAAACTATATTAATTATGCCCTAATATCGTGCCCTTCCTGAATATTAATATAAAATAACAAAAGTGGAATTAAAATACATTTAACCCTTTATCGACCCTTTTTGCAATAAAAACATTTAAGGTTATATTCGAATAAATATATATTAGTGGAACAAGAAATCAATATTTTAACATTTTGTGAGTATATAAACACTTGTAACTTAGGAGCTGGGGACATAGGTGAAAAACGGAGCTAATAGTTTATTATTAGCCAATTATAAAAATAATAAACATGTAATATTTTCTTTCGACTCGATGATTAATGGAACTTTCAAATTTAGTTCTAATGGGCGAGAATTACTATTTGAAATTAATATTATAATATTTGCATGAGGCAAATAGAACAGAGGAGCTCATCGAGTTGAAAGATTATTGGCATATAATTTTTAAATAGCATTAATAAATCATACGATAAATACATATATATATATATAATATGTTAAACGAACTGCCAGGTAAGAAAAGAAAAAGTTTAAAGACTAGAGATTGAAAGAATTACAATATAAATTTATAGTAGCATTTTATAAAGATTTTTACATTAAATAATAAAGAGCTCTTAAATAGGAGGAGTGTAAAATAAAGTTCGAACTGGCCAGAAAGTTTAACGTTCATTATAGAAATATATTACCCCTTCCGATGGTCCTTAAGTTACACCTCCAAGTTGTTGAAAACGTAGGCATCATTGGTTGACTACTGGAACAGTATTTTAGTAGCCTCCATAATTTTAGCAGAATGATCGATCCGGAAAAGGTTCAACAGCTCCAGTGAAGATTTCTCGGGACTTTAGGAACCGTAGCCAGATTCCTGATGTTCTAGCCCTCTATCATGATGTATTTAATTTTTTTATACGCACAGCGTTCACTGCACTACTCTACAACAAAGCTAGCCCCTTCTCCTGACTTTTCAGGGCTATATATATTGTCCAGATGCCTTAAGGCTAGCGCTCATTTTATTATCAATTAGTTGTTTTCAAATACATTCCCTCGATAAGGCTTTCAAACTAATTTTTGAATTCCTTTCCTAATTAGAAAATGAATTCTTAAAATCTGAAATGATTTTAATTAGAAATTGAATTCTTATCTTTTTCCAATTAATAAAACTTTACTGTTGTTTTTGAGAATTTGAGAGCTTATCGAAAGAATGTAGTTTTTAATCAACAACACTTTAACAAATTATTTAAAATTAAAAAAAAACAAGTATTCCCGACGCAATGAAACTTTCGAACAATTATATATTTTTAATATTTACAAGTATATACGCACAATCCACGCAATTTAATATATATAAATTCATGAATATTTTCTCATGAATTTATTTAGAGAATTGATCAATTTTAAGCTAAACTAATTAATTTTAATACGCATTTGAAATAAATTATTTATTATGGAAATTAGCGTGGATTGAACGTATAAAGCCCCATTGCATCGGAAATTTAAGGTTAGTATTAGGGTAAATAACATGAAGCTAGGATCGAACTCAGATCCGACTGCTTCAATATGTAATTAGAGGAAATGGTCTATTCATTTTCCATTCCATCTCAAATAATGGCTACACAACCACACACATGCAAAAAAGATACATGATCCCCAATATACATATATCATGCAGAACCAGCACTCATCAGTTGAACCAAATCATAATCTACACATATACAAACAGTCCTTGGTTTATATTAAGATAGCAATTCCTCAAACTTTAATGGACAAGCTTCAATCTGCTTTTCCTTCCTACTACTTCAACCATACAATTCATTGAAAAACCAATGATGGAATTCTCACAACACTTATTGGATTTTACATTGTAGTCGTACCCATGTAGATATTACATCAATCTAACCCCTTATATTATTAGACCATTATGTATCTATATATATTAATAAGAGAGGGATAATCTGAACTGATATTAAGATGTAATTTATTTACCAATCAATATGTAATTCTAAGGCAATATGTAATATGCTTATACTGTAAGTTTCTTGTATAAGTAATTAGAAGGATTTGAATTCAAGGATTTTTTACTCTATTCATCCTTCACTCCATCTCAACCAACCAATACATATGACCACATACATGCCAACAAAAAAAAACAATCCCTGATATATGTATTTCATGCAGAACCAGAAATCATCAGTTGGCCTAGATCATAATCTCCCACACATATATACAATCAATGCTATCTTATATAAACCAATCACTGATTGTATATATGTGTGGGAGATTATGATCTGACTGAACTGATGAGTGCTGGTTCTGTACAAAATATATATTATTGGGATCATGTATTTTTTTTGTATGTGTGTGGACATGTGTATCTGTTTCTTGAGATGGAGTGGATGATGAATAGACTAATACATATTTTAGGGTCATGTTTTTTAATAACTGTACATCTCTATCCTTTGATAAGGAGTATGAAAGCAACATGATTCCAAATTATGCAATACTTTTCAATATCCTATTCTCACACCACTGCTCTGATTTTACCATCTATTGATTACTTGAGCTTACAATAAATAGAAGAACAAGAATAGAGAATTTGCTACTTAAAGTTTTAGTAAGAAATTTAATATTGAAATATTGCTGAAATCATAAACAAATGATTAGTGATAACCATTATTTAATGACAATACTAATGTCACAATTACAAACTCTTCACAAATCTATCCATCTCACATACTCATTGAGTAAAAAAATGACTGATGGGAAAATAAATTATCTTTGCGTTAAAAAAACAACAAAAAAACATCATTTTAAATTCAGGAAGATTTGTTTTTTTCATCATATAAAGAAAGAACTGTTTGACAATATTTTTTTTTTTTTGGAGATTAAGTTTATTTCATCAAATACCAAAATTAGTGGAATATATTCTCTTATCTACTTTTTGAATGTAAAAGTAATTTATTATATGATATGGATGCAATTTAACAACATTTCTGATGGCTTTTGTCTAGATTAGCTATTTTTCTTCCTAAAGTCTCAATTTATCAGAAAAGATTAATGTTTCTGAATATTTTGAATACTGTTTTAGGATTTAGTGGCAATCTTTCTTTTTGATTAAATCCAACCTTCAAGTTTCTCTATATGATTAATACTATGGAAGCTTAAGAGTTATAAACTACTGATCAAAACTTAATTTGTTCTCTCTGGTGTTCAAATATTACATAATCAGATATTCTAAGAGAAACTGCCTCACTGAAAATACATACAAATGTTTATAATTAGATCAGATTTGTCAATAACTGCATAATACTCATTCAAAATTTAAATCTTTTTTAGAGTGTTTGACCAAAAATCTATATCAAAGAACTATTTGGTAAAAAAAAATAGACTTCCTATGATATTTTAAACAAAATCATTTTTCTATATTCAATAGATTCAGGACAACGCATAGTTATTATGCTCATCTGCTTCATAAATAGAATGGAATAGCCACTGTTAGATAAGTAGTTATAAACAAATAGGAATCACAATTCACTTAATTAATGATGGTCAAATTTATGGTATGTGAGCAGAATTAAAGAATTGAATCCATTAATGTATCCATTTCCTCACTGGATAGTTGTCTTTTTTTTAGTTTTGTGATATTCTGTTAATAGTTAAGCGACTTGAATATATCTATAATCTAAAGCGTTGAAGGTGTACCAAGCAATAGAAAACTATTATCGGTTACGATAAAATATTATAGCTTGGTTTATGATATTCTATGCTTAATACCTTCTTTTTGTATACACTCATATATATATTGATGATTTTTTTAGCAAAGTTTATAGATGTAGCAATGCTATAAAATATCAAAAATGACATGGCTTTGCAATATACATATATAGTCACAAACACACGCAAGCACATAAATCCTTTACTTTTTTGCTTGAATCTTTTATATTTATTTAGCTTTTCTTTAACTTTATAGGTTGAAATGGAAGCTTAAGTACATACGTTCAGTTTAAACATAAATTTTTGAAAGTCTTAAAGATCGAGGACGCATCAATGATTAATTTGCTAAACTTGAGGCTCCATAGCGTTCTATTAAAGTCACAGAAATACACTCATTACATTAAAACCTCAGATAATTTTATAGACATTACGGAACTAGTTCGTGTAATCCCATACTAATGTAATGATTGCAACGATTGAAAGAACAAACATCTGAGTAATTAAAACAATTTACAAACAGATAAAATATAAACATTTTGAATGCCATATAAATTGGTAAATCTTAGACTTTAATAAAGATGAAAATAAAATAGTGTAAAACGAAAAGATTTTACTTAAATAACTAGCTACCTATTTATTTTCCACTATGTCTATGTATCATAGATATAAAACAAAATAAAAAAAGAAGTAAAATAACAGCCGTATACAATCCACAACAGAATAGTATTTAGTTTTAAAGAAAATAATCGGATAATTAGTTGCTTAGAAAGTCATACGATATTCGAGACCGGAAATAGTAAACTGAGTTTTGACCCAGGAATTTTTAGATCTCTAGTTGTCCCTCTATCACTATATTAACTTTAAAAATATTGAGAATATTGAAAAAATACAATTATCAGGCTGAATCATGTGAGTTTTATGTCTTTTTTTGCTTTACTATATATTTACTGACCAATACCATCAGGGTATGGTCATAACTGGAAAATGCACTAATCACAAAAGTGTACGATTCATATATATAAGTATCTAAATATATAAGCTTAAAGTAATTTATATAATAGTTCAAACTTCACGTGATAGGTTCAGTGGATTTATGTTAATGATAGGTCAAAGTGAAAATCTTTAGACTAAATCTCTATTAGAACAATATGGAATGTATGCGTAATAGCCTTTTTTTTTTTTTTTTTGCGTTGGTTAAAGTGCTGTTAAGGTTTTTTTTTTATATATATATGTCAAAACGTTGGTCGGGAAGCGAACCCGGGATAGCTGCTTGGAAGGCAACTATGCTAACCGCTAGGCCACAAACGTTTGACTTGTTATTGTTTTTTTTTTAATTATATTTTAAAATGTTGTTGCTTATAATATATTCAATGTTGCTTTTTCGGTAGAAAAAAGGCCCAGAAATGATAAAGCAGTATCGTCACGTCATGTGATATTTCGCGTAGGAGAAAAGATAAACAAAATCTTTCTTTATGAATGGATATTCAAAAATTACTTAGATATAAAAATAAAGAAACAAAATGCTTTTACATTTGTATTATTATATCTAATAAACATCACGTGATCATTATTTCTTATGCTTGCTCTTAACTGTTATTAAAACAGGCAAAACTCTCTATACGTATTGCCACTCAGTGCAAACCAGAGTAATCATCGATGGATGCCAGAAGGCTTGTATCTAGGATGTACTTTTGTACGTGAATAATTCCCAAAGATAGTTATTTTATAGACTAAAGTAATCGCAATATTTTAATAAATGAAATTGATAAATAAATAATGATAATCTTCTAATTAAAAAATGAAGTTTTAATCACCATTTTTTTTAAAATTCTTCATTTATTTCTTATAAAATCGAAAATTAGTTTTCATTCAATAAGCAATAAAGGAAGACTTAATAAGAAAATGTTAGGTAGAATTTTATTTTTTAATTATGTGAATTGCATTAAGTTTAATAAGATGTGTGGTAACCAAGATTTATGGGTCTACCTTTAAAACTTCTAATTACAATTATCTTTAACTTGATTCTAAAAATGAGAGTTGTAAAAATGCAGTTTTTTTTAATTATCGTTCTTCAAATAAGGGGAGAAAGATTCATATATATATATATGATTCAATTTATTGAAATGAAAGTATTGACTTTATTGAGAGAATTAAGAAATTGGAATGGAGCTGGTTTGGTCAAATTGGTAAAAAAAAATGACAGTACGTGGACAATTGAAGTCTTAAAGTGAAGACCAAAAGATATGTAAAAGAAGATCCACAGGTGAGTTGATGAATAAAGTAAGGAAGGTTGCTGGAATCATCTGGAAAAGAGAGATTATAGATAGAGATACTAGATCAAACTTGGGGTAACTATCCTGAAGTGATTGATAAATGACAAAAAATGATGATAATGACTGTATATACTAATAATATTAAATAGATAGTCTCTACATATTCTTAGTTAGAGAATAAAATTCCCAAATTGGTTGTCTATTAGTCAGATGAGTATCAATGTATTGACTATGGATGCAAAAATATAATTGTAACAGAATGCAGCTTTACCATTCCTGAAAGAGTAGCTCCCATAATGGATCATTACTTTTTTATCATGTATAAAAATAATAATTTATAAAATTTACATCATAAAAACTTATTTATATAAATAAATACATCCATATACACCTGGGTCTCATTTTACGTGGATTTATTTAACGCGATTCATGTTTCTTCTTAATATTTTTGTATGCAGTTTTCTTTTATGGGTTAACACTGTATTAGATCAGAAGTCGAACTCCGATAATGCGCTATTACTTTAAATAATAAATTTCACGCACTTACGTTATATTTAAAGTAATGGCACATTATTGGAATTCGACTTTCAGCTTAATAATTTCAATATTTTCAGTGCTTTATAATAGTAAGATTTTATGCAATAATGAAATTAAAATCATGATTTCCACATTTTATGTATACACATTAAATTTTACAAGATTATAATGTAAATTTGTTCAAACATTGTGCGTGTTAATTTTGCATTTTAAATTACATTCTGTTTTTGCTTTTTAAAAAAGAACGTAATCAATTATTAATCATTTAGTGTTTGCAAGTTTATTTTTAAAAGGTGAGTAATAGCAGTGGGCACAATTAAATTTGACAATTAAAAATTAAAATCTGATTTTTAATTGTAATTAACAATTTAAAAATTACTTAAGGCGACCTGAAATTAATGTGATGTGAAATGAAATTTGATTTTTAAACGGAATTGAAAATTAAAAAATTAAAGACAAAAATAAGAATTTAATTTTTAGTTGTTAGTTTTAATTAAATTTTTCCCAGCAGTGTAGAAAAAGATAATGAAATAGAAGTGGAACCTGTTCCTTTCACTGCAAAAATGATTCAAGAAGGTCTTCAACTTTTTAATCAGTTGGCAAATTATTTTTTTATTAATGACACTAATCACGAATGTGCTCATAAATTCCAACATGAGCTAAATGGTTGTATGTCTGGATATTGTGAGCTTCATAAACAATTAATAAAATCATCATCTCAAAGATTAATTACTAATTAAGTTGTCACCAGAAAACCATTAACACAACATGAGAGTGAAGTTGGCACTAGTTGTATTTCCTCTTGTGAAGAATCTGATTTTTTACCAGTTTGCAAACAAACCTGTTTATCGGCAAATAGCGATAATAATTAAAACATGTATAAAAAATGTAAATTACTGTACTGTAAATTATGCATAAAAATATATTGTTTTGAATAAAATTAAATATTATATTTAAAAAAAGTTTGTCTTGTATCAATTTTTTTCAAATTTGAAATTTTTTATTAGTCATATTTTATTTCCTAATTTTTTTTTGTGCGAATTTTAAAGTAATTTTCCATTGGTGCTTTGCTTTTATGCAATTTTTGAAAAATCACAGTCCATATCCCCCCTTTTTCAAGGTAAGTTATGTCTATTTTTGTGTGATTTCTTTTGCGCGTATTTTCTGAGGAACCTATCTATCGCGTAAAACGAGACCCAGGTGTGTATATATAAAGAGCTCACAAATAACCTCTTAACAATATTTGCAGAATATCCCTAACCCCATATCAGTTTCTACTATGGGCTTCCTCAGTGAGGTGCTAGGATATTCAAGCATTAGATTAAAAATACCAGGACAAACCCAACATTTTATCTAATGGATAACAAGTAAAAAAATCTGAAATTTTCAGACATCCATATGTTTTCCAATACACCTATCTAACTTAAATACCCATATGGGACCAAAGCACATCACTGAGGAAGCAAGTACAGAAACTGATCTGGGGTTAGAAATATTCTGCAAAGCTTGTTAAGAGCTTATTTGTGAGCTCCTTATATAACATGTGTAATACAAGCTTGTTAAAAATTAGGTCATGTGACATCTGACTTGATTCTTTTGTAATTTTATTTTTTGCTATTAAGGATTTGGTGATTTTATATTGTTAAAGCTATTAATATATGGTGTATCTGAACTTGGTTCAGTCCCATATGGCTATTTAAGTTCGATAGCTGGATTGGAAGACATATGGATGTCTGAAAATTTTCAGATTTTCTACTTAATAGTTATCCATTAGACAAAGTGCTGGGCTTGTTGTCCTGGTATTTTTAATCTAATACTTGAATATCCTAGCACCTCGCTGAGGGAGTCAGTAGCCAAAACTGGTCTGGGGTTAGAGATATTCTGCACAGCTTGTTAAGAGCTTATTTGCAAGCTCTTAATATAACATTTCTAATACAAGCTTCTTTAAATTAAATCATGTGACATCTGACTTGATTTTTTTTGTACATATACATAGATCAGTCTAATAGATGAATTATCATAACTAATGAACATAAAAATGCCTTTAATCAGAAGTTAAATACAACAGCTTTTACTTCACATTTTTTAAAAATTGGTCAAAAACCTGATTGTGATGATGCCAAAATACTTGCTAATATGAAAAAGTATGAATTGATAACCATGAGAGAAAAGTCTAAAATATTAAAAAAAAAAAAACAATTAGTTTAAATAGAGATAATGAAGCACAGCATATTCCAGCCTTATGAAGATTACTTATTTGATCTCTTTTTTGCAATATAAACTTGAAAACCAATTAATGGTAACACAAGAAAATAAAACATTTTATTAATTCACATTCTGAATGCTTAACTACTTCTCTCAATCTCATTCTTTATCTCACATTCAATCTCATTACTATTTGAGATCTAATGATTTTTCTTTGAAAAGTTAACATTGACAATGGCAGATGCTATTTCATTGAAACATTAGGAAGTAAGCAAAAATAACATTACAATTTAACCCAAAAACTACTTTATTTGCATCATATAACCATGAAAACATTAAATATAATATATACACCCACACAAATTTAAAGGACTCCATTATGCAGAGATATCTCATACATTTTCCATGACTACAATTTGGTATTCAAATCATGGCAAAGTGAAATTCATTTCAAGAGGTTTAAATTTTTTTATCTGGTAGCTAATTTATATTCAGTCTAATCAATCAATACTGGTAAGAAAATGACCATCTCGTTATCTCCAGTTCTTTTATTTCTGAAATAGAATATAATCTAGATCCAAAATATTTTTAATAGTACAGTCCCTGAAAATCCAATAACTAATTGACATGTCAGTGAAGAAAGTTTTCAGCATTAACTCATTCAGCTTGAGACCTATAGGAGATAGTAATTAGTGCATTTGTCAATCAATCTCACAAATCCAGATCAGGAAAAATTCTCCATATAGTAGCTCTATGCAGTGCAAGCCAGAGTAATCAATGAATTCCAGAAGGCTTGTGAATAAAATCCCTATCTAGTGCCTACTCATTCAATATCCCCAGACTAGTTTCTAGATTGTGACTTTCATTAGTGAGGAACCTTGGATCTGAGAGCACTGCACCTAGATAGTGGTGGTTATGGCTATTTAAGAACCAAAAACACCAAAATGTATGGGTATGGAACTGAGATCAGACCTATATGACTATATAAGCTAATGAGCTTGGATTGAAAATATTATGTTTTCAATTTCATTCTCATAGTTTTGTAGTTAAGTAGAGATAAAAGGTGGCTGCTGGAGGATCTAAGTGCAGTGCTCTCAGATCCAAGGCTCCACACTGATGAAAGCCACAAACTAGAAACTAGTCTGAGGATATTGGATGAGTAGGCACTAAATAGGGATTTTATGCACAAGCCTTCTGGCATCCATTGATTATTCTGGCTTGCACTATGTGGCACTACTGTTTGGATAGTTTTTCCAGTTTTAATAACAGTTATGAGCAAGCATAAGAAATAGTGATCATGTGATGTATAGTGGTTTAAATCCAGATCAGATGATTCTTGACTTTTTCTAGGTCTCAAAGCTAGATAACTATCTAACAATGATTAGTAATTGATATCCCATTAGTCTTATTATTAATCTTGATTGGTGAAATAAATATGAATGCCTTAACTATAAGAAATGAAAAATGTGATTATAGTATAAGGCAGTTTTCATTATTCATGAAGGAAAGTACCACACTTCTACAGGCTCCAATTCTATGATCATTTTGATCTTTTCAGTTGAGATGTAAGAAAAAAGGAATGCTCTTTTTCATTTAAAAAACATTAAGGTCCAATTAGCTGTTGGGTTTGTGAGATGAATTTCCAAATTTTTAAAACTTAGCTTTTCTAGAAGGATGTTTATTGAAGAAGTATGGGGATGAATAAATTAAAAATATATTTTACTGAGTCTCCATGTAATTTTTTAAAAATGAATATTTTTTAGAAATAAAAAAAAAATCCCTCTAGCGGATGGAAGAAACTTGACAATACTAGATTTAACTGTAGATATGAAAATATGAAATAGAAATATTTTACTATTGTGAATAAATATAAATTTTTTCTACAGTTCAGGCTTTTTCATACCTGTATTTATATATGTAATATATAGGGGGTTTGAACTCAGACTTTCACACAACCATCAACCATCCATGCTATCTCATACCACTGATACCCTTGATCACACATATGTCGAAACGATAAATAATCACCAATATCTGCTCTTATATATGTAATATATAGGGGTTTGAACTCAGACTTTCACACAACCCTCAACTATCCATGCTATCTTATACCACTGATACACTTGATCACACAAATGTCAAAACGATAAATAATCAACAAAATATGTATTTTGTGCTAAACGAGCACTCATCAGTTGGTCCAGATTATCACCTTCACACACATATATACAATCAAAGCTCAGCTTATGTGAAGATAGCCAATCTTCATACTTTAATGAACATGCTTCAAAACATCACCTCACAACTCTTCAGCCGTCCAAAGTTTCTAAGAATTTTTTAAACAATTCTTAGCTTAATACGAAAAAAAACAACAGTTTTTTAATCAAATTGTAATGATAATTTTACATATGTCAAGCTTATATATTTTGATTTATAAATGTCTTGGGTGTGCTGTTCAATGGGTGGACTACAAAGATCATGGTTCATGGATCATAGCTCAAATTTTTTTCATTCTGATGCTTGAAATTCTTATGAAATTTCAAGCAAAAAACCATTTGGTTATTTTAATTAATGATTTGCTTCGTAGAAAAGGAAATGACATAATGAATACATTAAAGGCATGTTATTATGTGACACGATGAGCAATAAATAGAGTATATATATATTTAAAAAATTTTATCACTGAGCTAAAAGGAATCTTATATTAGCTAAAATGATGTTAAGTGTTTGTTTAATAGTATTTTTTTCTTATCTTCTTTTTTTTTTTAGATTAGTTATCATCATTTTAAAAAGCAAATTTTTTTTTTTTTATTTACTGAAATTATTCTATATTTTTTCCATTATTCTCTAACACAATTTTAGATATTTAAACTACTTGTATGATCTAGACTTTTTTAAGTAATTGTATCACTAACGTTAGTTATGGTTTCAGAGACTGGTTGCAATGTCTGTAGCCCTATGCAGCAATGGCATCCATATGGATTGCTGGATCATAGAAGCTCTAATTATCTTCACAAACATAAAAAAATTATAACCTACATCAAAGACTAAAGAAAATCATGGTCTCATGCAGTATTTCATACTGGAAAATATGTATCTCATTAGCTGACTCTGGAAATTTATATCGTAAACCTTCTTCCATATATCAACGTGGTAATTTTTAATATTTAACGTGATTCTATTTACAAGAGAAAGAAATTAAAACGTTTACAAAAAATGGTTATTTCCGTATATATTGCAAATTACATATAGTATTCCGGGGACTATATTCCATGAAGCTAATTCCTATTGCGATTATTAAATAAAAAAAATTGAGAACCAAATCAAAAGAATAAATAATAACAATAAACTCTTGAAATACGTATTTCGTAATTCAATTAGAAAATGTTAATAAAAAATATTAAAATATACATTGCACATATTAAAAATAATCTATTTGAAATGTTGCATAGAGCTTAAAATTTTAGCTAAACCACTATCTTCTCTTTTTTTTTTTAATGTGTCAAAGCATCGGCCGGAAAGTAAACCCGCAAACCCGGGATAACTGTTTGTAAGCCAGCTGTGCTGACCACTCGACCACCAACGCTTCTCTTTTTTTTTTTTCATGTGTCAAAGCATCGGCCGGAAAGTAAACCCGCAAACACGGGACAACTGTTTGTAAGGCAGCTGTGCTGACCACTCGACCACTAACGCTTGACTACTATCTTCACTTTTTTTTCATGTGTCAAAGCATCGGCCGGAAAGTAAACCCGCAAACCCGGGACAACTGTTTGTAAGGCAGCTGTGCTGACCACTCGATCACCAACGCTTGACCACTATCTTCTCTTTTATGCTGATTTATTATTATTATTATTTTTTCAAAATAATCTTTATTTGCACAAAAAGTTAAATATACATTGTAATATAGAGTTCATGTTTACAATCATGTCTGACACATTAAAGACTAAGTAGTTATTAAATTAGATGACGAGTACAGAATTAAAAGTAAAATTTTATGTTATGTTACTTATCAGGGGTGATCTAATTTGGCATATAAATCCCATGGCGTGTAAATTTTGAGTGTCATGAATAAATTATACACATGGCCATTGCTAAATATTTAATTGACTCCATGTTTGCTCAGCAAGGCTAGGCAGGCATGTTCTTAGATCACTTTCTTTAGTTTTATATAATAACTTTAGGAAAATGTCTTCAATAGATTTTTTATTTTTAAGTAGAATTATTTGAATTTTGTTTTTAGATACAACAATTATAAAAATGCCAAAACATATATTTGTAAAATTCTAGTATTTGAATAAAAAAGAGACATTTTATGCCATATCTAAGAAGTGGCAGATTTAGATTTCTTTTCCCACCGTTATTTGCATATTTAATCTACCCTATTTTGCATACTGCACTTCTTGAAAATGAAGGAATATTGTACTTCTTGAAAATGAAGGTTATATCTTTGAAAGCGCTAGAAGAAATTTATTAATTTTTAATCGATAAAAGTTTGTCATTTATTTGATTTGATATATTTATATATATCTAAATTATATATGCGTGTGTATTTTGATAGTAACACAAATACTAGAGTTTTACAAATATATATTTTCTAACACATGGTTGAATGTTTATATATATATATATATATAACTTATGATCCAAAACATCCCCAGTATCATATATATAAATTAGCCAATTGTATTTGTCTGTCTAAGAACATTTATTATAATCTATGAAAATAATTAAATAGAGAAAGACCTTAACCTTAATCATGTGTGCCTTCAACTTTCATAATAGTCAAGTTCATAATAGTCAAACAACTTAAGTTTTTTTTTACTATAGAGAGACCTCTCAAACCTCAAGACAAGATAGTGATTTTATAAAGATAAGAACAGCCAGTCTTAGCTTTAATCTAAATTCCCACTTATATAGGCTAATCTAAAGCATCTTTATAAAGTTGCTATTTTATGTTGAGATTTGAGAAGTCCCTCTATAGTCAAAAAACTACATCGTTTGACTATTATGATGTTGAAGATGCATATGATAAAGGTTAAAGCCTTTATCTATTTAATTACATATTTCTTATATGCTTAATAAATAATCAGAACATTACATAAGTTTATGAAAATGTTTATTGAGTAATGCTATTTTCATTCTTGTGATAAAAATATTTACAGATTTCATGTTTGAAAAACTAAAAATTAATCCAATATTAACCAAATCTATGTACTTTAAAGTAATAATAGAATGATAAAATGTCTAATGTCATGGAAGGATCTTGTTGACTTGAAGTAGTGATATACATTTGTTATAAAAATAATAAAACAATTTATTTTAATCTCCAATAGTAATGAAAAATTTACTATCAATAACTATTTGCACCTAACTTGCTTAAGACCAGTACATTAATTAACCAGCACAGAAAAAAATTAATAGTTAGTAATTAATTTCTAAAAAGGTCATGTGATGACATTCAAACACCAGAAGTTACAGATTAAGTTTTAAATCAGGAAGGGTAGAGATAGACTGAGGAACTCAGAAGCTAAAACTCCCAGATTGAAACCAAGTATGCCATGTTTTGGTACTTGCATTTATCAGAAACTTAACTCAATCACTATATACAATGAGTGAACTTAAATAAGTGAATGTGATTGAAAAAGTCTGACTTTATGTAAAATAAAAAGTATCACATGATCACCATTTCTTATACTTGCACTGAGTGGCATTACTGTAAGGAGAGTTTTGCCTGGTTTAAAATGTACAGCATTGAATTCTAAAGAATTGTAGCATCATGATTTGGCAGGCTGTTGCATTTTAAAAGTTTTTCTATAAATATTTTTGCTTTATTTCTTGAAATAATATTAAATAACATAAAAAATTCAATGATTTAAATTGATTTTTTATAACCTTTAACAAGATCACATATCTTTCTCTTATACTTACTCATAAGTGTAAAGGAGCTTTCCCAACTAGTTTCTGTTCTCAACTAGTTTCTGGCTTTTACCTTTATCACTGAAGACTAGGATTCAAACCTAAACTAATTTATTTATACATCTAGCTGACACTTTTGATTTATGTATACTATTCAAAACAATATCCTAAAAAACAATCTAATGATTTGAACTCAAGCTGTCTTACTTGTAAAAAGTCTATAAATTTTAGGATTTTATTTTAATGATTAACTATAGGCCTTTTCTATTCATTGGTTATAAAATAGTGATTTTATAACACTATATCATCTAGTTTTCCTCCAATTATCCACACTTAAGAATGGATTGTTTGACAGTAGGATGAAGGAAGCTGCTCCTTTCTAATTTTTGTGATTCAGTCGTTTACCCAACTAATTGGAGAAAAGGGTTTCATATTATTAACACTTTACATATTTTGAAATACTTCAAAGTAGATGAGGTAATTGTTTCAACTAATTAACATGTGGGCATGTGAAGATTTATTTATCCAATTAGTTTGAAATCAAATTATATCAATTTTACGTATTGTAGGCTGTATCTTAACTGACCTTGCTAACCATAATCACTAAAACAAGTAATTTAAGATTACTTTTTAATCAGTTCTATAACAAAAAATTTTATCACTTCTATACAAAATTTTTTAGCAAAATAATTATAAGTCTTCTACAGCAAACTTTGGATTTTAATCAACAAAAAGAACAAGCTGGATTTATAAGTGGTGCTAAATACATTACATAACATTCATATATTGAGAGACATTATAGAAGGGACAATGCTTTAGATTTATAAATAATAAAAATGCATTTAATTCAATAAGCATTTCTACAGTGATTAAAGCATCGGGTCATCATAATGTAGATCCAGGATATTGTCATATTATCAAAAATATTTATCAAAATGCAACAGCAATGATTAGATTACATATTAACATCAAGAAGATTAACATTGAGAAGAGTAAATAACGGAGTGCCTCCAAAACGTTTTACAGCTGTTTGAAAAAAGTATTTTGTGCATTAAAATGAAAAGAGAGTAAAAGTAAATGAAGATTATTAAAGAGAACTAATTTTTGTAGATGATGTAATTGTTTTTAAAAATAATGCGTCAGAACTTTAAAAAGTGTTACTAGAATTATTAGATGAAATTAAGAAAGCAATACTAAAAGTATAGGCTAAAAAGACTAATGTAATGTTCAATGTATTTTCTGAAGAAAAAAAGAAAAAAAGATTGATAATGATAAAGTAGAAACAGTTCACAACTACAAATACCTTGGTTCGATTACCAACACAGTAAAAACATAATGGCTAAAATTAATCATAGAATTAAACATGAACGGAGATTTTTATTAAAAATAACTTAAAAGGGAATGTGCCCATGTGTTTGAAAATGAAGATTTATTACGATATATATATATTTGCTGCTTTACAAGCAAGCAGTTGTTCTGGGTTTGTGGGTTCACTTCCTGGCCGATGCTTTGACACAGGAAAAAAATACATTATGATAAATTAGTTTTACCAATTCTTATTTATGAATCTGAGATTTTGACACTTAACAGAAGAGCAATACAAAGATTCCATACAACTCAATAAAATATGAAGAGATTATGTTAGGAGTAACAAGAAGGGATCAAAAATGAAATGTGGATAAAAGAACAAACAGGTGTTACGACATTATTAATAGAATTAAGAGACTGAAATGAAGATAAGCTAGACTTGTTGCTAAAAGAGTTGATAATATATCAACAGTTTAAATTTTAAACTGGATTGCAAAAGATCGTAAAAGATTTAGAAAGCGACCATATGTGAGATGAATGGTGAAACAAGGAAGTTTGCTATGTAATGTTGCGAAGAGAGACTAATTATTGGAGAAACTGGATTAAAATTGGAAAGACTGTCATTCTCTGTGGATCAACAGTGTTAAAAATTATGGTTTTTATCAACAACAGTAAAAATATATTCGTGTAAATTACTGAATAGATTACTTTCAGTCATAGCAGACTCTTGTGGTTTATTAGAGAATAAAAAAACCAATACATTGTCTTATTGCCAAGAAAATATAAAAATTGTGCCATAATAAAAATACAATTTATATATGCTTTTATTTATTTCATTAAATCACTTAATTATGTTTAATTAAGAAGGTGTGCAACAATGTTTAAAAATAAGAGATATTTGCACATAGCTTGTAGATGACATTGGTGATAGTATTAGATAGAGAATTTTTACTAGAAATAAAATATGCAATCAATTTAAAATAAAACTTTGTGTGCAACATAAATGTCTGTGGTCATTAAAACACAAGCAAGCAACTTCATGCAGTAAGCAACTATCAATTTGGAATATAAGTCCACTAGTGTCTTTTAATTTGAATCAACTAAAAATAAAAGCTTCATTTTCTTTCTTTTTGGATTTGTAGTATGTTGACAATTGAGATACTTTTACAAACTCTAAAGAATTATCTAAATATTTTAAAAAGAACTTTTTTTTTTTCATTTTTATCAGATCTTTCCTGTTCGTAACTTCTTTATATTCTAATCAATCACCAACCCAGAAAATGAGTCATGCCCTCCATTTCTCTCTCTCTGCATTAAATTCATAAACAACAATTATCATGAATGTGGATATTTATATAATTGATACTTGTAGCTCAGTGGACAAGTGAAGGATTGTTCATGAAAGGCATACCTAATGAGAAAAAGAGAGAGTAGTATAAGTCTGTACATTGTGGATGATTTAAACATGGTAAAGTTGAGATGAAGGATAATAAAAATTTTGTAAAAAAAAAACTTGAATATCTTTGCACTATAACAATTATTTATACTTCTAATTATATATATATATATAATCCATGTGAATGTATATAAGTTTGTTCATAAAGCTGTCACATGTCTTATTCACAACCAATTAAAAAAATGTATGTTTGTCCGTAATGCTGTCAAATTCACAATTGAAAAAAAAAAAAAAAATTTGTTTTTACAAATAAATAATTATATCTAACTAAACCATAATTTATATTATGAGCATTTTATGCAGAAAATAATTCCACCCTTTTTATTTAGTAATTTATAATTTTTATTCTGAAGAATATTTTATATGAAAGAAGTAATTACACCATTAATAAACCATAATTTTTATAGTTTTCTGTAATATTGTCAAATTCACATATCAAATATAATAAGTATATTTAAAATTTTTAATTTTATTCCACAAAAATGGCAGCCTTTCAGGCTGAACACATTTCTTACATTTATATAATATTATAATTTTTTGTTTAATTTACATTAAATCTTAAAAAATAATTTGTTAAAGTAACCAATGACAAAAAACAATGGTCATTTCATAGGCCAGGTATAGTAAAGCATATAGAAATTAATAGCATAATGGACTAATATTGTATTGCTAACATAGGCATGGATATTTAAGTATTTTATATCTTCAGTTCACTTGATGAACAAAGGTTATTGATGAAATATACACATAATGAAAGAGGAAAGTCTGAGTTCATGGGCTAATAGATGGTTAAAATGTGATGGAGTCAACTAAGAGATGCACTAATGAAAACTTGAAGTGACCAACAGAGAGCTTTTGTTTGCAATTCATATTCACAAATTCAGGTATTTTAATTACCAATGGTACAGGTACCACTTTCAAATCATCATACTGTTTATTTGATATTTTCAATGTTGTATTTTAATATTTCTACAGAAAACTTTTCACTCTGAAAGATTGTAACAACTTGTCTAATTATAGGTCTCCATTGTATTCTATCACTAGTCATATCTTTCCAATGAAAGCATTTGATATTGCCCTTCTATAAAGTAGCTTTGAAATAAATCTTTATGACATAAATGGCATTTTAGTTTTATTACAGAAATCATACTCAAGTTGGCCATATAATACTTTTTAGAAATGTACTATATTGTTTGTATCACATGCACAAAACAATTAAGATATGATTTGAAATAGTGGACTTTATATTATCACATCCAGAAAGTTAAAGGATATATTGATTATTCTTATGACTTTACATCATGGTTTTTAGAATTTTACAGAGCATTAGTAAACAAAGATTATTATATTATTAGTAGCTTCAAATCTCACATGTGATAAATTAAATAATACAACAGCCCTATATAAAATGAATTTACTTATACTCTGATGAATTAAGCAACTTAACAAAATTAAAAATACATAGGGCTGTTATTATGTTAAATTAATTGTACAGATCAATTGAATAGAAAGACATTGAAAGCTCTATGTGTTTTATTGCAAAGGTATGGTTCTCAGAACTTAATATTTAAGGATGTTTAGGAATATTCTAAAAATATGACAGCAACTCCATATGACTAATCACCTCAACTATAACATAAACAAAATCTTCACACAAAAAAAAACATTTCACAAATTTACTACATTTTAATAACTGAAATACAGTCTTATTATATATCTGTAACAATATATGTAATATATAGGGTATATGAGCACAGACTTTTGATGAGAATCTCAGCCTCAGTGTGGCCTTTGAGTGTTCCATCATCATATTTTTCAATTGGATGGATGGTTGAAGAGTTTGAGTGTGAAATGGATTGAAACCAGTCCATTAAAGTATGAAAATTGTCTATCTTAATATATATCTGAGCAATTATTGCATATATGTGGGAGAGGATAATCTGGACCAACTGATGTTTGCTGATTTAGAATGAAATATGTATATTGGTGATTGTTTATCTTTTTGACATATGTGTGTTCAAGTGTATCAGTATTATGAGATAGAGTGGAAAGTGGTGGGTTGTGTGAAAGTCTGTGCTCATATAACCTATATATTATAATATATATTAGGAAGTCTGTAACACTTCATTCATTTATATTGCCAAGATAAAAAGATATGTTTTTACTATTATATATTTATGATCATTATATCCAGCAAGCCCAGTTTAAAATATATCAGCCGTATCTTGAATCCACACAGTAAAAATAATCACCACAAAAATTTAAAAAACTGCATCCATTGATATTAAACAAAATCTTGAGCATGTGATGCATGTAGAAATATTTGTGTTCCAGATCATGAATCATGAAAACATCACAAATTTCATAGTGCTTAGCAGTAACAAGCTCTCCATACAGTAGTGACACCAAATTCAGCTTTAATAATCAATGGATGCAAGAAGATTTGTGCATAAAATCAATCTAGTCCCTGCTCATCCAATACCTCCAGGCCAGTTTATAGCATGTAGCTTTCATCAGTGAGAAACTTTGGATCTGAGAGCACTGCATCTAAATCTAAGAATCTAATGCAACTTGCCAGCAATCATCCTTTACCTATTTAATTAACTATAAAGTTAGGAGGTCAAGATAAAAACACATTAATGTTTTCAATCTAAGCTCATTTGCCTGTATAGTCATAGTTTGTTGTCTTTGATTTATTAAAAACCACAGTCACCATCATTCCATAGGCAGGAATAGTGCAAAAACCACCAAAATATCACATGATCACCACTTCCTATTCTTACATACGCTGTTATAGCAATAGCCACCCAGTGAAAGCCTTAGTAATCAATAGATGCAGGAAAGTTTTTCCCATCTAGTACCTACACATCTAAAGCTCATCACTGATGAAAGCCACAAGCTAGAAACTAGTCTGGTAATATTGGATGAGTTGGCACTAGTTGGGCATTTTATACACAACCTTTCCTGCATTCATTGATTACTAAGGCTTGCACTGAGTGGCACTATTGTATGGAGAGTTGATACTGCTAATAATAGCTAGTGTAAGCATAGGAAATGGTGAACATGTGAAATTTTAAAGTTAACTTTGTTTTTTATTGTTGCTGTTTTTTTGTTTTACATTTACTGTATTTATTTTTGGAATTTAAATATACTTGTTTTCAAGTAGCTATAAATAAAAAATAATTATATATATTTATAACTGAATCATAATATGATTAAAATATATAATCGGTTGAGTAGATGCAAATACTAAAAAGACTATTTAAATTATTCTTCTGATAACCGCATAATATACAAAATCAACCAAATAACACTGCTGGATATTTATCTTTCAAGGATAATATGTTTCATAAACCATTACCTTGAAATGTAGTTTAATTTTCCACATCAATACATTTATTTAATTTATATATTACATATGCATCAAAACATTTATTTAATTTATATATTACATATGGTAATTTAGACCAAAAACGAATACATCATTTAGCAATCTTCTAAATCCGGCTTGATATCGCTCAAGGTATTATTATATAAAGCTCGTTTTTATCATATGGTTAAATATCTAATTAAATTAGTTCATGGAACTTTTAAAAAATACGTAAAGTGATTAGACAGTCGTAAACAAATATAATTATATATTTAGATATTTGTTAAATTGTTTAAAGTTTAATAAAAGAAAGTAGGTTTTATATAATTCGGCCTTGGTTGATATTAAGCTATATTTAAAGAAGACGCTAGATGATGTACTCAAGTTTTAGTATAAAACAAAATCATTACTTTAATATGTGAATTTTTTCTACAGTAAAGGCTTTTTCATATCTGCACTCAAATAGGAAATATATGGAGCTTTGAACTCAGACTTTACACGACCCTCAATTATCCACGCTATTTCATACTGCTGACCCACATGATCACACACCAAAGCGACAAACGATCATCAATATATGTATTCCGTGCTAAACCAGCACTCATCAATTGGTCCAGATTATCCTCTCCACACATACATACAATCAATGCTCAACTTATATTAAGATAGCCAATCTTCATACTTTAATGGACAGGCTTCAATCCAATCCACCCACAACTCTTCAGCCACCCATTTAATTGAAAATCTGATGATGGAATGCTCAAAGCCCACATTGGTGCCAACCTTCTCATTCTACCCATGTTGACCATAAGTCATTCTGATTCCTCATGTACAGAGCATAATCCATTTACATACATATACAAGAGATGGGAAGACCTTACAGAACTATATTTTTAATATATGAATTTTTTCTACAGTACAGGCTTTTTCATACCTGCACTCCAATATGAAGTATATAGGGGTTTGAACTCAGACTTTTACATGACCCTCAACTATCCATGCATACTGTCTCATACTGCTGACACACTTGATCTCACACATGTCAAAATAATAAACAATCACCAATATACATATTTTGTGCTAAACCAGCACTCATCAGTTGGTCCAGATTATCATCTCCACACATATATACAATCAATGATCAACTTATATTAAGATAGACAATCTTCATACTTTAATGGACAGGCTTCAATCCAATCCACCCCACAATTCTTCAGCCATCCATTTCATTGAAAATCTGATGATGGAATGCTCAAAACCCATATAGGTGCCAACAATCTCATCCTACCCATGTTGATCATAAGTCATTCTGACCTCTCATATACAGAACATAATGCATTTATATACATATACAAGGGATGAGCAGACTTTACAGCACTACATTTTAATATATGAATTCTTTAGTACAGGCTTTTTCATACCTGCACACTAATATGTAATATATAGGGGGTTGAATTTCGACTTTCACATGACCTTCAACTATCCATGTTATCTCATACTGTTGTCACACTTGATAATACACTTGTTTATCTTTTTGATATGTATGTGATCAAGTATTTTACCAGTATAAGATAGATGGATAAATGATGGTTATGTGAAAATCATTACTTGTAAACTGTGTATTGCCTATAGAGGAGAATTTTTAAAAAAGGATTTGCTTTCGAGACCTATAAATCCTGTACAGTGATTGGCTAATTTTTTTCATTATGTAGTTACTAACAAATATAATTATCAAAAGAATAATATAATCAGTTTTCTTTATTGGAATTTATATTTATACAGATGATTACATATTCACACACACATATATATAATTAATAGCAGTATATATATATATAAACTTTTTTTTATTTCAAGCATATTATTGTAGATATTGAAAATTATATATTCATAACTTCCCATTTTTATTTCAGTTCAGCCATGTCAAAACAAATATACGTTTTCATATGACATGTATCATTGATTTGAGCATGTTTCATAATCAGAATTAATAGAAAAAATAATATAGACACATTTGTCTATGGATATAATTATGTGAAATACTGGTAATTTATTTTATTTGTACTTCCAAAATAGCTGTTAATTTTTGAATGTTCAAAAGTCTTCCTCAGAGTTGTAAATATATAATACACATAAGTATTATAATAAAAAATATTATAATAATAAATGTACAGTACGGTTGATTTTATATATGATAATTTAAAAAAACTATAGACATTAATTAAATAAAATTCAAATAAATCCATATCTTTAAAAAGTGCTTGGAAATCTTTTTTGTTATATATATATGTCACAATTTTAACTAGCAATATAATCTACTAGTTTAAATAACTTTAAGAATAAATTATTGTGATATAGAAAAATTATGGGATGTGGTAATTTTAATTTAGATTAATTGCTTTGCATTCTTGTTTTCATATGTCATAGCATTGGCCGGGACGTGAACCTACAACCGTCTGCAACCAACTACTTTCTTGCAAGGCAGTTGCAATGACCTCTCGGCTAACAATGCTTGACTTGCTTTGTATTCTTTAGATATACAATCCAATTTCTGTCGTTTCATATCTAAAATCAGCATATCCAACTGCCATGAATATGACTTGAAATCAAACCATCACTAAGCAATCTTGGAGATTATTTTCAATTGCTTTAGCTAAACAAGATAACCTTCTCATATTGGTCAGACAATGGGTATCTATATATTCTTATTTAGAAGATAGAACATTAGTAAAAATTTATTCAAGGTCTTATTTTTCAAAAAAGTTGGTAAATACTATCTCCTTTTTCTCTGTTATCATATGTGAGATAGTTGAAAAAGTATTGGTTATTTAAAGGCTTGAGTTATGAACCTCTTAAAAATGTACAGCTATATAAAACATATTATTTGCATTAATATACTTACATGCAGATTAAAAAATTCTACAACTGAAATGTTTTGGAAAAAAGACGCTAAAAATATTAAGTACAACCTTAAGATATTTTTGATGCATAAAACTTTTCTCAAAAGACTCAACAAAGAGTATACATCATATTGGATAATTCCATCAATAAAATATAATAAATTAAAAGCAATATTAATATACTAATACATTATATATTTGGAGAAAAAATAGTGAAATTAATAAATATACCCATGCATTTCCATTGTTGTGTACTTTTGCCAAAGTCCATAATTATATTTAAAAACAACATCCAATGAAAATACAAAAGTATATAAATGCAATACTTGACTTTCATATATTCTACTTTTGTACAATATGCTATTACATATGAAGGGTAATAGAAAACGACTCAGCATGTTTTGGAGCTTTTTATCAAGAAAGAAACAGAGGAATATAATTCAACTATCTCTTGATAAATTTATAAAGAAAAGATCAGATACTAAGCAATAAAGTGTTATTTATGTATATGCTAATATACCTCATTAAAAAAAAATATTTTAAAAATATTTTTCAATGGTTTTTTTATATTATTCTACTTTCATACCTTTCAACTTTCATACACATTTCAGGAATCAATTTGGGTACAAAAGTCGAGGACCACCAATGTTTAAGTATACCCTATAATTGAATTTAATATTTTCAATGTTTGTTCTGAATGTACAATATTAGTTATTGCCTTTAATTTATTACTTATTGGGCATATATTGTATATATAGATTTTCAATTCTGTCTATTAATCAGGAAGTTATAAAACTTAGATATTGCCTTTATCTTAAAACTTTCTCAGATGTTGCCTAATTTCTGGTCATAAATTGTTGCAAGTTACTGATTTAAAATGAATCCAGTTCAAATGAACCTTTTTTATTTACATCTTAGTTTGCACTCACTCATCAAAATTTTCTAATATTAATTCTTACTTGCAACTGAAATCATTGCGCAAACAAACATAACACCAACACAATATTTTTCTTTTCTTTTTATTCTACATTTTATTATTTACTCGGCATAATCAGTCAATATATTATTAAATCTTTTCAAAAAACAACATGACCCATCTTGCACAATATTTTATAGAAATAACTCTATTTATTGTACTATTGTTCTGCCTCTTATTGTATGCTACAATATTCAAGAGATGTTATATGATAATTATATTTATATATGGAACTATTTCCATCATCTAATATTAAGTATTGAATGTCTTTAGAAAAAATTAACTTTATTTAAATCTTTCAATTACATTCAACTGTTAATAATAGCACGTACATTACTATATATATATATATATATATAACATTTTAAGAGGTATTATTCTCCTCTCTTCTTCAAGTGTTGCTGACCAATCTATGACAGTACTAGCTTGTATGCTAGTATTAACAGTTGAATGTAATTAGAAAATTTAAATAAAATTAAATTTTTCTAAAGACATTCAATACTTAATAATCCAATATATAAATGCAACTAAAATACCATCATCACAAATCTTCAGGAAAACTGTTAAATGGTAATACTTATTGAAGCTCCTATCTTCACATGATTACCATTTCTTATGCTTGCTCTTAACTGTTATTAAAGCAGGCAAAACTCTGTATATGTATTGCCACTCAGTGCAAACCAGAGTAATCAATGGATGCCAGAATGCTTGTGCATAAAATCCCCATCTAATACCTACTCATCCAATATCCCCAGACTAGTTTCTGGCTTGTGGTCTTCGTCAGTGAGAAGCCTTGGCTGGAGATATTGGGATATTGGATAAGTAGGCACTAGATGAGGATTTTATGCACAAGCCTTTTGGCATCCATTGATTACTCTGGCTTGCACTGAGTGGCAATACGTATAGAGAGTTTTGCCTGTTTTAAAGCTCTATCTTGTAATGTTGTGAATTTCAGGATAATAATAGTAAAAAAAGAGTAAAATGAAAGATGCAGTAGATCTAGAAGGTCAAAGGGCACTAATTATCAATACAAAATTCCTCACCGAAAAGGATCATTTTTCGAAACTAGTCTAAAGGTATGAGTAAAGTAGCAACTGTGTCAAGATTTAATAAGCACTTTCATCTAGTCTATATTGATTATTAAAGCTTACAGTAAAGGGATAGTGGTATAGAATAAATAGCATTTACTTTTTAAAACATTATTATTAATATTTAATATTTTAGATACAAGTATATTTTATATGTCTTCTTATTATATATCCAACTCCTTTATTATTAATCTTTAGTATAATTTTATATACCTGGAGTCTAGATGTAATGTAGAGGATTTGAACACTGATTTTTAAGCTCCATTCAGCCATCCATTCTATCTCATACAATTGATATAAATGACCACACACATGTAAAAAAGATAAATGATATCCAATATAAATATTTCATGCAAAACTAGCACTCATCAGTTAGTCCAAATTACCATCTCCCATATATATATAATCTATGCTCAGTTTATATTAAGATAGCAAATCTTCACACTTTGCATAAGTAGTAATTGGGAAATATAATTCTGAAATCAATATGTATATATGTTCAAATACAAGGAAAGTCATAGTAAATCATGTATTGGGTGCCTATAGATGTATTACACATGCCCGTTGGTATGTAGGTGTAACATATTACAATCATATAGTTGTTTTACAATAAGCTCCCTGCTATATACGTGTATAATAATAATAAGTTTTGTTAAAATAAGTTATACGTATATAATAATTAACGTTTTATTAAAATAAGTTTTATTAGATGAAATAGACAGGAATTTTGTAATTAAATCTGTAGCGCTTATCTTTAATAGCGTACCAAATTTAATTACAAAATTCCTGTCTATTTTATCTAATAAAACTTATTTTAATAAAACGTTAATTATTATATACGTATAACTTATTTTAACAAAACTTATTAATTATTATACACGTGACGTTGAAAACTTGACTTTCTAATTAATATATTGTAGATCCATTTGTTGATAAGCATCAGATAGCTAACTAAGTTGACGGTGGACCATCTGCTTGAAAAACTGTCCAAGGTTCATCAGGTTTGAACTCGACCTCCTGATGTGGGCATGGTAGATGGATATATTAGTTTGTTATACCATGAGATCTTTTAAATATAAATACAAAACTAAAAAAAAGTAATTTATTATTAATGTGAATAAGAGCAAATAGACGTTCAAAAAGTTTGAAGTATTTGAAGAACTGGAAAAATATATCGATTGCTTAACGTTCGACTTTGGTTATGTCTGATTCATCACTGATCAATTTTTTATATCACATTTCTGAAAGTTATTTTCACAGTCTATTTAGTCCTACAAAACAAAAGTTAGTTCGAGAAATTTTTTTAAAGTTTTTAAATATGCTGAGATTAAAGCAGCTAACAAAGCTACTAGTAATTAAGATGTCTCGCTGATGTTTTAAAACTATGTTTATCAGTTCTCCATTAGCAAAATTCTTTTTTTTTCCCATTATGTAAAAAAAGATACCGAACATTCTGAAGAGTTTGTTTACAATTATCGTGTAGATTAGCAATTAGCTTGTATATAATAAACAGAATTAAATTCAAAAATAAAGAAACCAACAATAAGTAAAATTTCTAAAATACGGAGTTATTTTGTATTATAAACACTGCATCTAAAATTACATATTTTGACTTTTGGCAGAGACTATAAATAGTCAAAATAAGAGTCATAGATCAATGACTCTTATTTTGACTATTTATAGTCTATGACTCTTATTTTGACTATTTATAGTCTATGACTCTTATTTTGACTATTTATAGTCTCTGCCAAAAGTCATGCAATTTTATATTGCTATGACTACTAATATATGGTATGGCTGAAGATCTATCAGCCCCATATAGCTATTTGAGTTGGATAGCTGGATTTGAAGACATGTAGATGTCTGAAAATTTCAGAATTTTCCACTCAATAGATAACTTTTAGCTAAGTGCTTGGCTTTGGGTTGGTATTTTTAGATCTAGTGTCTGAACCTACCCTGACACCTCTCTGAGGAGTGCCAAAGGACGAAACCATGGTCAGGGGTTTGGGGAGGGGTTCCTGACAGAGATATTTTAAGTGCTGGCTCTGGCTAAGCATTTATCATAAAGCTTGTAGAGGAATTGGCAATCCTCACTGTTTACATATTCTGACTGTTTCACACTAGGTCAGGCAATATTCGAACATTCAAACAGACCTCAATAATCTTTTGCTCGTTCTTTCTTTTATATATCTATCTACTTACCTATTTATTTATCTGCTTACTAAGTCATTTTATTTACTATTTACTTATCTATCAATTTATCTGTTTAGCTGTATGTTTATATATTTATCTATCTATTGTCTTTCTACTTATCTATCTATCAATTAATCTGTCTATAATGTAAGTTTATATATCTACATACTTATCTTTCTGTCTGTCTGTCTATCTATCTATCTATCTATCTATCTATCTATCTATCTATCTATCTATCTATCTATCTATCTATCTATCTATCTATCTATCTATCTATCTATCTATCTATCTATCTATCTATCTATCTATCTATCTATCTATCTATCTATCAAACTATCTATCTATTAAATCTTTAATTAAAAAGTAAAATGAAATCCACAGTCTTAGTGTATATAGAAGGAATCCTAACTTTTGTTCAATAGTGATGGTTGAATCACATTTTACAACCAGTATTCAAATCATTGCATTAAGCTGGATTAATATACAATCTGTACTTTCTAATTGATAAAATATAGTTACCATTTATAATGTAATACATAAGGGCTAGTTGTGTTTATTATAATACAGCTTCTTGATAGATGTCATTAAGCCTGCTTGTAACCTGCAAATGAAAAGTTTTTTATATTCATTTGGCAAAATTTGGAATTAAGTGACGAAAACATCTGACATAATGACCACTATGCTAAAAATATTTATTATGAGTTTTTATGATGTAAATAAACACATCACTGTTGTAGACAAGTTTTTTTCATAATCTTTTAGCCAATTAATGATGGCTTACAAGTTTACACAATAAGGATAAAACAAACACTGCAATCTTAATGTAGTTTAACAAAAAGTCTTCAATGAGGGAGTGTTCATAAATTATTCTATGTCTCCTATAGACTTTACTTGGTGTTTTAATACAAATAATAAAAATGTAATTTGTGCTAATAATACAAAATAATAGAATTATACTATTTTCCATGTTTAGTGCAATGTTACAATGGCAGACACTAGAGGTAAATGTTTATGGATCATATCTCAGATTAATTATTTGTGATATTCAGACTTTTTATAAATTTTTGACCAATAAATCCTCATTTATTTTTAGAAATATAATATACAACAATTTGTTAGCAAATATTTTTATAAGGCAAATCATCAACTTGCAACATCTCTGGACTTATGTTCCACTTATAATAAGTCAATATCACATAAAAATGTCTTCTTTAATTTTTTTTAATTCAATATTATGCAAAAATCATTGAAGTCTTCTAATGATGCTAAACAGAATATATCATGTTTTAATGAATCACATTTTTAAAAAATATAAACATGTAATTTTTTTTTCTCAACAATACACTGAACTCCAACTGCAGTTGGTAGCTAATTTAAAACAAAAAAGAAACATTATAATTATGAGTAGTGGGTTATTGAATTAATAATAAGGCAATTACCAAATCATCAAAGTTTTTAAAATACTTATCATATATGTTAGATTTTTTCCATGACCATGACATGAGTTTAAATACTAGACAGATGAAACTTGAAGATTATTTGAGAACTTAATAAAGTTTAAGTTTCTTTTTTTGGTAGGAATCATAATAGCAATCTGGCCAATGGAACAAAATTAGAAAACTGCATAAATACACGCCCACCAATAATTGGAAAAGCTGTTAAGTATGATTTTCTTTTTTATTATTGAGGATATTAAAAAAATATTTACCCTATTTTTAAGTAAATACTATTTTACCTTTTTTAATGTACATAATTAAATATTTATTTCACTAGCATTTAATCTATAACATATATATGTGCTTTGCACACAGATAATAAAGTTTATAAAAGCAAATAATACTCTGCAAATTTAATGAGCTGAATGCTTTCAGAAGGCTTTATGCTTCTATAATCATAGCTATTGAAGTATTGAGAACTATATAAATGTAGTATGCAAATATATGCAAATTAATGCAAAGTGATTAAATAGACCATTTTTAAGAGAGAGAAAAGCATGCATCGTGTGGATTGATTGATGGAAGATCGCTTGCTATATAGCATGCTTCCTTTACCTTATGTTTGGTGTAAGTAAAAGAATAAAACATACTTTTGAGCAAAGACAAATATCTGTCTAAATTACTTGTTGGTAAGTAAAAAATATTTCCCTTTTGGTTTTATATATATAAATCTGTTTTTGCAAAGCATGCTGGGATTTGTAATGGAGATTTCTGCTTTGATAATGTTTTTGTTTTACATGTTGAAAATGACTTGGTCATATTTTATAAATATTACAATGCACTGAATCAACAATGTAATTGTGTGAGTATTCATACTTTATAGAAAGTTGGCCATTCACATGGTAATATTAATGTGGGGTGATTTTAATGAGATTAACGGGTGAATGCTATTCAATATAGTGTAAAATGCCATCGGCTAGCTATATAGAAGGCTTTATTCTTATTATTCTATGTAGACATATTGAATTTTTTAATGTTTATTCTAGATTATTTTGATATATATATATAATTGTAAAGTGAAGATTTCTCCAATTACTACACAAATAACATTAAAATCACCAGAAAGTTATATAATTAGCTACTAATCATTTTGTTTGATAAATGAATTTCTATATGATTTTAATATTATTTATGGGTGGTTTGGCAGATCTCCATCTTCAACAAATTTATATAATATTTCACAATATATACATATATCTTCATATTTGTTTATATCTCATTTAAAATATGTTAATGTATTTATTAAATGTTACATATCTTTAAAGACTGTGAATATTTGTAAGGTTATTGAAGATGAATATTTAGTGATTCTGCCTTGAGAATATTAAATTAAGTCACTTGCGATAAGACTTTATTTACATACAATGAGTAAAATTTCATTCTCACAGTCAGCAACATTTAAACATGTTTTCTATATAAGTTCTTTTCTGACAAAGGTGAGATTTATTTTTGAGACTCATTTTGTTTGATTGACAGATATATAAGTATGTGGGAAATTTTACTATAGTCTGTGTAGAAGTTGGAAATATCTTTGCATTCAGCATATATATATATGCATACAAAAGTGTGGGGTTTTATGCATGTAAATAGCTTACATATATTTTAGCAATGACATTGTTAAAAAAACCATCAATCATCGTTAGTAATCACCCAGGCTCAAACATTTTTTTATTAACAACTATTTAATTATAAGCTTAATTAGAAAGAATACGAGATTTAAAATATGATAAAAAAAGCTATCAATAAGAAAAGTGGTTTAGCCTAGGAAATTATCAGTGATATTTCGTTTCCTTAGTAATGCCATTGCTAAAACAAATTTGAAGCTAATTTTCATGAATAAAACCTCACATTTTAATTTGTTTACATCGTAAATCCATGAAACATTCAAACATATATATATAATGTTACATAATGTATAATTATAATAATAAAAAATCAAATAAAAATGGTGCTAAAATACTAGCAATGTTAAAACTGTTACAAAATATTTGGTACTGCTTTAGAATGCACTCTCCGTGATTTTGGTTTCTTAAGAAATTCCCAAAAACCACTATTGACACAACAAAGCAATAAAAAATAGAAGATAGTACCTATGGCACCAATGTTTCAGTTATTTTGTCCAATACAATTAAAATCACAATTTCCATCAAAAATTAAAAAATAAACATGCAGAAATAAGTGCAATCAATAAAATGAAATACATTTAGAAATCAACATATCAAGCATATTAATAATTAGGAAGTGATAAAAAAAATCATTAGCAAAAATCAAAAAATCCACTGGCATAATCACACTACTAAAAGAACAAAAATTACCATGGCAATCAAGTATGAAAAAGCAATATTTAGAAATTTTTAGTAGTAAATGATCACAGAAATGTTAGAAATCAAAATATCAAGTATATTGTTTATCATATCTGACCCTGCCTTCAGAAGTGGACTATTCCAGATTTCTTGCCTGATTGGCTAGCACCTAGTTGCTATCCAATGAGATTAAAACCTTTACTGGGATTCGCACACTGAATCTGTGGGTTTCCAGTAAGGTCCTTCACTGGGATTCATGCACCAAATCTGTGTGTTTCTAGCAAGGTCCCCTACCTTATGGGAAACACACAGATTCAGTGTGTGAACCCCAGTGAAGGTTTTAATTCCATTGGATAGCAACTGGATGCTAGCCAATCAGGCAAGGGATCTGGAATAGTCCACTTCTGAAGGCAGGGTCAGATATGATATTATTAATTAGACAATGACCAAAAAAATTAGCAAAAATCAAAATTTCCGAAATAATATTTAGCAAATATATCAATAGGAAAAACTTCACTGGCATAATCATGTGACCAAAGGATCAAAGCATTATGACAATCAAATATGAAAAAAATTATTTGGCAACTATATTAGTAAATCCACAAAAATATTAGTATAATTATGTGACAAAAACTAAAGAAAATCAAATAAATCTAGAAATCAAAATATGAAGCATATTAGAAATAAGGAAATGACCAAATAAAAAAAAATTTAAAAAGAATATTTAGAAAGTATTAGTAACTAATAAATATGTCACTGAAAAAATAAATTAATTAACCATTGTAAAAAAATTGATAAATTAATCTGCAAAAGAATACATATGCTTATGGCTGCAAAATAGAATTTGATATTTGATCAAAAATATTTTCTCAAATGGTATTTATTGTATGGTATTCATCAATAAATAGATACCTTATCTGTTACATTATGAATATTTTGTTATATGTAAAAAAAATCATTAAGAATTTTTGCAGATAATGCAGAAACTAGAAAATTTCAAAAACAATAGTTTAGTAAATATTTATTTGACCAAAAAAAAAAATACTATTCTCTATTAATGAAATGTAAGTTGCACATAAAAAATAAAATTATATAAGCATTCGCAAATATATATTTTATTACATACTTTGCCATCCAACTATCCATTTATTTAACTTTTTACTATATATCTCATCAGATTTTAGCTTTTTATGTAAATAGATGTTTGTACATATAAATGAATAGATAGATAGAAACTTTCCTCCATTTTATTATTGTCCATGTGTTTGCTGATGTAACATAGGTTTTCATGCGTTGAGGTAATAAGTTTTTATAGTCTCATGTTGTATGTGTGACTTACATTTTATCAATAAATAATGATAATTTGTTATTACTGTCAAATATTTTTTGAACAGTTCTTTTTGAAATTTTCTACCTCCTGCATTTTTTTTTTTTTGTTCTTAATTTTTGTTAATGTTTAACAAAATATCCTTAAGGTTTTAATTTTAATATCTGAAAATTACAGATAGCATAACTATTTATTGATAAAGACTATATAATAAATACCATTTGAAAATATGTTTGATGAAATATCAAATTCGATTCTATAGCTATAAGTTAGTCTATTAAATTTTTATGCTGGTAAATTTATTTATTTGTTCATTGACATATTTGTTATTTATTAATATTTGCTAAATATTGTTTTTGAAATTTTGATATTTATTAATTTTTTTGGTCATTTTTTAATTATTAATATGCTTGATATTTTGATTTTTTTGTTATAGCCACATAATTGCACTAAATTTTTTGTGATCATTTATTAATAATAGTTGCTAAATATTGTTTTTTACATATTTGATTGCTGTAAAAATTTGATTTTTGGTCACATGATCATGCAGGCATATTATTTGATTTTTTGCTATAAAAATGGTCCTAATTACCAATATGCTTGATATTTTGTTTTTTAGATGTATTTGATCTTTTTTATTTTACTTATGTAATTATGCTAATATTTTTTTTATATGTCAAAATGTTGACCGGGAAGCGAACCTGAGCCAGCTACTTGGAAGGCAGCTATGCTAACTACAAGGCCACCAATTCTTGACTTATGTTAACATTTTTGTAGTCATTTACTAATAATAATTGCTAAATATTTTTTTTATATTTGATTGCACATTTTTTGCCCCACTGATATATTTGCTAAATATTATTTTTAAAATTTTAATTTTTGCTATTTTTTTTATTTTCTTATTAGTACCAATATAGAATAAACTCTCCTTCATTTTCGTTTCATAGGAGAGCCCCCAAACTGCTGATTACACCACCAAATGATAAAATATGGCAAGTAATGCCCTAAGGTACCAAGCAATTCAATTATTTTGTTCAATATTGTTAAAAAATTGCAATTTACATTAAACAAACATGCAAATTTTATAGAACTAAGTACAATCAAATAAATCAAATAGAAAATAGGAAATGCCCCCCATAAAAATTAGCAAAAAATTCACTGATATAATCTTGTTATTAAAAAATCAAATTACTACTACAGTAATCAAATATAAAAAAATATTTAGAAACTATTATCAATAAATGACCAAAAACATTAATGTAATTTACATGGCTAAAATAAAAATAAAAATAATTCTAGATGTCAAAATATCAAGCTTATTAGTGATTAGTAAATGTCCAAAAAAATTTGGCAATAATTAAAAGTTCAGAAATAATATTTAGTAAATTCATCAGTGAAAGTAAAATCCACCGGTATAATCGCATGACCAAAGAATCCAATTACTATGGCAATCAAATATGAAAAAACAATATTTAGCAGCTATTATTAATAAATGAGCACAAAAATGTTAGCATACTTACATAGTCAAAGCAAAAAAATTAAATAACTAGAATATTTTGGTACTGTTGGATATTATCTGCCATATTTTATTGCTGCTATGTCAGAAATGGTTTTAGGATCATCTTGAAAACTAAAATTATGGAAGCACATTCTTAACTGGGTATCAAATATTTTTTATCAGAACTATAATTTTGCTTACTAAACAAAACACATAAATACCTACAATTCAGAGACAAATGATGATTGGTTCTAGCAATGAAAGTTCTCAAAGAATGTTGGAGTTGGACCAAAAATAATTAATCAAAATAGGATTTTAGACTCTTTCTTTTAATTTCATCATGTTCATAAAAAAATAACTTCTGTATCATAGAAATATATTTTATGACTAATATTATGTTCATAACTGATTTAAAACATTTACTTTTAGCTTTATTTTTATGAATGTTACCTTCTCTAAAAAGAATTAATTTGCAAGAGGAATTTAGAATTAATTAACTAAATGAATAAATAATAAATATTTACCTAGTCGTATTTCAAGGTTTTAATACATAATTGTTATAAATAAAGCTTTAGCCAATATAGCCATATAACAAGGTATTTTTTATTATATCCCACTATATCCTACATTAACTAAATTTCCTATTTTAAATTACAAACAAAGATGCAAACTTAACTAATAGTACTAACATTAATATTATCTTATAAAAAAGACATATATGTGTGAATAACTACACTGTATATAATCAGTAATAAGATTATTATTTAATTACGCTTTCTTTCGTTACTTTCTGTTATAATTAAATATTGTTATCATAAACTGAATCAACTATAATCTAATAAAATAAAACAACTTAAAGTATTATATTAGTAAATAAAATATAAGGATAACTACCAATAATATGAGATATGAAATGCAAAAATGTGAAAGTCAAAAACATATAAATGTAAATTTAAATTTGATTTTGAAAGTGTGGAAATTCTTCATGAAGAGAGAAACCATAATAAAAGAAAAATTATGGAGGCAATTTTTATAAATAGGAATAAAATGCATTTAATAAATAGATAAGCTGCTAATATTAAAATACGAGATTTGTGGGATTTGAATTGATGACATTTGCGTCTGCTTTGTTTTTTGTTTTTTTTTAATTTAATGGCATTTGAAGCAGATTAATCAAAGTACTTCTGTAGATTTAAAGACTGTTTATAATAGTTTATTACTATTACATTTATTATAATTATATTGTAACTTTATATTTTTGACATTTGAATTAATAAGCATAGCTATAAACTGCAATAAATTTTATTGGCTTATTAAATAGAACCAATTTCCATTTCTATTACTATATTATTGTGGTCATCAATAAATTTAAAAAGTGCTATTTTAGGTATCTTATAATACTATCTAATGTAATAGATTAATAAGATTATCCAAGATGTCTTCTGGACAGACTTTATCAATTATAGCATAGCAGAATATGTGTGTCTAGATTTTTCTTTCTTTTAAAATGCAGTTAATTTTTTTTTTATAAACAATAAAAATCACACACACACACAAAACTAATAGTACCGAAAAATGTATATTCAAAATACAGGAAAGGCTAGATTAACTACAACAAAATATGATATTTAAGAGAATATTAATACAATAATAATATTATTATGAGAGCCAGACAAACCAATATTATACTCAACCAGAATAGATAATTTTAACATTGTGTTTAAATATGTATATGTGCATGCATAAAAGTTTATGTTAAAGCATAGTCAATTTAACAAAAATGACAATAAAATGATTAAATGGATTTGGTATTAATATTGAATAAACAGATTATTAATTTAAAATTGATAACATGAAAAGTTAATTAAATAAAATCATTAATTTAATATTTATTTATAAAGTGAACAATTGTATATTTATTTTGTGGTTAATGAGTGTAATAATGTTGTAATCTTGAAAATAATATTTAAGCATTGTGTTAAAAAATTTTGTCTCAAAATTGGCATTTTAAAATCTATAAAACTTTCAAGAATTGCCTGTTTCATACTATCTCCATAGCAACTAAAACAGAATTCTCCTGTACAAATTAAGAAAATACAGTATTATGGGTAATAGTCTATGACATCACAGGTCGCATAACTATGAATACTACCACCTGCCAAAATTTGTAGTTTTTTTCAAATCATGTCTGCAGGATCATGTAAGTTGTAAACCTGGAATGTAGATATTTTATTAGCCTTTGATGACATAATAGTAAACAAAATTAACTGGGCATTTTCCAAATTGAAAATTTTTTTCTTTTCATCATCCTAAATACAGAAATTAAGGAATATTAGCAATAAAAATCATTTAATATTATTTATAAGGAATAAAATTTAATATTTTCATTCATTAATAAAATCTGTGAAATTGCTTATGGAATTACAAAAAAAAAAAAAAAATCAAATCAGATGTCACATGACCTAATTTAATAAGCTTGTATTACAAATGTTATATATAGAGCTCACAAATAAGCTCTTAACAAGCTTTGCAGAATATCCCCAACCCCAGAAACTGATCTGGGGTTGAGGATATTTGCGAGCTGTATATATAAGAATTGCTTATGGAATATTAATACTTGAGATCACACTGCAACAATCATTCATTTCTTCTTTAAAATTAAAATATCTTGTTGAAAGTGATATTGGTTACAATTATCTCAGGATTACATGGAACACGATAAAATTCATAGAAAATTTATGAATTAAGATGATATTAATTTTGCACTGATGGAAAAAACTACCCAAACCTGCAATCTAGTTTTATAAAATCAATTTGAGTTGTTGGGTTAATGATTTCACTTGGCCTCATAATAGAAATGAACTCAAGTATAGCCGAATATTATTAACTCACTTGATTTTAAAAAGTATTTAATTCCTGTATCTTATATTTCTTAAAACTATCTAAATTCTTGGATAATTTGTTAATGTAGATTTAACCAATGGATTAGTTGGTGTATAAAACTACAGTAATAATGTAAGTCTATAAAATAAAGGATTAACATTCATTAATATGATATCTACATAAATACATAAGAATTGTTAGAAATTATAAAAGTTGTTCTGACAAATGAATTAATTAGTACAGCAAGATATACTGGAATACTAATAAATAATTGTGATCTGTTAAAGATTCGAAAAATCAACCTCCAAAAATGTATTTTATTCTCACATGGATTAAATGTAGCTTATTGTAAAAATTATAATCATTAAGAATATCAGTTGAAATCTCTAAATGTGTGGACTATTAACTCACAGATATTATATAATTATAATATCTGTTTAATCAGTTTAGTGTTAAAATTTATTTTGTTGTGATTTCAAATAAAGTTCTATAGGAAGCAATGGTTTGATAGAAGGTACAGATAATACTTTATGGTTATCAGTAAAGTTGGTATATCTGTATGTTTGTTATTATATTTGTATTGAAGATCTGTTGTATTGCATTCTAAACTAAGGTAGTACCTACCATAACTGAGTTAAATGGTTAACTTGTTACATGTTTTATTGATCCTTTAAAATTAACCTCAAGTTTTTCTGCAACAAAGCTATCTTAATTGAGAGTGGAGTAACAATAAACTAAGGTAGTATCTGCCATAACTGAGTTAAATGGTTAACTTGTTACATGTTTTATTGATCCTTTAAAATTAACCTCAAGTTTTTCTGCAACACAGCTATCTTAATTGAGAGTGGAGTAACAATAAATGGTTAACTTTCTATTTACCCACAAAATATTCATCTGATTATGTGAATACTAGGCAGTACATTAAAGTACTTTTATGATTAATGAGCATTATTAGTTAGTTGAGACAGTCTCTTAACAATATTTTGAAGCTTTAAATATGATAGAATCAAGTGTTAGTGGCCTTGTGGTTAGCATAGCTGCCTTCCAAGCAGCTGGCCTGGGTTCACTTCCCAGTCAACACTTTGACATATAAAAAAATGATACAATCTATAAAGCATAGTAATTCATGTATCAGGTTCTATTAAATTATATATTTGATGATAATAGTGTATTATACTTTGGGTAAATGCTTTATCTGCTCCTAAAAGGGTTACGTAATAATTTCTGATATTGGTAATGAGAGATCGTTCTTGCTACTTAAATTTTTATTGGTTAAGTCACATGAGGATGCAATAAACATTCTTATATTTTACCTGTAATCAACATTGGAGTTTTTTAAAGAATATTATACAACCTTCCCAAATAGAGTGATTTATTGTTTACATCATTTCATTTGATAGCATACAGGTATTCACAAATCAGATTAGAAAATTTATATTAAATATAGCAGTGTAACAGACCTGAAATCTTTAGAAAACTTATTATTGTTGTAATTAGGTTTATCATTGGATTTTTTATTGTATGATTGTTTATAATTAATAAATTAATTGTTATATTTTATTATATAGTTATTAATCATTTCTAAATGTTATTACCATTTTCATGGCTTTAAAACATATTTTTTATTGGATTTATTTGCACAATTTATCATTTTATTTCCCTTTGAGAATAATAAATTTATTGAGATATGATAAAAGAAAATCTTTTTGCTATCTTTATTATATCATGGATTTATCAGTCAGTCTTAAAAAATTATGAGTAATTTTAGCTAAACAATTATTTATGAATTTTCTTAAGAACCCCGAGATAAATATCCATGTTAAAATATGTATAACTTTGGTGTGAAATAACTTGCTAGCCCACATAAGCAAAAAACATGAGGTTTTATGAGTAGCATTAGTTATCCATCTTATACTAAGCTATATTACTTTGTACATATTAAAATATCATGAGATTATATTATTAAAGAATATGAAAATAACCGAGATATTGTTGACACAAGTATAAGTAGAAATAATTATAGCTACGTAAACTAATATAATAAATATTTTTATTACTAGTGAAGTATATGAAGTAATAAATTTTTGCTAGCTTGCTTTAAGTGGAGGTCTCTGAACTATCCAAAGGCACTCACACTCATTCAGTCTCAACCTCATTGTCTGAACTACACTCTCTACTTGCACATCTTATTAGAGATAGAAGCTATGATTATATATATATATATATATATATATCATAGCTTCTATATCTACCCACCCCATCCTGTTACTATATATATATATATATATATATATAGTAACAGGATGGGGTGGGTGATAAAGAAGGTGGTGAAAAGATTTGAACTGGGGTGATGGAACATCACCATCAACACCAATTCAATTAAATACAAAATCAAATTTATAAAGTATATATAAGTATAAAATATTTAAGGGGAGCATGAGATTCAAAAATCTGTGAGATTATTGAGAGATCAGCGGAGCAATTATAATCCACCAGCATTATAATTTAAAAAATAAGTACAAGTAAGTACCATTCATCATCATGAATGATCCACAATAAATATAATAAAATCTGTACAATAAATCAACAGTCAATCTTGTGACTGGATTGGAAATGGGTCTTCTGTAGACCAGGCTAACTATTGAGCCTTTGTTAGCTTGGGCAATTATTTAACAATTAATTTGGAGGCACAAACTAAGTGCTCATCCATCAGAATACATAAGAATCAAACAATAATGCTGGGACATTAAAACATGCTGATCATCATCAATGTTCTAACCACTTGTAATGGCCAACTATAAACTTAACTCTTAATAAGACTAAAGTAAAATAAAAGATAGTGCATGGGCGTTAAAGAGTACTCTTTTTTGCACCAACCGGGATGATGATTGATCATCTCTGGATACCTAAAAGCACTGAATATACATCCCCATTCATATATTCATCCCATGCATAAATCTAGCTCAGAGAACATAAGCTCTATTACTGTATGTGACCAAGAGATGATGGAAACAATTTTTAACAATTAAATAAGTTTATTAATAACAATAAAAAATGGTATTTAAGGTCTGATTTTGAATAATATACAATATTATATACACAATTAAAGTTATTATATTGATTTACAATATTTCTTAATAAGTTTCTTTAAACACATACACATATCCATACACAGACAAGCGTTTTATAATATAAAATCAAGCATTTCAATTAACTATAAAAAAACTGATTAATTGTACATATGTGTTATAATTGACAAGCATTGGTATTTGCAATACAATTGACAGATATACCCACACATACATGCATGTGATTTCTGAACATATTTAACTTTTACATAAAAATAATATATGATTAAGCTTTTAAATTATGTTTTAAATAATAGAAATTCTTATGTCAGGTTTACTACAACAAGCATATAGAATTGCACAGATTATTAACAAATTTAAATTTGTCTAATAATAAATAACAATACTTTTATAATTAATAATTTCATTTTGATTATACATAAAATTTACATATATATGTTTGCATTAATATTTAAAAAAATCAGTTTATCAAATTCTATTACAGCTTTCTTTTATTCTTAAAAAAATATAGTCAATTTTCCAGAGATTAGAAAGCTTTTATTAGGTTACCTCTTAACTAATTATAAATGTCTTTAAATTTAAAAATATAGATTTAAAATGCCTATCAAATCAATTATTGAAAAAACAACTCACTTTTGTATGCAAGTTTATCTGTACCCCTCTGCATATAGACACAGCAGCATATGTATAACTATTTTATTCAGCTGGTGTTTCTCTAGGGCAAGCTGTTTTTGGTCCATCCAAGCAATTGTTATCATCAGGTAAAAGTACATAATTCAGGTATGGTTGACTGTCTCCCTTCTGCAATTGGTTCTACTTAGACTTGGATTGATAAGCTTGAGGTTAGCAAGCTGTTTTCCATGACACTTTTAAGACTATGAATTACAAAGAATATTGATCCTTTTTCTCCATGTGAATTCAAACTCCACCAGTGATTTGTAGAGCAGCCACTTCCTTGCATTCTTACATCCTCATGAAAGTTCTCCTTATAATTATACTAGCGATCTTTGCATCTAGCTTTACTGTTGCCGTTCTCTACTACAGTTACCAACTCTTCACAAAATACTTTAGCCAACTTTACACCTGGCTTTTCTGCTAACCACTTTTAAAAAATATTAAAGCAAACCATTGCAGTTGGCCCAGTTGGCCACTGCTTAAAATATTACAACGAGACTCCTCTGGTCAACTCTTACAAAACTGCAAGCAAAACTGTTCTCTTCAAAAATCACTATCCAGACTGACTGATATTTTTTATCAGTCTTTTTATAAATCATCTCAGGCGATAACAACACCTTGATTGAAAACAGAGTTTTTATTTTTATTTCTCTAATCCCTTTCAAAACATACATGTTTTAATTAATTAAAAAAATTTCAAAAACAAGTATTGTGTTTTTACATTTCACAATAATAATAATAATAATAATAATAATAATAATAATAATAATAATAATAATAATAATAATATATAAATAAATAAAAAAAAAGAAGAAGCTTGTTTAGAGCTATTAGCACGCTCTTAATTTTATATATATATTATAATAGTAACTTCTAGTTATTATTATTGGTCTAACATACTTTTATCTCTTATGAAATTATTTATAAATATAAAATTTATTTGACTATTTTATTATGTATACATATATATACTATTTATATATACATTTGAGCTTTAAATAATACATACCTTAAGCTTTTGAGTAAAATGCCAGATTTGAAGTTGAGTAATGAATAATTTTATATATATTTTATTATTAAATCTTAATGTTTGTTGAACAATTAATATTTGAATTAAGCATGAACTTGTAACAACACACGAGCAGATTTATTCGTTCTCTTGTTATTAAAAGGGAAGAAAAAGAAAATCATTTCTCTTTAAAATAACATTTTCTTTTATAAATATTACTGTTCAATGATTGGAATTTAAATATTAACTTTTCCAAATTAAGATAATCTGTGGATTAAAAGTCTGCAAGGAAAATATTTTAATTTTCTATTAAATCTTGAAGGAATAGCAATATAAAAGAAAAGAACATCTGTTTAAGTTTTTGGAAACTAAGTTATATTAAAACTTCATTCTATTTAAAATAATTATATATATAAAGAATATTCCAATGTGCTTTGAGTAGAACAGCATTATATCGTAAAGGTTTTGAAACCAACTTTGCATGCTATTTTAAAATATTTTGAAATATTGGATATATAGAACGTCTAATGATAATAGAAAAATGGAGAATAAGAACATCTACATTCGAAGAATATTTACTTTATTTCATATCAATCAAATCATTGGATATTATTAACAGTTTATCAATTAAGGATAAATAAAATCATCATTATACCAATGGATTAATAATATACTTCGTAAAAGATCTTCATTAGGATGATGAACTATAGACTTCAATATCTACTCTCAACTCTGGAAAATAAGTTTTCTTTATTATTTATTTATATATATTATAATAATGCTTATATTATTTTAATATGTTTATTATTATTATTATTATTATTATTATTATTATTATTATTATTATTATTATTATTATTATTATTATTATTATTATTATTATTATTATTATTATTATTATTATTATCTTTATTTCAAATTTGGCATCGCATCATTATATCTTAATAGGAAAATTATATTTAATATTAAATATAATTAATTGAAAGCTTGACATAATTCATCAAATTAGATGAAGGATATAAAGAATAGTTATTATTTAATAGATATTTTAAACAGGATTATATTGTATTTACTACATAATATTGTAAACGTTTAATGTATTTTATTTATCAAAAATACATATAATATATAAGTTATACAATTGTAAATAGTACTTATATATTAGTAATTATGAAACATATAAATAAGAACGGTAAATAAATTAATAAGTTACATAAATTATTAATTTTTGAATCCAGATATTGTTTTTATATATCTGTTAATTTAAACTATTTTCTTTAATTTTTGAAAGTTTATTATAGTATTGAATTTTATCATAGGGTATTAAATAAGAATATTATTTATTAATATTTTTAAAATGGTAAAATTCATCCGTATTTATTTATTAATATTTTATTTATCTATTATATTATATTTTTTATTGTTTATTAAATATTGATTTATTAACTTGATCTCTTTGTCTAATCATTATTAAATTATATTATATATGTGCTAGTATTATAAATATCATATGAATATCAATTATTAGTTAATGCTTATATAAAGGCATATTAAATAATAACTTGTTTTGAAATTATCCCTGAAAAGAGCTAATTGCAAATTCTCCATGAGTTTGAATATCGTGGCATAATGGTGACTGAAAGAGGGATGAGAGATGGATGAACTAGTCTAAATTATATTAAAACTTATTTAAAAATTATTGAGCTAGCATAATAAAGATAGATATAATCATGGACTTAGTATTTCATCGATTCATTTCTAGCATTCTACCTGAAGACCCAAAGTCTGATTGTAGTGAAATGCATATCCTCTTTCTAGGGAATTTAATCATCTTTTTATATTTAACAAGACCAATTTAGATTTTAAATATAATCCATTCTGTTATATTTGGTGAACCTAACTGTGAAGCATTAAGTTAATGATTTCCAAGCATTAAATATAATCGATTATGTTATATTTGACGCATCAACTGGGATGATTAAATGTCATTCCATTATATTTGGTGCTTCAACTAAGGCTATCAAATATGCCATCCCATTATATTTGGCACACAACATTTTAGGCATTGAACATTTAAGTTCATCACAGGTATAAATTATATACTATTACATATTTAGTATATTAACTGGGGCTTTGAATCAATGATTCTATATTATTACATATAGTGAAAAAGTCATGGATAGATTAATTGATTATTCTTAGTAACAAGTATGTTGTTATGAAGATTCATATGGTGTTTATAATGGCAAGATTAAAATATTATTAAAAATGATAATATATATAATATGATTTAGAGAGATCAATATTTAAATAACTACTTATTAAATTATGTTTTAAATAAGAGTTGAGTGGGATAAAGTTTTTCTATAGACATAGAGTTTAAAAATATACACATATATCATTAGAACATCATAAGTATATATAAATAGCATGAAGTGGTAAAGAACTTTACGATATAATATTTTGGATATAAAAATATATAAACTTGTGTAATATTTGAATTAAGTTAAAATTTGTTATGCTTCGAAGTGGGAAAATGTTTTCTAACAAAGATATTGAATGTTCTAATCAAATGCAAGATAATTTGCAAAGTGAACTAAGTGATGATAGTAATATTATAGAATAATCAACATTAGTACAAGCACCTGGGGGTTCTACAACCATAATTGAATACCCTCAACAAACACAGAGGTTAGATCAAGTGTTATCTCAAACACCAAATATAGTTGATGAAGATTTAAATCAATCATCTACAATTAAAATTAGTCAATCATTTAATGTTGATACAATTCAGCAAATGTTACAAATGTTTATGAATAAATTAGATGATTTAAAAAGTAATTTGAATAAAAAAATGGATGATAATAGTACTAGTTTTAGAAGTGACATGTGTAACTTAAAAAGTGATTTAAGTCAAAAATTGGATGATATGAATAAAAAATTAGATGATGATAGTACTAGTTCAAAAAATGAAATTAAAAATGATCTGTATGATAACAAAAGGGAAGATAAAAAAATTACAATAGAAGATGGAAAAGAATTTTTACCTGGTAAACCTTATCATTGGCATGATTGGTACATTGTTTGTACTCAAAATTATTTATATATTTGGAGTAAATATACAATTTTAAGGTTTTATAAAGACAGCAATGGATGGATTGAAATTATTTTGGATGGAAAATTTGTTACTGTGTATAATAAAGATGATTTTTATGAAAGGAATGGTCTAGAACTATATTTAAAAGAATTACAGAGTGCACATAATCAAGTTAAACCTGGTACTCCTAGTCAATCTATTTTATTTTCATCTGATTCAACATGTTTAGCTATTGGAGATTGGTCTTTTATGTATGAAACAGATGATAGAATTATTATTCGTAATTCACATAATCAAAAACAAGCTATTATCTTACAAAAAGATTTGCATGGTTTTATTTTTGAATCCAATCAAAATAATAAACATTCTTATAATGCTGAAACTTTACTTGACACTGAATTTTCTACTGGTTGGATATCTCAGATTCCTAATGATGGAATAGAAAAGTATCCTATTAACTTTATTTTAGAGGAGACAATACCAACTCCACAAATAAATTCTATTAAAACAATCATGAATGAGACAATGCAAATTAGTGTGAACAATCAACAACAAGAACTTCAAACTTCTCTTGAATGCAATGATGATATCCAGAGTGAATCATTATTAGTTCAGTTGATTACTACAGAAGAAAATTATCAAAATCACTTTGATATTACACAACAGAGTAAAGCTATAAAGAATCAGCACAACATTTTTGGAATGGTTAATTTAAATCCATTAAATTCAGAAAGAATTGTGGAAATGAATGAAGTAAAGAGTTTACAAAACACACAAGTCATGGAGATGCAGCAAACAGAGATAAGACATAAGACTCAAGATAGTAAAAAAATAGAAAATGAAGTAGTGAATGATTTGGAAATTGTTGTTAAAGATCTTAATAAGATAAATGACCTTAACCCAAAATCTATTTTTTCACATCAGGTATTGCTTAAGATAAAGGATAATTCTCTTAAAACTAATATAGATACCTATGATAATAGTAAAGAACAGAGTCTTAGTCGGAATCATTTAGAATTTATTAAAAAAGATCTTCAACAAATGATTATCTCTAATAATAGATTAAATTTTCAGTATTATATAATGCATGAAACTGAAAATTATTTTATTAATATTGGTTTAGAAGGATTAAATTTAAATACTTGTAGAGTTAATAATGAGAATGAATTATTAATTTCTCAAATGAATATTTCAGAAATTCAAAAAGGTCATACATTCCATAAGTTATGTAATACTTATGAAGGTCCATTTACATTCATTTAACACATGAATTATTGTGCTTAATGAAGATAAGCACATATTATGGAAGGACTTTCAAGGATTATGACCATTTAAAAATGAAAACAGACAATGAGTAATGATTGAACCCATTATAGTTTGTTAAAGAAAAAAATGTATATATAGAAATTTTGATGACATAAACATTGATGAAGGAACTAAATATAGAAAAATTAAATTAAACAAGTATACACTTGTTTAATGAAATTTAATCTTTGGTTACTTGATCTAGAATAGGAAGTAGACCAAATGGTTAATATGATAAGGTAATAAAATGCCAACATAATTTATAAATCTATAAAGTATAGATATACAATTATAGATGTATATGTATATAGGTATGTATAAGAAGAATACTTACTAGTCTTAGAGAAATATTTTCACCTATCCGACTACACTTTCATCAAATTATAACTATATTATTTAAAAAATATAAACCTATTATTTATGAACCCAAAATAAATGGAGAAAATGACATTTTACAAGCTCATAAACAACTTGTTAAAATGGCAAGTAATAGAAGTTGGAATAAAAAAAATGTATTTATGAATTTAAAGTTGGAGATAGAGTATTGATAAAGGCTTTCCATCCTAGTAAACCATTAGAGAATAAATATCACAAATTCTACAACACATATGAAGGACCTTATACTATCATTAAAAAGGCAGGTCCAAATGCATTTTGGATTAACCAAGAAGGAGAGATTCGTGGTACGTATAATTCACGAATTTTAAAACCTTATTTTGGCTGTTTATAATGTTATATAAAGAAATAAGGTGAATATCAAGATAAGAATTGGGCAGTGTAAACCATACGGTTGTATAAAAAAAATAATAATAGTGATCAATGTAAAAGAAAATATATAGTTAAGAACATTAGCTTTGATGGGGATATTCTTTAATGCCTTGAAATAAGTAAAAACAATAGAGTCAATTCATATTAATAAATGGATACTCTAGTATTTATTTAGTCCTTTTCAAATCCATAAGTCTTAAAGAAGCAGGAATAAGGCTAGTAAATATATTTGTGTTGTCCAAGAAGGAAACACATTATTTTATTTATTTATTTATTTATTTTTTAAATTTTAACCATCAAAGTCCTTAATTTTTGATCATTATCAAAAGAATAATATAGCCCAAGTATTAGGAAGATATAACAGTTAAAAAAATATTCAACCCTTCATAAAATCCAAGTATAAATGCAATTAAACTATAAGAATATACTAAAATATTTGTAAGTATTTAAAATTTTAACTTAAATTAAAATTTTAAATTTCCGAAGGGAAGGGGAAATATAATAGTAACTTCTAGTTATTATTATTGGTCTAACATGCTTTTATCTCTTATGAAATTATTTATAAATATAAAATTTATTTGACTATTTTATTATGTATACATATATATACTATTTATATATACATGTGAGCTTTAAATAATACATACCTTAAGCTTTTGAGTAAAATGCCAGATTTGAAGTTGAGTAATGAATAATTTTATATATATTTTATTATTAAATCTTAATGTTTATTGAACAATTAATATTTGAATTAAGCATGAACTTGTAACAACACATGAGGAGATTTATTCGTTCTCTTGTTATTAAAAGGGAAGAAAAAGAAAATCATTTCTCTTTAAAATAACTTTTTCTTTTGTAAATATTACTGTTCAACGATTGGAATTTAAATATTAACTTTTCCAAATTAAGATAATCTGTGGATTAAAAGTCTGCAAGGAAAATATTTTAATTTTCTATTAAATCTTAAAGGAATAGCAATATAAAAGAAAAGAACGTCTGTTTAAGTTTTTTGGAAACTAAGTTATATTAAAACTTCATTATACTTAAGATAATTATATATATAAAGAATATTCCAATGTGCTTTGAGTAGAACAGCATTATATCGTAAAGGTTTTGAAACCAACCTTGCATGCTATTTTAAAATATTTTGAAATATTGGATATATAGAACGTCTAATGATAATAGAAAAATGGAGAATAAGAACATCTACATTCGAAGAATATTTACTTTATTTCATATCAATCAAATCATTGGATATTATTAACAGTTTATCAATTAAGGATAAATAAAATCATCATTATACCAATGGATTAATAATATACTTCGTAAAAGATCTTCATTAGGATGATGAACTATAGACTTCAATATCTACTCTCAACTCTGGAAAATAAGTTTTCTTTATTATTTATTTATATATATTATAATAATGCTTATATTATTTTAATATGTTTATTATTATTATTATTATTATTATTATTATTATTATTATTATTATTATTATTATTATTATTATTATTATTATTATTATTATTATTATTATTATTATTATTATTATTATTATTATTATTATTATTATTATTATTATTATTATTATTATTATTATTATTATTATTATCTTTATTTCAAATTTGGCATCACATCATTATATCTTAATAGGAAAATTATATTTAATATTAAATATAATTAATTGAAAGCTTGACATAATTCATCAAATTAGATGAAGGATATAAAGAATAGTTATTATTTAATAGATATTTTAAACAGGATTATATTGTATTTACTACATAATATTGTAAACGTTTAATGTATTTTATTTATCAAAAATACATATAATATATAAGTTATACAATTGTAAATAGTACTTATATATTAGTAATTATGAAACATATAAATAAGAATGGTAAATAAATTAATAAGTTACATAAATTATTAATTTTTGAATCCAGATATTGTTTTTATATATCTGTTAATTTAAACTATTTTCTTTAATTTTTGAAAGTTTATTATAGTATTGAATTTTATCATAGGGTATTAAATAAGAATATTATTTATTAATATTTTTAAAATGGTAAAATTCATCCGTATTTATTTATTAATATTTTATTTATCTATTATATTATATTTTTTATTGTTTATTAAATATTGATTTATTAACTTGATCTCTTTGTCTAATCATTATTAAATTATATTATATATGTGCTAGTATTATAAATATCATATGAATATCAATTATTAGTTAATTCTTATATAAAGGCATATTAAATAATAACTTGTTTTGAATTTTCCCTGAAAAGAGCTAATTGCAAATTCTCCATGAGTTTGAATATCGTGGCATAATGGTGACTGAAAGAGGGATGAGAGATGGATGAACTAGTCTAAATTATATTAAAACTTATTTAAAAATTATTGAGCTAGCATAATAAAGATAGATATAATCATGGACTCAGTATTTCATCGATTCATTTCTAGCATTCTACCTGAAGATCCAAAGTCTGATTGTAGTGAAATGCATATCATCTTTCTAGGGAATTTAATCATCTCCTTATATTTAACAAGACCAACTTAGATTTTAAATATAATCCATTCTGTTATATTTGGTGAACCTAACTGTGAAGCATTAAGTTAATGATTTCCAAGTATTAAATATAATCGATTATGTTATATTTGACACATCAACTGGGACGATTAAATGCCATTCTGTTATATTTGGTGCTTCAACTAAGGCTATCAAATATGCCATCCCGTTATAATATATATATATTCAGATTTTTTAAAAGTTTAATTTATAAAACAATATTTTAAATCAGAGTTATTATTTTTTTATTTTTTTATTGCAATGAATGTAAAAAATATCTACTATAATTTTTGTCTGTGTTTATTTCTAGTTTTCCTTTCAACTTTATATATATATATGCACACATTATATTAGTGTGTGCTATGTAATCCAACTGGTTACAATATATATATATATATATATATGTGTGTGTGTGTGTGTGTCAGTATATTTTAGATTCATCTATGTATACATTTTCTCACTGTTAAAAGTAGATTTGTATTGACTGCATTACATGACAGGGCCATAGTATTCATAAAAGGATGGTGCAGTGATGTTCAATGATCTATGAAATGTAATCATGGGAAGAGTAGATATCATCAATACTAGAAGATATAATAGTGCTAGTGCAGTAAAATAACTCAATATAGGTTTTACTAATACAAAAATACTTTTCAGATTGACTCTTATTTTTAAAGGACAGTGAATTAATAGATGTGATGACTTCCATTTGAAAAAATTTCATAAACATCTTGAAAAATAAATTTAAAATTGTATACTGTCATTCACTCCCCCCCCCCCAACACACATCTATCTCTCAACAATTGCTAGCATCTATTGAACAATAACTACATACTGCACGAATAATTTACATAAAGTATAATAATAATAAAAAGTCAGATGTCACATGACTTATATTTGCACTTACAAATATGTAAAATTAAGAGCATGGTAATGAGCTCTAAACAAGCTTTTTTTTATTTATGATAAATGCTACTACAAGAGAAGGCATTCAAATCATTTTTATCTTGGATTGTCCCCATCCCCAGACCGGTTTTGACCTAGATCTAAATTCACTTTCTGATTTGACATTACCTTACCCTATATGTTTTATCTGAGTTTTATTGAACAAACTATGTCAATAATATACATGAAATTTTTTTTATTTAAAACATTTTTAAATTCAAATTTTTGTCTTAAGTTGTCTTTACAATGGTCTTGCATGACTATAATAATCAGTTGTTTATTGTCATACTAAATCTCACAACACGCAAATGCTTACATGAACGAATTCAAAATATGTTTTCACATCTTTTACCCAAAAAAAAAAAAATTGTTTTAATAAATATTTATACAAATTATTAGGTCACGTAAAATGATTTTGCATATAAAAAAAGACAGATAAATAAAGTCCCACAAATATATATAATGCTCAAATCATTATTTATTAACCGACATAATGACTTTTTTTTGTTACAAGTTTTCGTTATTAAATGTACTAATAAATTCAGATATCAATAACTTGTGGAAATGAAATTAATTCTGTTTTAAATACTGATGTTTATAATTGTGAATTTAGAATTACTTTTTTTTTGCAAGTAATATTTACCAAGGCTATAACCTCAAAAATATGCGTGTAAAAATGCAACAGTAGGGACCTCTACCAAGGTTCCCCTTTTTTCTTCCAAAATGTAATGTTGTGGTTAAGACCTGTAGAGGTCCCTACTATCGCATTTTTATGCGCATATTCTTGAGGTTACAGCCTTAGTAAATATTACTTACGTAATCAATGTGAATCAATGTGCGTTTAAATAAATTTATTATTTCTTTTGCAAGGCAGAATAATTAAATCTCATTTATGTATAGGTTTGTGTGTAAAATATCTTAAGATAAAACCTAAACTATTTCAAAAAAATAAATAACAAATTACACCAAATTCCGAATTAAAAAACTAGAAATGTAAAAATTAAAATTTCACAACCACTCTGGTTTCACTATCAACGTAAACTATTAAGATGAGAAATGTATTTAGTATATATTTATATTGTGTGTGTGTTTCTTTGCACTTGAGATGTCTGCCTGGACTGTAAAAGCAGTTGGTTGGTAATAAATTGTGAATAGTGTTTTAATTTTGAAATTGGTGTAATCGATTTATGATTATGCGTGTATTTTGTGTGAATTACACAATCACAGCCTTTATGATTAATTATTTATTAATCTATCTTCAGTTAGTATCTTAGTTAATTTGTATAAACTTTTCAGTTAAGATTGAATTTCAATTATTACTATCATAGCTAGTACTTACACTCTTAAAATCACAAATAAGGTTAGTAAGAATAATTTTCTATCTACTCATAGTGTTGTCTTGGTAATGAATTGCTGAAAAAAAATTGGTTTAAGTTTAAATATAAGAATTATGATGATGACGTAATTTTCATATAATTGACCAATTAGCTAGGTTTAATATATATAGTAAAGTTTTTAAAGCCTTTTTTTATTACATTGAATGAGTTCCAAGTTTGTTTACACCTCTCTCAAAAAATAGCTTACTTAAGAAAAAATTAAATGTCATTAAAAATTCTGACAATATATAAAAAACATTTAAAAAATGTTATTAGTTAAAAAGGCTCGTTTAATGATGGTGAAAAAAAAAAGAGAAGGATTGAGTAAATGCTGATAATTAAAGCTAACATCTTTCTTATAAACGATTTGGAATAAAGAACATATACATCATATCACATATATTGTTATTTAATTTTTCTTATACAGTTTAAGTTTCGCCATATATTTGAGAATAAAAAATCAATAAGGTGGAATAATTAAAGTAAATGATGATATAATACTTTAAAAAATTACAAAAAATCTGTAACCGGAACAAATTTAATTAATGTACTTGCTCTCGTTTTTTAAAATTATATCAATGATCAAAGTTTAACCGTAAAAATAATGTTTATAAAAGCCCTGCAAGATTTTTCGCAGAGATAGAATAATTAACTATTTCTTATTTCCAGTGCTTGATTATTTTATCCTTATACTAAAAAAGAAAAAAAAGTTTAAAGCTAATGAAAGATAAAATTTAAATATAACCTATTTTAGATAGCAATATGATTATAAATTAATAGCAATATAAATCAAAACTCAAACATAATTTTAATTTTAAATAATTTTATATTATAGAATGCCACAAAGCGTATCTATCTATCTATCTATTTCTATGTATATCTTATCGATCCATCCATATACCTATCCATCTATTTATCTTTCTGTCCTTAATTGAGAATCTCTATCTAAACATACATATCTACTTAATTATCTATTTATTTTTATACTTATCTAACTTCTATCTATCTATCTATCTATCTATCTATCTATCTATCTATCTATCTATCTATCTATCTATCTATCTATCTATCTATCTATCTATCTATCTATCTATCTATCTATCTATCTATCTATCTATCTATCTATCTATCTATCTATCTATATCTATATATCTGTCTGTCTGCCTGTCTATCCGTCTATCTATCTATCTATCTATCTATCTATCTATCTATCTGTCTGTCTGTCTGCCTGTCTATCCATCTATCTACCTATCTATCTATCTATCTATCTATCTATCTATCTATCTATCTATCTACCTGTCAACTTATCTCTATATGATCTATAAATTTATTTGTAATATATATATATAAGTACATTTTTATCCATTAACCTATCTATCTGTCTACCTATTTGAGAAATTGTCTATCTATACATATCTATTTACATATCTAACTGTTTATCTTTATATTTATCTACCTATTTATTTATCTATCTATTTGTTTGACAACTATCTCTATCAGTCTACCTTCTATCTATTTATATACTTATCCACCTACCATATATTTATATACTTATCCACCTACCATATATATATATATATATATATATACATATTCTGTATATCTACTATCAATTTATATATCTATAATTAACTTTTTTTTTTCTTTTTTTATAATATCAAATTAAATCATTAGTAATCAAAATAAGCACCCATAGATTTGTGATGACCTCAACCAATCTAAAGAGACATTGGGACTCATCTGATCAAATCATTTGATAACTTATGTTATTCTCTAAGATAAAATATCAAATTAAATCATTAGTAATCAAAATAAGCACCCATAGATTTGTGATGACCTCAACCAATCTAAAGAGACATTGGGACTCATCTGATCAAATCATTTGATAACTTATTTTATTCTCTAAGATAAAATATCTATTTGAAAAACTTCTTTGCTTACATAAAAATTCTTTATTGGATATACTGGGAAAAAAAAATTTTGGACCTGAAACTCTTAACTTTATGATGTATATGTGAATTAATATAATTAAAACAGTATAAAAAGGTAATACAATTTTTATTTGTTCCTATCTTATTTATGGTACTAGTACTACATGTTGTTCTTGGTTTTGGATTGATCTAACTATATAAATCAAAGACTATTAATTTTCAATTCTGAAGGAGATAAACATAGCAACCAATCTATTGATGAGACTCTAATAATATCTTTAAAAAAATCCTTCTACTTTATTGTTAAGTTTGGAACAAGAAATTCTTTAATAGTTTGAGGAGTTTTTTAATTGAATATCCAAAAAAAAACTTTTGATTTGGACTGGATGGATTTGATAAGTTAGATATATGTAAGTCAATTTAATAGTTTCTTACTTTTTTTTTTCTGTGAGGCACATGTTTTCTGATATGTGATTGGAAGATTATGTGAAAAGATGAGTGACCTTCACAAAAAGTGGAATAATGTGCCAATAATGATTCTTACTGTAATATTGGTACTTTTGTAGAATCTGTAATATGGAAGTTCACAAGTCATTTTGTTTTAATTATCCATTTTCAAGGGATTGACGTATTCATTTATATTTATTTTCCAAAAATATTTTACTAAATGAATTCTACTTGCTAAATTTAACCCTTAAACCGCTAATTAAATCATTGGTTGTATGAGATAAAAATCAAATCTTTTAATTGGCCAACTCACAAACTGAAGACAAAGCCTATTGTTAAAACATATTCGCCTATAATATTAAATTCAACTCAGATATGTTTATAAAAAGTATATAATTAATTTTTCAGGTCATGAAGAAAACGAAAGTTCTTTCAAAAATAAATTGCTATTTATTTATTCTAAGATATTCTATATCGGCAACATAAAAGTTATAATGTAAACAAAAAGATCGACTTTTACGTTATAGAAAAGTAAATATTTCTTTTTACTACATCTTCAATATATTTACTTAAATCTTCAATATTTTTCGAAAATAATTTTGTTTTTTATTATTCTCTCTGAAAATTATGTTTAATTTCCATAAATATTATTTAATAATAATTTAAATCGTATTCGAAATGAAAATCTCAGCGTTTTTCTTTATTTTCTTTGATCAGGCAGTTTCTTTGTTCTTTCCAGCCAATCAGAATGTCTTTTTCGGCTGAGAGCATGCTAAGAACCAATCACAAATAATGTTCCTTCTTTGTTTAGGTTTAAAATGCGTTTTTTTTTATTTTTTACTTCTAAAATAAATCGGAAGATGTCACCATCGTACAGAACTTTTAAAAACGAATTAAATACGTATTTAACGAATTTTATCGTATAAAAACGAACTGAGTTAGAGTGATTTTAGATGTCGACGAGGAGTCTCGTCGAGCGCGGGAAAAGGGTTAAACAATGTTAAGATATGAATTATAAATTACTGTTAAGTTTTAAAAATATTTATAATGTCCTAGCTTCTCACTGATGATAGCCATAGCTCAAAACCGATCTGGGGATGGGGATCATCATAGATAAAGGCTTCGGGTATTTTCTCTTGAAGCATTTATCATAAAAAATAAAATAAATAAACTTGTTTAGAGCTATTAGCAGGCTCTTTATATATTACATATTGGTAATGCAAGCTATATAGGTCATATGACATGTGACTGATTTTTAAATATCCATATTAAAAAAATAAAATATTCTGAATAAAATTTATAAGACAAAAAACATTAATACATTGTTGAACTTTTTACATTTACTAAAAGTCTTTTCAATGGTGAAAAACAACAGGGGAGTGCATTTCAATGGCTTTTTGTGCAGAGAGACCAGTGGGTGCTTTATTGTAACAGTTGCAAATACAACAGTGCCTATTTTCATAAAACACAATCAAATAAAATATCACAAAGAGATTTATTTATTTAAATTGTTGGAACTCTACAAAACTGAAGAATTATGCTGTGCTGAAATTTAACATTTCAAAGTATAGTAAATCACAGATATAAATTTGTGGATCAACATTTATTTTAATTACAATCAACTGTCATATTTTCATGTAATTTTTTGTTTTTTATAATCATATTAATATACAAATTAAAAAGCATATGAAACACTTGAATGAGAAGCTATAACGATTCCAAAAATTATTATACACTAAGCACTTTTGAGGCCATTTGCCTCATATTCATAGTGGCAATGCGAGATGCAGAACGAGGAAATAGGGCAAGGAAACAAAGCTTATGCAAATGAGCTAGATAGTTCAACATTTGGAGATGTCAAAGCAGGTATCTCATTTATTGATAGCGTTATTATTACCATTAATGAAATATGCCTCTCTGAATTTCTGCTTAATGTCATTTTTCTCAATGCCACCTATTTTGGGGTTGGAGGGTTCAAACACATGTCCTTTCTTCTTGGAATGTTCTAAGAATGTTGATGAGTTATCATTATTTTTCTTTGCTCTATTATAGGTGCATCTATGTTGTGCTGTCCTGTTGATTATGCCTGCTTTGGTTTCCCCAAAATAAATGGTCTGGCAACCAGGTTGTGGGCATGATATGCTGTAAACAACATAGGGAGTCTGAGAAGGTTTGATTTTATCCTTAGAGTTATTGATTAGATGATTAGTGCATGGGGGGTGTATGAAAACTAATTTTAAATTTATTCGACAAAAAAATAAATAAAATAAAATATTAAATACAATAGCTTATAGACCACCATATTTGAGGCCCCTGAAAATGGATAATTAAAATAAACACACGTAACGAATTTCTAGATTACAAATCTTACAAAAGTACTATAATATTTAAATATGTATCCAGAATGATTTCGATGAGTTTACAGCCAGTTTGAATAAATTTAAATAATAAAAGTAATGATTTCTTTCTAATAAGGAATTTGCACTTAACAAAAGCTCAATTTTGATATTGATATCCCTAAAAATCATACATAAATCCCTATATATAAACATTAAAGGCAATTCATCTCAGAACTAAAATAATATTGTTTTAAAATATAATTTGCTTTCAAAATAATTTTTAAAGTTATTTTTGAAAAAATATTAAACTATTTTTTGATTATTATGAAAGAAAATTTATTTTTGGCTAGATTGCAATTTTTTTTAAATATATATATATATTCTAAGAAATTTAAAAATATTTTAAAAACTTGACATCTCTTTTCTATAAAATTCCATGATTCTAAAGAAAATCTATCTTATCTCCCTCTCTTTATTTATATATATATATAGAAGTCAATGATGATATCTAGGAACAGAGATGGTTTAATGAATAGACAATCAGCTAATATAAAAACAACAGAATTGTGTGAAATTTGAATACATTGAATGACGGGTAATGCAAGTTTTTACTTTCTGTATATTTGTATTAATGGTTGATAAAGATTGTCAGTGAAACAATCGAAAATACTTCTGGTAAAGAATATATTATTTAATTTTGAATACTGTGTTAAATAAATTTGTTTGAATTATTATTATATGATTTAAATATACAGACATTTAATGGTTATATATATATTGGTTTGTAAACTTTGAACATTTTGTATTTTAAAGTTTGGAACTAAGTAAAGAATAGTAAAAGCAATTTTCCATCTTTAAAATTCAAGTACAGTCATGAGGTTAAAAATCTTTCATTTTAAGGTAAAAGTTTTTCAGCATTATAAAAAAGGTAGTACTAGAGTATTTATAACTATTAAGTGGATTGTAAATATTAAATGACGTTTACAAACAGATTTTAAAATGCAAAAATGTAAATATTACATAAACTGATAATCCTTTTCCTATTTAAAAAAGAACTACAAATCTATAAGAATTATTTTATTAATGATAGAAATATGTTATTCGTCTCTAATAAATATCTTAGTTTAAAGTAATTTCTTTTTTTTTTTCTATATATACCGAATTGAAAGTAAAAGAAATTTAAGTTAAATGTCATTTCAATTCGCTGTAGGTATCAGCGTATTATTTATCCTTCAGCAGATTTTAATATTTTAAAAGATCGAAATGGAGAACTTTACATCGATTGATTTTTAGAAATACAAAACAAAATCTTTTTTTTTTTTGTTACTTGCAAAATTAAAGGAATTTTATAGATATATATATATTTGAAAAATTACTTTTATTAATATATTTATTTCACTTGAAAATACTTTACTGCAGATTTTATTTTGTAGAAATATATATACTTTTGAATCATCAAGTTCCTGTTCAGGCAGATTATATAAATAAACCTTAAAAGTTTTTTCTATATATACAAAAGTATATACATAATATAAACAATGAGGATTGCTAATTCCTCTACAAGCTTTGTGATAAATGCTTAGCCACAGCCAGCACTTAAAATATCTCTGTCAGAAATCCCTCCCCAAACCCATGACCATGGTTTCATGCTTTGGCACTCCTCAGAGAGATGTCAGGATAGATTCAGACAATAGAACTTACCCTCACACCTCTCTGAGGAGTGCCAAAGCATGAAACCATTGTCAGAGGTTTGGGAGGGGTTCCCGACAGAGATATTTTAAGTGCTGGCTCTGGCTAAGCATTTATCACAAAGCTTGTAGAGGAATTGGCAGTCCTCATTGTTTATAACTTACAAGCTTAAGAGATAGGGTCATGTGATCTATGACTTATTTTGACTATATACATAATATGTCTGTTTTGTGATTTTTAAAAATTCTATAAATATATATTTGTATCTTTATTGACGGATTTATTTCTTATTAGAAAACTTGAATACTTAGAAGTAGCAATATCTGTACTGTTAACAATGATATGGGTTTAGTTACTGGGAAGATCAATTGATACTGAGTTTAAGACTGAAAACTTCGCTCTAAAACTGTTCTTATAGTTTCAACTAAATCGCGCAGAATTTCTTATTATTTCTAGACTATTCGAAATCAACAAAATATTCTTGCAACATATATATATATATTAATTCTAATATTCTCACGAATAAATGATAAATTCATAATATTATTATTTTGGGAACTTTCATGTAGTAAAAGTATAATAGCTAAATAGCTATTTCCGTACAATAACAAGTACTTTCCTCAGAGTTTCTTCCATTTCAAGTCATAAAAAATGAGTGTGGTGAGATTTAAAATCGTTATTTTTTTTTGTTATTTTCTCCTCATTTTCAAATTCTATTGATTGAGAAGTTTTAAAATATATTTTATCCTCAATAACTTTTTCCAAATATTGCTAATTTTCTTTATCTCACACTTTTCATTTATGCTCTTAGGCTTTTTAAAAATCTTTATAGCTTTTCTTAACAGACTCTGTTCATATTGTTCAATTTTTGCCAGAATATATATATATATATTGCTTGCAGAAAGGAGTTTTCTATTAACTGAAAGGAGATCCTTTGATTCCTCTTGGAAGCCTTAAAGAAACCATGCAGGGCAAATTCCTAATCTCAACTCCATACGTTCTTGTCGTTGCTGCTGTTATTACTATGTGATTATTCATATAGTATAATGAACATAGATGGCTGTTCACCAACATACATTATCCAGCATGGTGAGTTTATTGGGTTTTTACCTCAGAGGTAACCATGATCTTTCTTCTCATTGCCTGATAAGGCAGAATGAATGCATGTGTAAATGATAAATATTTTCCAATAGATATATACAATCATGACAGACAAAAATAAATCATGGCCTATTCACAGGGGGCTATAATGTTATGAACCAAGGCAGTGGTTGGTGACCAAAGGCTTAAGGTGCTAAGAATCCCCTGAGTGTGAACCCAGGCTGCCATTAAATGATGACTTTTTATTTAGATGCTTACAACTGCAGATAACTTTCAAATGAAGGAAGATTGCAAGAATTAGAAGAAGAACTGTCTTATATTAAATGGGACATTATTGGACTTTGTGAAGTTAGAAGAAAAGATGTAGAGACAATTGATTTAAAAAGTGGAGATGTACTCTACTATAAAGTTGGAAATATGAGTGGAGTAGAACTCATTATAAATAAAATGTGGAAGAACAACATTGTGGAGATTGATGATGTATCAGACAGAGTGGCAAGATTAGTTATACAACTTAATAGCAGATACCAAATGCAGATAATTCAGGTTTATGCCCCAACAAGTTCTCATAGTGATGAAGTAGTAGAAGATTTTTATATGAATGTACAAAAGGCTTTTGATCAGAGTAAACAACATTTTAAAATTGTTATGGGAGACTTTAATGCTAGAATTGGTAAACAAATAAAAGATGAAAGTGCTGTAAGTAATTTTGGTTATGGAAATAGAAATGAGAGAGGACATAAACTTATGGAATTTGCAGAAGAAAAAAAACCTTATATTACAAATTATTTTTTTGAAAAAAATGTTAAAAGGAAATGGACATGGAAGCATCCAAATGAAGGTACAACAGAATTGGATTATATTTTGACTAACAGAAAATACATATTAGATTGTAATGTTCTTAATAAATTTAACATAGGAAGTGATCATCGATTAGTAAGATGTAAGGTATGTGTTAATGCAAAACTAGAGAGACAAAAATTATTAAGAAAAACAATATTTACAGTTGATATTCCTAATCTTCAGAAACATTCTAATGAATTTAAATTAGAATTTACAAATTGGTTTCAGGTATTAGTATATTTTGAACATGATTCAGATTTGAATGAAATTAATATGAAAAAAACTGATACACTTTTAAAAACTGCAACAAAGATAGCTGGTAGAAAAAAGCAGCAATTGACCAATAAAATTTCTATTGAGACTAAAGAATTTATGAAGAAAAGAAGGAATATGAAGTTATACAAAAATGATGCATTAAAAATGATTAAATATCTCAAATTTTGTAAAATGGTGCAGAAAAAGAGTTGAAAATGATATAAGAAAATATAACTGTGAATTAGCAAGAAAAGCTGTAGAAGAGAATAAAAGTCTCAAGAGTGTAAAACAACATTTTGTTATTGATAGGAAATTTATATCTGTAATAAAAAAAAAAAAGATGGAATTACTACTAAAAAGAGAGATGATATCATAAAATGGATAGAAGACTTATATTAAGAATTATGTAGTAATAAAGAACAATTATGTCCTATATTTATTATATCTTCTGAATTGCCCAGAATTTTAAATGAAGAAGTGAGACATGCAATTAAATTTATGAAGAAAGGAAATGCTCCAGATAATGAAGGAATTATAACTGATATATTAAAAGAAGCAGATGAAAAAATAAATTTTTTTTTAGCAATGTTATATACCAAATGTCTAAATGATAAAGATGTAGCAGATGGCTGGAAGAATGCAGTATTAATATTTTAAAAAGGTGATAAAGAAGATATTAGAAATTACAGACCTATCAATCTTTTATCAGTTTTATACAAACTTTTTACTAAGATAATTACAACTTATCTACAGAGAATATTGGATTTCCACCAATCAAGAGAACAAACTGGATTTAAAAGTAGTTTTAGCATAGTAGATCATATCCAGGTATTGAGAGAAGTAGTTGCCATTATGCTTTGGATTTGTAGATTATGAAAAGACATTTGATTCTATAAACATTTCTTCAGTGATTAAAGAATATTTATAAAAATGAATCAGCAACAATTAGATTACGTAATGGTACTAGTATATAAAATTAAAACCATGTGAAGCACTTGAAAGAGAAGCTATAGAGAGTGCAAAAAGTATTAAATGCTAAGGAAAGTCAACATTGAAAAGGGTGTAAGACAGGATGACTCCATATCTCCAAATCTTTTTACAACAGTGCTGTAAGAAGTATTTTGTGGATTAAAATGGGAAGCTAAAAGAATGAAAGTAAATGGAGATTATTTAAGTCATTTAGATTTTGCAGATGATGTAGTTGTTTTTTGCAAATAATGCTTTACAGCTGCAGGAAATGTTGCAGGAGTTCTCAGATCAAAGTAGGACTAAAGATAAATGTTAAAAAGACTAAAGTAATGTTTAATGGATTTTCTCAAAAGATGAAAATAAAGATTGATTATGATGAATTAGAAGAAGTTAACAGTTACAAATACCTTGGTCATATTATTAATACAGATGGAAACATAATGGATGAAATTAGTTATAGAATTAAACTTGGTTGGAATGCTTTTGGTAGAAATAACTTGATACTAAAAGAAAATATGACTATGTGTTTGAAAAGGAAAGTTTTTAATAAATGGGTTTTACCAGTTCTTATTTATGGATATGAGACTTGGACACTTAATAGAAGAGCAATGCAGAGACTTCAGACCACTCAAAGAAATATGGAAAGATGCATGTTGGAAGTAACAAGAAGAGATTGACAACACAATATATGGGTAAGAGAACAAATAGGTGTTACTAACCTCATTGAAAAATTAAAAGACTGAAGTGGAGTTGGGCTGGACATATTGCTGATGATAATAGATGGACAACTGAAATATATTCACTTTTTATTATTGAAAAAAATTACAATAAGTTTTACAATATTTGTTTTAAAAAAGTAGGGGAGGGGGAGATAGTGCTCATTTTCAAAAAATGAAGAAAATTTACAACTGTTTAGACTATAGGCAGTATGTTATACCATTAAACCTGAAAAAAGAACATAAAATTTATAATATGTGAGCTAAATTCAAACAAATTTGATTTTTCCAAAATAAAGATATATTTAGGAAAATAATGAGACAGAAACCTATTCAATTTAACAAATTATTGGAAATTAAGGCATTTGAAAATTTATATTGATATAAGATGTTGGTTGTAGCGATTGCATGTAAAATATTTTTTTCTATCTGGTTTATTAAACTACTCAGTATGCATAGAGAAAAGAAAAAAACTAATTAATAATATATTAAATAAAATCAGGAAAATTATACATTTTGTAATAAAAATAATTTATTTAGCAAAACAAAGTCCATTATTTAACTAGTACATACATTATGGATAAATAAAATATATGCAAAAATATAAATTTATAAGGAATGTCAGCATTTATTGAATTTCAATGTCACATTTTGATTAATGAATATACACATATGTTTGTATTTTAAATAAAAGGAAGTGTTTATTAAATAAAATAATAGTTCCCAGCAATAGGTATTTTAAGACAAAGCAATTTCTTATCAAATTTAAGATGAGCCAAAAACCAATTCATTTGGGTAAGCATAAAATCCACACCGGTCAAAAGGATATTTTTTAAATTGCTATCTCCCATACATTTTACACTATTCTCCATACATTTAACACTATTTTTACATAGTGCAAAGAAATGGTGCTATCATTTTAAACATCCTATTCCACATTCACTTTGTTAGGGGGGGTGCTTCATTATTTATATTCAGCCACTATTAATTCTCTTTTCTTATTTGTATTAAAATACTAAGAAGTATTAATCACGGTCTTTTTGTTACATTCTTGAATGGCAATCAAAAAACTTTTTGTACATGAACTAATTATTAATTTCCATTTTCAGTTTTATTTTACTTTCCATTCTGAAAGGTAATTCAGTGCCATATTTCTATTTGGTAGACTTGCTGCAGTATATGGTTTTATTTTTGCAATTTCATTTTTTATGGATTTGTTTTTGACCTCATATCAGCATTTGATCTGGTAATGAATTCTTTTATTTAAACATTTATTTCATGGTATACCTTTTGCTTTCTTTTTTACATTTAATACTCATTTTGTGTGCAGGTTAGACTACCTTTTATTTTATTTTATTCAATATAAGTTATTTTTATTGCAAAATGTATGAGTTTCTTGATTTTAATTAAAATATTCTTATAGCCATAAATTCAAGAATAAATGCAGAAAATTTTTTTCTTATTTATTTATTATTTTGCTCAATGTTAAGTACTATGTAGCTCTATCAACAGATAGACCCTATATTATAAGAACACATTTTTTTGTCTACTAAAATGCATCAGAAGAAAATCTAGAACTAAGATTTAATAGCCTGGAACCTTCTTCTTTTAACAGTGGAATATATCAAATTCTTCGGGTTTTGGTATATAAATCTGTAATTTAAATTTAACACTTGTTTAATTACTTGTACAAATTGTAAATATTTATATTGCTAGTAAAGTTTTTTTATTATTAAAAAAAAAAAGAACCCACGATATAAGAATGACCAGACCAATATAAATACACTACAGGAACGAATTTTAAATAAACATATATTTTAGACAATTTTCCTATCCCCCCCCCCTGCCAACTACATTTATCATTTTTCAAAGGTGCAAAGTAACACTTTGCATTATTATATTCTTACAGTATATATATAATAATAATAATAATAATAATAATAATAATAATAATAATAATAATAATAATAATAATAATAATAATAATAATAATTTATTTATTTATTATTAATCAAACAATACACACATATATATAAAGGAGAAATACTCCAAACAAGATAAACTTGTGCTAGGAGTTTTCTTAAATTATTAATTACAAATCAAAAACAAAAACACCAACAAAAATAACAACAATAATAATAAAATACATTACTATACAATAAATACTAAAACAAGTAAACCAAAAACGAATAATATAAGAATAAATACAACCAAATATATATATACACATACATATTAAACAAAAAATATATACATATATATACACATTAATTAATCAATATATTACACATGAGACAATAACCAAAATTTTAAATAATTTTTAAAAATATAAAAAGATAAATTATTAACATCAATTGAACAGTCAGTAACAAAAGAATTAAAGAGCCTGAGTCCATTGTAACTAAATTGCCTGCGACTGCTTTCTAAAGAAAAACTGGAACCACCAGTTGAAATTTGTTAGCCAAGCGGGTATTTATAATTGGTACTTTACGACACAGTAAAAAACGACGACGATATATATCAATGATAATTCTAAACTTATATAGTTTAGAAACAGATAACACACCAGAATTGACATATATATCTCGCACAGAGGTCAATCTATGTCTACCAAAAATAATACGCATTGTATAATTTTGCAAAGTATGTAATTGAGATAGTGAGTAATCAGTAGAGCCACCCCAAATGGAAATATTGTAACATAATATACTCTGATAACAAGCAAAATATATAGTCATCAAAGTAGATCTAGGTATGAATTTAACCAGATAATAAAATAAATAATTAATTTTACGTAATCGAGAACATAAGTAGACAATGTGTTTAGACCAAGATAACCTTGAATCAATATAAATGCCTAAATAGCAATAATTATCAACAAAACTAATGCCACAACATGTACAATTACTTTTTGAATGAATATTATACTGATTACAAATCCTAATACTAATTGAATGTGTGCAGTGTTTATAAGAGAACAGAATACCTCTGGTTTTATTACTATTAACCGTTAAATAATTTATCATAAGCCAGTTACTTATTAATTCTAGATCTTTATTAATCAATTGCTCCAGAATACTATATGAAACAGCATCACAAGACAAAGCAATATCATCAGTAAACCCATAAATCTTTGAATTCAAAGATAAATTAAAAATGTCATTTATATAAATTAAAAACAGTATAGGGCCAAGTACAGAACCTTGTGGAACACCATGATTAACTAATCCAAATTCTCCAATAATACCATGTATTTTAGTAGCCTGTCTCCTATCCTTCATGTAACTTAACAACCAAGAAGCAAAATGACCTCTAAAACCATATGAACACAAACGATGTAACAAAACTGTATGATTAACAGAGTCGAATGCTTTGGATAAATCCAAATAAACAGCTGCTGTCTTGAGACCCTTATCCAATGATAATGTCATATTATGTACATGGTTATAAATAGCATCTAAAGTACTCTTTCCAGCAACAAAGCCAAACTGATACACAGAAAACACTTTATGAACATTCAAAAATGACATCATCTTATCCTTAACTGCCATCTCAAATAATTTAGCAACAACAGATATTATAGAAATAGGTCTATAATTGCTAATAATCAAAGGATCACCTTTTTTAAAAATGGGTGTAATAATCCCTACTTTCAAACATTCAGGAAATACACCAGAAGATAAAGAAAGGTTAAACAAATAAACTAATACAGGTATAAAAGCTAATTTATTATCTTTCACAATTTGGGATGTTAATTTATCTAATCCAGAAGAGCGAACATTTTTTAAATCATGGATCAGATGTGATAACTGAACATCGGAAACATTTGAACAAAAGAAAGTATCAGAAACAAATGTAGAAATCATATCATTAATAGATGGTTCTATGTGTGGTTTATATACAAAGAAATTATTAAAAAGATCAGCCACGTATTTTTCATTACCTTGCACCTCTAACATGACATCATTATTCTTAACATAAGTAATTTGATCAGAAGATTTTTTAACCAAAGAGTTTATTGCTTTCCACTTTAAAGAAACATTTTTATTACAAAGAAATTCCCTATAATTATTCGATTTTGCTATTTTAATATCACATTTAATTTCTTTATTAATCTGCTTTAAGACAATTGAACTGGCAGAACGTTTTAACCTATTTCTATAATTAATTTTTTCAATCAACTGATCTGAAATCCACAAAGAACGTTTTCTATTTTTATTATTTAGTTTAATACGACAAGTAGCCTTATAATCAAAGAACAACAAATATTTCGCAATTCTAAAAAAGCTTTATCAACATTATCCAAATCAAAAATACAATCCAGTTTTGAATACATAATAAACGATTTAATTTAATATGTGATAATTTATCAACATACCTACAGCTAGTCGAATTATTACGAATCATAGACAATTTTAAAAAATTGCAAAATGATCAGTAATATTTAATTCAGATACACCAGATTCAAATTATAATCCTGATCAAGTCTAATAAAAATATGATCAAGCAGAGATTTACAATTTGGGTTATGGCGTAGGTGAAAAAATCAACTGATCAAAAACACAACTATATAATAAATCCAAATATCCACAGGTAGAATTATGTTCCCCACTCAATAAATCAATATTTATATCACCAATCATTACAACAGAAGACGAACACAAATTAGATAACAAATTATCAAGTTCATAAATAAATGTTGTAATAGAACTAGTACACGATCTATATATTGCTATTAATGAGAGAACTCCGTTTGGAAAATTAAGTGTTACCAATATTGATTCAGCGGTTGTAAACCTGAGAATCTCATAAATATAATTTAAGTCATTTTTTATAAAAATCATTAGACCTCCTGATCGCGAATACGAACGTGGCGCTAGTAAACTCTTATAACCGTCCAAAACATATAAATATTGTTCCTCATTAGAAATCCATGTTTCAGACAGAATAATAATATCATAATTTATTTTAAGTCCATTTAAAAATACATTGAATTCATCAAAATGAGCTCGTATACTACGAATATTCAAATGAAAAATGTTTAAGTCTTTATAATCCGGAATGTTATGAGATCGTATTCTAGATAATGAAAATCAGATGGAGGATAAATCTGCTTCACTTTTTATAACAACAGTAGGAGAATTATTGTCATTTCTGATATGTACCAAACCATTTCGGATAAACGCCACACCTTGTATTTGGTCACGCATTTTATAATAATAATAATAATATCATCAAAAAAAAAATCCCGAAATGCTACATTTTACAGTTAAAAAAAACAGCTTTAATTAATTGTAATTAATCAATAATTGGTTAAAATATAGCATTGTGTGGCTTATATTTAGATGGACTTCATGGCTGAGTTGTTAGCAAAGCTGCATTACAAGCAGTTGTCCTGGGATTCGCGACCCGGCCGACGCTTTGACACATTTTAAAAAAAGCAAGGAAGAAGGATTTATAAAATCATGAATTTATGAATTTAATTTATGTGATAACTAATAAACAATGTTAATATAAATGAATGAAAATAATAAGTTAGTACTATGAAATTGAGGGGTGGAGCCTTTGTGATTAACAAAAGTTGACTGATCAGTTGTAATTACAATTACCTGAATGATGATAACACAGAATTATTGGACATAAAAAAAATAAAAAATGGTAGAAGTTTATATTGTTACAGCGGTTAGACTTTTATTTTTATATCCATTCTTCACTTGTCTTGCTTTTATAATTTAAAAGAAAAAAACATTCCAATATTTAATTATTGAATTGCTCTGCATGATTTAAAGCAAAAGTAGGGGAATGGATGCTAGAGCTCTAGATCCATGAATTGTGGCTTCTACTCTGACATTTCTTATACTTGAACGACAATGATTTATTATTGAATTTTTATTTAAATAATTTAATTTTGACTTCCATATACGGATAAAGTCAATTTTAAAATCTTATGATTTAAATCTCAAGAGAATTCAAACAAAACGCACGCATGCACACGTTTAAATTAATCTTATTTCTTATTCTAAAAATCGATTAGTTTGAAAAAATACCGTAATATAATAATTAGTGCATCTGTCTGCAATGTCAATAGCCTGATTCGAGTTCAGATTGGATTAGCCTTATTGTTTTTTTTAGATCATAAAAGATGTTGTACTCAAATAGTTGACACATTGTTCCTAGCAAAGCCAGTTAATCACCTGATAGTTGTCAAAAAATGAATATATTGCTATTTTTAATAAAAGATTAAAATATCGGATTAATTCTGTAATAATGTGTTGGCTGTAACAATATAAAATCAAGATAAATTGTGGCTTTTATCCTATAGTTCATTTGACCAAATCTAACTTATATGTCTACATTATTTATTAAATGTTCCACCATTTCATTCATAACTAATGTGGGGGAAAATCCTACAAAGTTATTTTTAATAGATTCTAACCTGCTTAGTAATCATAATATCAAATGATTTATTGCTCCTGGTGAATTAAAAAAATGGAGAGCTGGAAGTAAGTGAGCAAAGCTACAATCCATGGACCTTGATATCCAGAATCTTCCACAATACTACTATATTACTGGAAATGATAGAGCTAAGCCACAATCCATGGATCTTGAGTTCCAAAATCCATTCTGTCACTGCATTAAACCATGTAAGGCAAAAAATAATTGAATGGTTATTATTTAGGAATTCACAAGAAGTTTGAGCATTAGAAATAAAACAATTAGCAGGCAGTTTATTCCAGGAAATTTAATGTTTATAAAGTACTGTATCTCAGGAATGACCAGAAAATCAATCATGATTGACTGGTCAATTGTGAAGCAATTTTTGGTTGATCAGAGCCAACAGTAAATGATTTCAACATGCAAAACACAACTTAGTCATGACATAGAAACAAACAGTTGTGGAACTTTTAGTATCATAGTCGATGTTGACAACTCACCTTCCATGCAAGACATTGAGAGAGTGGGAGAGCAACGTAGGAATGTCACCTGACATCCACTCACTGTCCAACACACCATTAGCCAGCTCCTCATTGCACCCTCTTTTTTAATTCTTTGTCTAACAATAAAATAAGTTGGCATTCCTCTATTCCTTGTTTAGTATTTAATATTCACCATAGTGGTAAGATTGTATTAGCATTTCTAGAAAAGTGTCAATTTTTCTTAACACTATGGCTGTGAAAAAATGTAAGTACCTTCTTTCTATGTTTTAAATTAAAATTGTCTATTTAAATACTTCTTTTGCATTTTAGTACCCATTACAATGAATAGTAAACCAAAAAATCAAAGACATCATTTTCATGAAGAATGAGAATTTGATTGCTTTTTTACGGTGATCAATGATAGATGTTGTTGTTTAGTATGCAATGCCTCATAGCCATTAATAAAAAGAATAATATGGAGAGGCATTTTTTAACTTTACATAACAAATACCAAAGAAATTATCCGCAAAATAGTGACTTGAAAAAAAATAAAATTAAAGATCTTAAGGCTCAATTAAGAGCTCAACAAAACATTTTTAAAAAACCCATGTTGAAATCATGTATATTTTAGTAAAAAAAAATATAAACCACTTTCTGGTGGGGAATTTAAGAAAAAAACATTTTTGGAAATATCACATTCACTTTTTAATGATCTTAATAACAAGATTGAAATTATTACTGCAAGTAAAGATTTACAATTGTCGTGTGATGTGGTGAATTGAGAAAATGAATGAAAATATAAGATATCTGTTATATAAAGACATTAATAGATGTTCTTGTTTTTTCTTTCACTTTGATGAATCAACAGATATACATGTTGATAAACAGAGCAAAACTCTCCATACAGTATTGCCACCTGTGCTAAACAGAGTAATCAATGGATGCCAGAAGGCTTGTGCATAAAATCCCTATCTAATGCCTACTCATCCAATATCCCCAGTCTAGTTTCTGGCTTGTGGCCTTCATCAGTGAGAAGCTTTGGATATGAGAGCACTGCATCTAGATCTTAGGATCTAATGCAACCCTCTAGCAACCACCTTTTATCTCTACTTAACTACAAAACTATGAGACTGAAATTGAAAACACAAAAAATATTTTCAATCTAAGCTCAACAGATTATATAGTCATATGGGTCTGAACTCAGTTCAGCACCCATACATTTTGGTGTCTTTGGCTCTTTTACAATCATAGCCACCACTATCCTATTAGGCAGGATTGGTGTTAAATCATTAAGCATCACATGATCATGTGAGATATACATGTCATAGCACAATTTTATTCATACGGTGCTTAAAGATTATACATCTAAAGAAGAATTGTTGGGTATGATTTCTTTGAAAGAAAGAACTAGAGATATAGATATATTCAACTCTTTGAAAAACTTCCTCACTAATTTGAAACTACCATTTTTTAAAATTAGTTTAAAGAACAATAGATGGAATAGGAGCAATGATAGGTTGCATAACTGGATATAAAACTCTATGACAAAATGATGATGAATTCCCAAGTTTTTGAGCTACCACTGCATAATTCACCAACAAGTGTTAGCCAGCAAAAGATTGATTACAAAAAAAAAAAAAAATAGACATTGCATTCAAAATTTGTTAATTTCATTCAAGGAAGTCTCCTCAAATAGAATCTCTTCCAATTGCAACTTGATGAAGGACAGCCAGAATTATTATTATATACTGATATAAGGTGGCTAAGTAAAAGTAAATTTTGGATATGATTTCACAATTTATTAACCGAGATAAAAATTTTCTCGAAGAGCAAGATCAAGAACGCGCAAATTTAAATAACGAAACTTGACTCAGTGATTTAATGTTTCTTACAGATTTTATATTAAAATTAAGTGATCTAAATTTAAAATTGCAAGGGAAAACAAGGCTATAATTGAAATGATCAATAGCATTAATGCATACAAAACAATATTTATTATGCTAATAGAAGATCTTCAACAAAATAATTTGAATCACTTTCCAAATATGTCTGATCACCTACAAAAACATCAGAATGGTAATTATAACATTGAAAAATTCATTGCAGAAATTAAAAAGGTGATTGAAGACTTGAGGTCAGATTTCATGATTTTGAAAAAGTTAAAATTATTGTGCAGTATCTGCCTTTTTTTTTTTTAAGAAAAATTTTATTCTATAGCTATATTGAATGTTACAAATACAAAAATGATATCAATTCCATATCTATTTGAAGTAAAGTAGATCCAACCTTCTCCCATGTTGCTCTTGTGATATAGCTTGGAGCAATTAGTTGGTCCTTTTTCATGATTTTCTCCATGACATTCTTAAATTTAGTCCCATGTGGGTCTCTCATTCCTTCAATTGTGACTTTACATCTGACACACCACAGGGCATAATTCATGAAAATTGCCAGTCTTATGTCCGTAAATAGACCCTGACCTATATAATCTTTAATTGATTTGTAGTTTGCACTTGTATTGCTGTACCATTTATGAGATATCGATCTATAATTGGACATAATGGGACATTTAAGAAAAATATGATCAATTGATTCCTTCTCTCTCTCACATACCTGGCACACAGGATTGATCTTCTTGAAATTTCTCCTGTATGCCAAAAATGAGTTTGTAGGGAGGGAGTCCAGGTTGATTTTAATTAAGAAATCTTGAAATTTTGCCTCAATGAACCAAAATTTTGATCTTGAAATCAGTTGCTGATTGGTGATCCTGAGAGACCCTTTGTTTATGTTATTTTCCCCATGTATTATTTTATATGCATTCCAGTATTTAATTTTTGATATAATTGGATTTTCATTCAGATCAATAACTTTCCGAATATTATCAAATAACAAATTCCACCAACTTTTATTAGTGGGCGGTGGTCTATCAGTTGGTGTGACAGTTTCTTGATATGATATACTTGAATATTTGTTTTGAAGCCAGAATAGTAGGTTATAGTTTCTCTGGAATATCATGGTTTTGATACAATGTAATGAAAGGCCATTGAACCTTCTAGGCATTTGAAGTTTTCGGAGGCTGATGGCAGCAACCTTTCAGCCCCAGAATAGTTTTATGCATAGCGAGTTTATTTTTTTGATAAATTTTTTGGAGGGGCAGATACCAGATAGGAAATAGTTAATTTTTGGGAATATCAATGAGTTTAAAAGTCTTACCTTACCATGAAGTGAAACATATATCTTAGAAAGGGAGGTAGTTGTATGGCAAATTTCTGTTAATAGGGATTCTTCGATTTCTCTCCTCATAGCACTATTGGATTTTGAAAAATTAAAGCCTAGGAATTTCTGTGGGTCAGCTGTAAAATTTGAAGCAATTTTCCTGCCAGTTAGCAAGCTCCAGGAGGCTGATTTCTTTTTATTGAATTTGAGTTTATATTTGTCTGAGTACCATGCTAGTATTTGCTCTAGTTTAGTGATATATTTCTTGGAAGGCAGGCAGATGATTATATCGTCCATATAACTGAGATGTTTAATCTCCCTTCCCATGGCAGGTACATACACTCCAGGCAGTGATCTCTCAATCTCCATCAATAGCGGGTTGATATAGGCTATAAAATATAGCGTGCTAAGTGGAGATCCTTGAGGAATTGAGATGGAGGGTTCGAACCCAGGTGCAATTTTCCCATTCATTGTGATGTGGATGATTCTGTTGGCTAATAGATTTGCAATCATCCTCAGATAAACACACGGCACCCCATATTCCTGGAGAACATCAATCAGAATGTCTGGCCTGACTGAGTCAAATGCTGCCGAGATGTCGAGTTGGACAGCGATCGGTTTCGACATCTTCCAGGCTCTAATAACATTGATAAGGAGTTTCATTTGGCCAATGGCATTAATTGATGATTCCCCTTTTTTTGCATATTGATTGGTAGAAATGTATTTATAAATTTTTGCTTGAATTTGATCCTTAATTAATTGTTCTATGATTTTAATTAAAAGGGGAATCATTGAGATAGGCCTCAGATTATTCAAGTCATGTTTTCCATCTTTTTTCTTTAGGAAAGGTACGAGAGATATTGGATAGAAGTTGTTAATCTCTCGACTTCCCTCTGCTAAGTGGTTTATCATGGCTTTGATTATTGGCACTGAATATTTCTCTAGATGTAGGAGGATGAACTTTGGTATGCCGTGTATTCCTGGGTGCACCCTCTCTGGGAGACTTTTTAGCTTGATGCAGATCTTTTCCTCAGTGATATCATGAGTCAGGTTCTCATCTAAGCCGAATAGTCCATTGACATTCCCAGTCTGATCAAATTGAAGTGTTGCCCTAAAGTGCTCTCTAATTGCACAGATCATTTCCGGGCCCACAAGAATGTTGTTATCTATTGTTAATGACAGTGGAATGAGTTTCCTGCTACCTGTTCCCAGTGCCCACTGGAAGTAACTCTTGGGCCAGCATTGTTGATCTGGCAGGAATCTCTTGGCTCACTTGATTGACATATATTCAGCCAGAGATCTCTGCTTATCCCGGTATTGGCATTTCAGGGCAAGGGCAAGAGGTACAAATTGATTATCGAGTGGAAGTTCTTTTAGTCTTTGGTCAATAGCATCAAGATCGGCTAATAAGCGGTTAGGGCCTTTCTTGTTAAGGGAAACCTCATTTATTATGGATTGGAGGATGCCGATGAAGGAGAACCATGCCTCCTCCACTGGTAGCCTTAGGATATCAATTTTTTTAAAGTAGATGTAGGCCTCGGAAAAGAGCCATTCAGGTGTGGTCTGTTTTAGCAACATTCGAATAGTGTTGTTATTCTCTTCAACTATCGGATGTCCAATGTTTGTTTCGAGAGATAACTCTAGGGCCAAGTGGTCAGAAAAAATCACTGGTCGAAGTTTTGCATTGATTTTGAAGTGAATACTCGGGGAATAGTAGACAAGGTCAATCAAGGATCTGGCATTTTTAGTGTAGAAGGAGAAGGCATCTATAGGGAAGAATCCTTCTCCACTCATCAGTATATGATTAAAGAGGTGAATATATTTTTTATTGAAAGAACTATATGTCACATTGAAATCACCCATTAGGATGACTGGGAATGGATTTGAGGCCATGACTGAGTTGATGGTGGTGATTACTTTCATGATTAGATTGTGGTTATTTTTAATGTAGAGGTAGATTAGGTTGATTTGAAAGTGGTTATATTTTAGGTTAGCAATTAGGCAATTTGAATCTAGATGCAGAATTTTGAAGCTAGTAGGAGGATCTTTCTTGTAATTGATTAAAATAGCTATGCCTCCTGCTGGTACCATTGAAATTGAGTATTTGAAGAAGCCCAGATTTTGGAGAATCTGATCAATTTTACAACATGAATTTAGATGTAATTTGGTCTCTGCCATGCATATGACATTTGGCTGGCATCTGACTATCCAATTTTGAATAGCAAGTGCCCTGTCAACTGAGTTCAAGCCCCTAACATTAACTCCATAGAAATTTAACTTCATATAATTTGTGTGAGGTGATTTGTCCCTGATTGACCCTGCCATTATCATTGGCTGGTATCTGCCATTCCATTATTCATCTATTTCTGCCCAGACTACTTTGTTACTGCACTTAGTCCCGTGTATCTTCATATTGCACAGACTGATTCTCCATCTCAGAAGCAGCCCAGTCTGACTGGGAGATTTCAGTGTCACTAAGACCTATGAAAGAAGTTAGTAATAGTTCTTCTTGACTGTTACTGTCATCCAGATTCATGCTCTGTTCCACTGTCTTAGAGGTACTGGATGAGATCTTGATAGAGGATTGAATATTGCCTTTCCTTCTCTTGTTATTCTTATCATTCCACTGATTTATCTCAATATCATCATGGTATTGTTTATTTAGTTTCTCAGAATTATCATTTGAATTTGATGTAATATCTTCATCAGAACTGGATCTGGTTTGTTGTCTTGATTTCCTTTTTTTTCTTGTTCTTCTTTGGTAATATCTTTCTATTTTGTTGAGTTGTTATAGGGCTAGGGTCTTCATGCACACATTCTTTTTGGTCACCAATGACTGTCACATCAGTCTGATCCACTCTCATCAATGATCATCTCAGGTCTGTTGGTCTCATTCTCAATCCAATTATGAGGTTGGTTTTGTTCTACCCCACTAGTGAAGTGTTGTGGCTCAGTGGTATTAGAGTTGATTGGCATATTTAAGGGGGTGTGATCCAACACTTTATATATGGGAGTGTGAAATCGGGATTTCTTCTAACATTGTCAGTGTTGGATCAGATTGATTGAGTTCTTCATGATTTGAGTCTAATTGTGTCAAGTTGTCCGGATTGTCCTCATCAACTATTTTAGAGTCCAGTGTTGAGACCATTGTTGACTTCCCTGCCTTCTTATTGCATTTGTGAATCCTATTCCGTTTCAAGCCACATCCATTACATATGCGAGCTTTGCAGTCTTTAATAAGGTGATTTCATTCCAAGCAAAAAAAACATTGTGGTGGAACTCCATGGAATGTTAGAACCATCGGTGAACCTCTGGAGTAGACCACTGTGGGTATATCATTGGGGTGCACCCCTTTCTTTAATGTGATAGTGAAAGTACCAGTGTTGGTCAGAATGTGGCCATTAGTTCGATGGTCATATCTGTATGTTAGTCCAGTTGTTTTCCCATATTTCCCAAGCATGTTATCCAGTTCTGCTTGATCAAAATTCATCAAACAGTTCTTGATGGTTCCATTGAGTGTGATTGCTCTGTTTATATCAATTGTGCAGATGATCTTCCCATCCAAGAGTCTAATGTTATTTTTGAAACAATTTCTAGTAGACCATGAAGTAAATTCGGTAATTATATATCTATCATTTGGATGGGAAAAGATCTTATTAATTCCCATCCACATATCATTTTCAAAGATCATGTTGTAAAATTTCTCAATAGGGAATTTAAATAATCCTCCATTATGATTTGTTATGGCCAAAATCAGGGTTTTGTCATTGATATAGTTTGTAAAAGAATTTAGTAAGAGATCAGGGATTGAGTTATTAAATTGATTATTTATTCTTTGATATTCTTCTTCAGTAAGTTGTATTGTATTTTCTTCATTGTGAGCTTTTATTTGTTGTGATATATTATCACTTTCCATATCAAGAAAATTCAGTATGGAGTTTTGGTTGTTATTTATTGTGTTTCCATTTTCCCTTAGCTTATCACTTTCTTTTTTAAGGACATTGGCATAGGTTTTACTTTTATTCTTACTATTATAACTTATATCTATATTTTCATTTTGCTCTTGGTGTGGAAAAGCACTTTCTTTGATTTTATTGTATTTAGAATCCACAGATTAACTAAGAAGCAATTTTCCATCTTTAGGATTTTTCAGAACGATGTTATCGCTAGTAGCGCCCTCAAACGGTTTTTTAAAACGAATTGTACTAAGTGTTTTTGGTTTATTTATGTTGCTATTGTTTTTATATGTGGTAGTATAGTTGCTGTGATAATTAGAAGATTTATTCAAGGTTTCAGAAATCATTAATTTAGGTGCTTCTGTCTCATTTTTAATAACTTTTGAATTAGTAATGTTGTCTTCTATAACGACTTTATTGATTTCTAACGATAGACTAGGATTTTTTCCTCAGATTTCTTTTGCTTTTCATGAGGTTTGATACTTTGTGAATCAGAAATGTTGTAGTAATTATCATTAGAGTTAGGGAATTGTGAATTGGGTAAATTTCTAACTTGGTGAGAACTTTTTCTAGCTTTTGCAGAATTTTTGTCTATTTTGTCATTACTATTATTCAAGCACATATCGGCCATATTAGAAATATTATCGGAAAGATTTCTATTCTTGCTTTTAGCAGATTTGGGTTTTTTATCCCCTTTCATGACTTAGGATTTAATGAAAAGTCACTTACCCACTTAATAGGGCACTTGTCTCAGCTTCAGTTATTATTTTTGCGACTAAAATTTTATTCTTTGCAGGAGCTTGGAGTGGTTGTTGAAACACTATTAATCGCCACCTGGTGATTTTTTTGAGTATCTGCCTTTTCTTTTTAAAAAGGATTTAAATTTAAAACATATTACTGCAAAAATTTCTGACACATTTAATATTTTTAAAAAAAAAGTTACAGAATGAAATTATAATTCTACAAACTGGTCTAACCTCATAAGCCAGAGAACTTTGAGGAAGATTTTTGGAAATATGTCAATTGAGAAAAGTATCCAATATCACCAAAGGTAGCGAATATATCTACTCTTGTTTTGAATCTACATACTTATGTAAATTGGCTTTTTCATATTTAAAGTTCATGAAGACTAAACATCATTTCCTACTTACCATTCGCATAATGAAGATTCATTATCATTATTTTTGTCTGGATACACACCAAATTATGAATGCTTGATTAGAAACATGCAAACGCAGACTTCCCATTAATGATAAGATAAAATAAAATTTAATCTGTATTTTTTCTGAGGCTACTTTTCAAATAATAAATATTATTAATAAAATATGTTGGTTTAATACCCTCTCCCACATTGTAACTTATTAGTACACAAGTTCGAATGTGTTAAATGTCAAGATTTTAGTAAGTAGATCGAGACACATTTTTAATAAAAAAAAGTCGATCATGCTGTATCTGATGAAAGTCAGAGTACCTTCGAAATAGATTTGACCCACTTATTTATACATTTATTACAGCTGTTGCGCTTTCCCTTTTAACGATATAATTCATATTTTTGCACTATTATTTACGTAAATAAGTGGTAATGTGTGGGCGCGAATTAACATAAATGGCAATAATTTTAGGAGAGTGATAATGGATAACGTGAACTAAACTTAAAAATGTATAAATAATGTAGCACTGGATGTTTTTTATTAAAATATAAAAATACTTTAATTTTGATTTAAATTTTTCTTTAAAAGGTTAAATGTAAAATAAAAAAGTCAGCAATGTTTACTATATATTCCCCCTCATTTACATCGTACAAAGTCTCTTAATCTTTCAAATCTGCGTTGTCTTCCTGATATTTTAAATATTTATATGGTTTCAAAACTAGCTTAAGTTCTTTTCATTGAAAAGAAAGTAAAATTATACTTATAAAACACTATAATTTATTTATTATAAATCATTTAAAATTGAGTCGTAACAAGATTTTATCAGTAACAAAAAAATATATAAAATTTTTCAGACAACTTTTCGCGGGAAAATATTATCAACATATAGATGTATTATTTAGTATTCGATGACATTTCATTAAATTAAATCTTTGCAAGCATTAGGTCAGTTACAAGATTTCTAGCCTTTTTTAAAATTTCTTCACTTTTAAAGAATTGTCTCTGTTCGAATATTAGGGAAGCAGGTAACTGTTAAAAAAAAAACTTCGATATTATAAAAGTGAACACTTTTGGAGTCATTTGTTGGCAAATAACTGTCATTTACTATCCAAATAGAAAGCGCATACATAAGACCAGAAAATTGTGGTAGGCCAAATAGAGCCTGCTTCAGAGGTTCAGAAAAGCGCTATAAATGCGTGATGAAAAGTGTTCATTACTGCTGACAAGACTGAAAAATATTACAGATAAGATATTGAAGTCAAAAAGATATTTGTGAAATTATAGATAGCAGATGCCAAATCTGGATAAAGAACCCATAGCTTTGAAATTATGTTAAGACATACAGAAGATGTGATATTCCAATAATCAGCTGAGTAACTGGTTCCATTATCAATATTCCAATAATCAGCTGGGTAACTGATACCATTATCATTGGCAGATTAAGCTTTATAATATTTTTCTCCTGATAAATATTAATTGTAAGTTATTATCTTATATAATTTTGGTTATATTGTAGTTAATAATGTAATAAAATATTAAACCCAAACTGTTGCGAAAATTATACATGTTATTTTAAATCAAATGCACATTTTGCTAAACTGGAAATAATATATAAATTAGCCTATCAGAACTACGTCATACATTAAAATCTGATTTTTGATCTGTCTTGAGTTTAATACTCATATAAAATGAGCTTTGTGCATTACATTGGAATATTAGTTATAATTTTCCTGCCATCAGCAGAATGATGTAGCCTGAAAGAATTGATTAGTTTTTTATTTTATCATGATGTCAAAGGTGTTCCCAGCCATATGATTGGCTAATTTATGTATAAATTTGTTTGGGTAATTAGTTTATCATAACACCAATATTAGGCAAGGTGGTTAGAAATAAAACAGGATAAATAGATTTGTTACTTATCATTTTACTAGAATTGTCAGTACTAATAAATAATTATTAAATTTTTAGATGACAACATAATTTTATTTCCTTCATGAATTTATAATAATTTCAATTAATAAGTGAAATAAATAGCAAGAGCTTAATTCAACTGAATAGTATATCACAATAACTTTGATTCGTAAATGGAAGGTTTTTCTAAAGTCTAAAAAAAAATATGAACGTTTTATAGACTTCTTAGCAAAATATAAGAAAAATCCTCCCTAGAAACTAAAAAGTAGAAGTTTTGAAGTTGGAAAATAATAATTTTAATTAGTTTCAAAATTAAAAAAGCCAAAACCACAAAATTAAATTAGTTACAACTAAATTGGAAGGAAACAACATAATTAAAATATATATACTATCTTCTACTAACCACCAAAAATCTTTTCTAATAATGAAATAGAGAAAGGGAAGTTATACAATAAGGAAATAATGAAATAAATAAAATGATAAACGATTAAAAAAAAAAATTAAAGACTATGAGAAAGAGTCACAAAGATAGTTTTAATAGTGCTTGTGGTGTGCATAGAGGAGGCTTACTTAAAATAGATTGCAATACAACTTAACATTGAAGGCAAAAATTGACTAGAACAATACTAAGTTCATTCTATGATCTAAAAAAAACTTTCTTTCTAAGTATACATATATCATTATTTTAAAGTTTTTTTGGTTTTATCAATATACCTATAATAATATTTTTACCTCTGTTTTTTAATGCACTCATTTTTTTTTTGTTGTTTATGCTGATGTAACCATTTCTTAAGTACAAATAAGGTTTACTTTGAAACATCATCATCATCATAATACTATTGATACTGCTACTTCTACTACTACTACTACTACTGCTGCTGCTACTGCTATTACTGCTACTACTCCTACTACTAGTACTACTACTACTAATAATAATAATAACAATAATAATAATGATGATGATGATAATAATAATAATAATAATAATAATAATAATAATAATAATAATAATAATAATAATAATAATAATAATAATAATAATAATAATAATAATAATAATAATAATAATAATAATAATAATAATAATAATAATAATGTCTTTATTGCTCTGTGATTCAAAGAAGTTTGAGTACTGTAAATGGCAAAACTGGAATAAATCTAGGAAATTTAGACTTCAGAGTCTGATATTCTATCATTACATTAAATGATAATTCACAAGTCAGACTCTAAAAGAATCATTTTAACAAACTTAAAAATAATACCCACTTTTTTGTACTAATGCAATTTATTAGTCACACAAAAATGGTTCACAGTCAGCTAATTACAATGTTACATGGTAAATAATGGTAAATGGCTGAAAGTGTTTTATTTTTTGTCTAGTTAATATATTACTGTCAATATAAAAAAGTCCATTAACCACAAGTTTGTTAAAAATACTCTATTGGAATCTGATTTGTGTATATTATCATATGCACATCAAGTTAGTTTTTCTATAAAATGATAGGTATATATAATATTGGTTTTGGCCTTCAGTATGATTAACAAAGGATATATATATATATATATATATATATATATATATATATCCTTTGTATAATATATATATATATATATATATATATATTTCACAATGATGGCATTACAAAACCATTATGTTGTCTTTCTAATATACTATTCTTTAAAATGAAATATATTCAATTTATAGACAACTAAATACTTAAAATATATAAATAATAAATTTATTAATATCTAATTGATTTTCGTTCAAAAAATGAACCTTATCAAGATATTACAACAATTGAAAAAATTCATGTGATTTACATATCATATACAGGTCAAACTTAACAATAAAGATGTTTTTAAATTTTCCAATTTTTATTTAATGACCATTTTCTACCTAACTTAACCGACCCTTGTACTAAATTCATACATTTCTCTTTATTTTCATGTATATACAATGTTTCATATACTTTTCTTTCTTTATAATTTTTACAATATTTGATGACTTCAATACTTTCTTCACAATTCATACTGTGTCCTGTTTCTAAAAAATGGCAAAATGGACCTGATTTAATATCTTTTCTTTTTATAGCTCTGTCATGCTCTTTACCCCTTTCTATTTTACTTTTTGCTGACTCACCTATGTATATCTTGCATATTTTACAAATAATTTTATATACTATTCCTATCCTATCATTCTTATCATTCCTTATTTTAGAATTACTTACTAGTTTTTTTTAAAGATTTACTATTTTTCCATCTAATACCTATATTAAGATATTTTTTCTTTTCTATCATTTAGAATTTCATATACATCCTTAGAATATGGAATAGAAATCCATTTCTTAATTTTTCTTTCAATTTTATTGCTAACTTTTTTATACCTATTTTTATTTATTAAAATATTTTTTACAATTTTACTATTATATCCATATTCAATGTATTCATCTTGGATTTTCAATTTTTGCTCCAATGCATCTTTATCATTGAATGTAAGCCTATCATTTTTTTCTTTTAACCCTATTAGTACCCCCATTTTTTGACACCAAGGTTGATAAGATTCTGGATGTATCATTCCTATAACATTTTTATTTTTTATGTAGTGCTTTATATTAATCATTCCATTTTCATCCTTTTTTATTAATAAATCTAAATATTTTATTCCTTCTTCCTTATTTTCTATAGTAAATTTAATATTAAACATATTTTTATTAAGCTCATTAAAAGCTTTCATTATGCTTCTTCCATTTCCTACAACTAAAATATCATCCACATACCTAAAATACTTTATAATTTCTCCATTTTCAATATACTTATCAATTATTTTCTGCTCAATTCAATCGACCATAGTTGCTGCATAATTCCACTTATTGAACCCCATTATCCATCCTTTATCAGTACTCCAAAATTCATTATTATATTTAACATATAAAGTCTCATTAATCATGATTAAAACCTCTTCTATTATTTGTATCCATTCTTTTGAAATTATCTTCTTATCTTTGACTTTTCTAACTACAATGTTAATACTTTCTATCCTAGAAACACTTTGATACATTTTTTCTATATCAAATGATGCTACATTACCATTTCTATTTAATTTAACTGCATTCAAACTTTTTAGTACTTCCTCAGAATTTTTGACACAATACTTTCCATAACCCATACCAAAAAAAAAAGAATGGATATAAATAATAGAAGAGGTTTTAATCATGATTAATGAGACTTTATAAGTGTTAAATATAATAATGAATTTTGGAGTATTGATAAAGGATGGATAATGGGGTTCAATAAGTGGAATTATGGCATCAGCTATGGTTGATTGGATTGAGCAGAAAATAATTAATAAGTATATCGAAAATGGAGAAATTATAAAGTATTTTATGTATGTGGATGATATTTTAGTTGTAGGAAATGGAAGAAGCATAATGAAAGCTTTTAATGAGCTTAATAAAAATATGTTTAATATTAAATTTACTATAGAAAATAAGGAAGAAGGAATAAAATATTTAGATTTATTAATAAAAAAGGATGAAAATGGAATGATTAATATAAAGCACTACATAAAAAATAAAAATGTTAGAGGAATGATACATCCAGAATCTTATCAACCTTGGTGTCAAAAAATGAGGGTACTAATAGGGTTAAAAGAAAAAAATGATAGGCTTACATTCAATGATAAAGATGCATTGGAGCAAAAATTGAAAATCCAAGATGAATACATTGAATATGGATTTAATAGTAAAATTGTAAAAAAATATTTTAATAAATAAAAATAGGTATAAAAAAGTTAGCAATAAAATTGAAAAAAAAATTAAGAAATGGATTTCTATTCCATATTCTAAGGATGTATATGAAATTCTAAATGATAGAAAAGAAAAAATATCTTAATATAGGTATTAGATGGAAAAATAGTAAATCTTTAAAAAAACTAGTAAGTAATTCTAAAATAAGGAATGATAAGAATGATAGAATAGGAATAGTATATAAAATTATTTGTAAAATATGCAAGATGATATACATAGGTCAGTCAGCAAAAAGTAAAATAGAAAGGGGTAAAGAGCATGACAGAGCTATAAAAAGAAAAGATATTAAATCAGGTCCATTTTGCCATTTTTTAGAAACAGGACACAGTATGAATTGTGAAGAAAGTATTGAAGTCATCAAATATTGTAAAAATTATAAAGAAAGAAAAGTATATGAAACATTGTATATACATGAAAATAAAGAGAAATGTATGAATTTAGTACAAGGGTCGGTTAAGTTAGGTGGAAAATGGTCATTAAATAAAAATTGGGAAATTTAAAAACATCTTTATTGTTAAGTTTGACCTGTATATGATATGTAAATCACGTGAATTTTTTCAATTGTTGTAATATCTTGATAAGGTTCATTTTTTGAACGAAAATCAATTAGATATTAATAAATTTATTATTTATATATTTTAAGTATTTAGTTGTCTATAAATTGAATATATTTCATTTTAAAGAATAATAGATAGATAGATAGATAGATAGATAGATAGATAGATAGATAGATAGATAGATAGATAGATAGATAGATAGATAGATAGATAGATAGATAGATAGATAGATAGATAGATAGATAGATAGATAGATAGATAGATAGATAGATAGATAGATAGATAGATAGATAGATAGATAGATAGATAGATAGATAGATAGATAGATAGATAGATAGATAGGTAGGTAGGTAGGTAGGTAGGTAGGTAGGTAGGTAAGTAGATAGATAGATAGATAGATAGATAGATAGATAGATAGATAGATAGATAGATAGATAGATAGATAGATAGGTAGGTAGGTAGGTAGGTAGGTAGGTAGGTAGGTAGGTAGGTAGGTAGGTAGATAGATAGATAGATAGATAGATAGATAGATAGATAGATAGATAGATAGATAGATAGATAGATAGATAGATAGATAGATAGATAGATAGATAGATAGATAGATAGATAGATAGATAGATATTAACTATAATTAAAGGGTTTTTGAACCCAGACTTTCAAACATATTTTAGTTACCGACTCCATCCCAAATAACTGATTTACTACATACATGTGAAAAAGATAATGATCTACAATATATGTATTTCATGCTGAACCATCACTCCTCAGTTGGTCCAGATCATTGCTTACACACATGGAATCAGTGGTCAGTTTATATTAAGATAGCAAATCTTCAAACTTTAACTGACATGCTTCAGTCTTCTCCACCCTTTAACTTTTCAGTCATCCATATTATTGAAAATCTGATAATGGAATATACAAAGCCCTTGTTGATGGCAGTGGATGGTGGAAAAGTTGGAGGGTGGAGAAAAATGAAGCCTGTCCGTTAAAGTTTGAAAATTTGCTATCTTAATATCAATCAAGCACTGATTATATATGTATATGTGAGAGATGATGATTTGGACTAAGTGATGACTGCTGGTTCAGCATGAAGTATGTATATTGGAGATCATTTATCTTTTTTACATGTATGTAGTCATGTGAACTGCTTTTTTAATATGGAGTGGCTAGCTGAAGAGAACTTGAAAGCCTGTGTTCAAATCCCCTTTAAGTACATCTAAGTTTCAGTATATTTCAATATAATTGTATTTAAATATTATAAATATTAACTGTATCAGGAGGATGACATATAAAAATCAAAATAATTATTAAATAATAATTAAAAAAACAAATTTTAATAATTTAATAATATTAGATTAATATTACTCCAATAGATGTAAATCTATGATTTGCAACAAGTAAAGGAAAAATAGAAATTAGCTAAATAAGTTATATATATATAGTTTTATTTTAAAATATATTAATTATATGTAATAAATTTTGAATATGTATATTGATATGCTTCAGGAAGTGAATAATTAGTCTTTTTTCGATGATTTCGGTTTTCCATTCAGCTTAACATATTTCCAGCGCTGTGCACCATGTAATCATTAGCTGGTTTATAGTGCACAGCATTGAAAATATATTAAGTGAAATGGAAAACCAAAAACATTGAAGAAAGAATATATGATTATGGCACATAGCACAAAAAATATATTAAGCTAAACAGAAAACCAAAAACCACTAAGAAAGCATAATTATATACTTTGTAAAGTATATCAATATACTTTGTAAAGTATATCAATATACATAAGCAAAATTTATTATATATATATTGTAGGGTATTGAGTTCAAACCCTACATTACAAACCCCAAAAATTTCAGAAGGAAAGGAGAATTTTTTTGTTCTTCTCTTCAACTGAATTTTATTAGTGAAAGGGACAATATATATTTTTTGAATAGTTTAATATTTATATTTAAGAATTAAATGTTATGCACATATAAAGAGTTGTCTGTAGACACAAATTCCATACAGTATTAATCTTCTAGGTCTACTTATTTTATTTATATCTAATGAATTATAATTTTGTTGTTTCATTATTAATAGTGTAACGGTCAGAAAATGTGTGATTCGTTAACATAGTGCAGAATTCGACCACCACATAGAACTGCAGCACCATCTAGGTATAGTACTAAGTTCGAACATAGTTTATCAGTTCCACAATACAATCTACGAAACAACACATATGATGCGACATTAGTAAACATTTCTTTAGGCACGGTGGTCAGGGATGTTGCAAGAGATTCATGATTTTATTTTCGAGTTAGCCAATAATAACACTAATATTAATTAAACACTTATATTTACAATATTGAGGAAATATTATATAGAATGGGTATCGAATAAATAAAACATAACTGCAGACGTATAGTTTGAAATTATTTATTGAAACACTTTAATAATAAATTATTTACTAATAATATTTGGTAATATTTAAATTGAGTAACGAAATTTTCCGATACTGTTATATATTCAAGAAATACATTTATTTATTTAGTAACATTTATACGAAATCATTTTACCAATAATACTTTATATTTAAGACCTCAGTAGTGGTATTTTCCGATACTGTTATGTTTACAAAGAGAAATACATTTATTTGATGACGTAATCTAGCTACCTAAAATTCTTGAGCAAGTATTTCTAAGGCATGCCTTTAGGGATTTATACCTTTGCAATGCAAGAGTCTAAAGTAAGATTTATAAGAGTAGTGGTGGACATATATTTATTTAATTAAAGATATTTACTAATAACTAGGGGCAAACATTTATTTGAGAGTGAATTATGTCACTAATGCAGGGACGGAGTTATACATAGAATAATAAAGTCAATAAAAGAAACACGTACATTTTAGAAAGGCGATATGGAATGGCAGTATTGAAACTGCAAAGCCGTGAATGAGTTTATAAGAATGACGGGCTGGCATTTGCCATCGGCCCAAAGAGGTAAGGTGTCACATAAGCATAACCAGGGACAAGTGGTTCGTGCCACGATTGCCTGCTGGCTGCATGACTTTCATCAAGCCCTATGGGAGCATTTATTATGTCCACTTGTGTAGGATGACTGGGGTTAATTTCAACCCTATAGAATCTGGAATATTCAAGGCTTGTAATGGGTCATCGCATCTCTAAAACATAACACATGTATAATGTACAGACGATTCTGTTAAGATTTAAATATATTTTATAACTCGGCCCTACATCATCAACATTTAATAAAGAACGTTGTGACTCTCAAAGAAATGCGATTTATGGAATTATTAATTAAAATTTAATAAAATATAAAACAATATGTAACTGGGTGATTATTATAACTAATACGTCAGCCATTTGCTAAGCAGTAGACCCCTGTATTACAATAAATGAAGCATTGAATGCGTGTCGATTTATATGAAAATATTAAGTTATTTATGAAAGTAAATATTAATGAAAATTTGACACGCATCCACTGTTTCAAGCGATCATAGATTTATACTTAGAAAATTATGAGCATGCGATAATTATATAATAAAATGTAGATTTTAGAAATACATACCCAAGAAAGATAGAGTTAGGCAGGCTAGATTATTAAAGAAATTTACATATTAATTATTAAATTTATAGCATTACAAATGAGAATTTACAGTTTATAGTTTATAAGTTATATAAAGAATGAATAAGCTATAGCGGGATATTAGTAGAGTACTCTAGAGAATTTGGATACAGGTACCTGTTTTATGAGAAGTTTTCCGATTCAGTGATCAGTAGCAAATTGTTCATGATTCTAGCATTAGCAGTTCTTTACAGCATTTAGATGATTCATGTAATTTAACAGCAGCAGCTTTCAAATTATTTTAGGCAGCAGATCTTCATGGTTGAATTTATGAAGGGCAATGGAAGGTTTGGCATACGATAGGCCATCTCCGGATGGAGAATAGTCTGGGCGCTTTCTACTCGACCATACTGTGGCAGGTAAAATTAATTTAAGATCTTGGAGACTCTCAACTGATTGAGAGCACAGCTAAAGTTAAACTGAAAGTTTCTAGAAAGTCTAAAATGGCCTCCTTTCTTAGATCTTATCTTTTACATTTTTGTTAGTTTATTTTTGGATTCCAATTAATCTGCCCTGAGGATAATCAATGCATTTTTGTTAATTTTAATTATAGAGAAAGCTGCCTTTCTATTGTTTACATTTACATTTTACATTTACATTTTATAATTACATTTTAGGGAATTTTTCTTTTTAATTAATCTATTATCTCTCACCGGCCATTGCTTTTAAAATTTCAAATACAAAAGGGAACATATGATTATTTTTACTTTTAATTAAATATTACAATCTATTTCTAAAATTATTACTAAATGAAATTTAAACAAAGCAATAAATAACGGATTTTACAATTCAAAATAAATAGTTAAAATTATATATTTTTATATAACTAAAAGAAGAAATCTAAATTATATTATTTATCTTTATTTATTGCCTTAAATTTGAGATCGAAATGTGTGTGTGTTTATGGTGAATTCTACATATATCTATACATTTTTAATATTGCTATACACACAATTCGATACCAAAAAGTTCAAATTTGGGTAGGATAGAGCGGTGAGTGAGAGACAATAGAAAAAAGGTGAAACTTAAGATTCGAATACGAATCTTACTGTTTCAATAGTATTTTAATACCTTTTCATTACCAATTTGGTATAGGAATTTTATTCCTAATAATACTCATAATTTTTAGCTTTTCATATCATTTAATTTGCTTTCACCAAGCAACCAATATTCAATATATATATTTTTCTGTCTTTGATTTTACTAGTTATAAGAATTTTATGTGTGTGTATATGCATGTGTATGTACAAACATTAAAATTTAAACATTTATAGATATATCAAAAGATTTTTAATAATTTCATATGTTCTGTGTAAGAAAAATGTTTTCTTTTTATATTAAGTCCAAATTTTTTTATTTAAAATGTATTTTAAAAAAAGAGAGCGATGGTCAATATGTTAAAAAAAAGATTGTCAATTCTAAAGCTTTCGATCTGGTGTTAAAACTTGAGAGACAAAATTAACTCATTAGTAAGTAATTAGTTACAAAGAGATTGCAGATTGTTTTGGATTACACCAAATAATAAATTTTGAGAACTAGTGAAGATATTACCAGTCTTGCAAACTACCAGATGATGAGGGTTTAAATTTATCTTTTAACTATGAATCTGTAAATCATCATCATCATCATTATCAACCATTATTAATCCACTGCAGGATGAAGGTCTCTCCAAGTTTAATCCATCTTCTCCGATCTTTAGCTTCTCTTCTCCACATCACCCCTACACATTTTCTTATTTCATCCATCCATCTTACATGTGGTCTCCTTCTGGGTCTTTTACAATCTCTTGGAATCCAGTTTAAAATTTCAATTGTCCATCTATTATCATCTCTTCTAGCAATATGTCCAGCCCAACTCCACTTCAATCTTTTAATTTTTTCAATGAGGTCAGTAACACCTGTTTGTTCTCTTACCCATACATTGTGTTTTCGATCTCTTCTTGTTACTCCCAACATACATCTCTCCATACTTCTTTGAGTGGTCTGAAGTCTCTGTATTGATCTTCTATTAAGTGTCCAAGTCTCAGATCCATAAGTAAGAACTGATAAAACACATTTGTTAAAAACCTTTCTTTTCAAACACATAGGCATATTTCCTTTTAATATCAAGTTATTTCTACCAAAAGCACTCCAACCAAGTTTAATTCTATGATTAATTTCCTCTATTATGTTTCCATCTGTATTAATAATCTGACCAAGGTATTTGTAACTCTTAACTTCTTCTAATTCATCATAATCAATCTTTATTTTCATATTTGGAGCAAATCGATTAAACATTACTTTAGTCTTTTTAACATTTATCTTTAGTCCTACTTTCCTACTTTCATCTGATAACTCCTGCAACATTTCCTGCAGCTCGGAAGCATTATTTGCAAAAACAACTACATCATCTGTGAAATCTAAATGACTTAAATAATCTCCATTTACTTTCACTCCTTTAGTTTCCCATTTTAATCCACAAAATACTTCTTGCAGCACTGCTGTAAAAAGTTTTGGAGATATGGAGTGACCTTGTCTTACACCTTTCTCAATGTTGACTTTCCCAGTATCATTATGTAATCTAATTGTTGCTGTTGCATTTTTATAAATATTCTTTAAAATATGACAATATCCTGGATCTATACCTTGATGATCCAATGCTTTAATCACTGAAGAAATGTTTATAGAATCAAATGCCTTTTCATAATCTACAAATCCAAAACATAATGACAACTCATATTCAATTGTCCTTTCTATAACTTCTCTCAATACTTGAATATGATCTACTGTACTAAAACCACTTTTAAATCCAGCTTGTTCTCTTGGTTGGTGAAAATCCAAGGTTCTCTGTAGACGAGTTGTAATTATCTTGGTAAAAATTTTATATAAAACTGATAAAAGGCTGATAGGTCTGTAATTTCTAATATCTTCTTTATCACCTTTTTTAAATATTAATATTATTACTGCATTCTTCCAATCATCCGGTACATCTTTATCATTTAGACATTTGGTATATAACTTTGCTAATATTTTTTCTGTTTCTTCACCTGCTTCTTTTAATATATCAATTATAATTCCATCATTACTTGGAGCCTTTCCTTTTTTCATACATTTAATTGCATTTCTCACTTCTTCATTTAAAATTCTGGGCAATTCGGAAGATGTAATAGATATAGGAGGTACTTGTTCTTTATTACTATATAATTCTTGATAAAAATCTTCTACCAATTTCATAATGTCATCCCTCTTTTTAGTAATAATTCCATCTTTTTTCCTTATTGCAGATATAAATTTCCTACCAATACCAAAATGTTGTTTTACATTCTTAAGACTTTTATTTTCTTCTACAGCTTTTCTTGCTAGTTCACAGTTATACTTTCTTATATCGTTTTCAACTCTTTTCCGCACCATTTTACAAAATTCGAGATATTCAATTCTTTTTAATGCATCATTCTTGCATATCTTCATATTCCTTCTTTTCTTCATAAGTTCTCTAGTCTCAGTAGAAATTTTATTAGTCAATTGCTGCTTTTTTCTACCAGCTATCTTTGTTGCAGTTTTTAAAAGTGTATCAGTTATTTTCATATTAATTTCATTCAAATCTGAATCATGTTCAAAATCTACTAATACTTGAAACCGATTTGTAAGTTCTAATTTAAATTCATTAGAATGTTTCTGAAGATTAGGAATATCAACTGTAAATATAGTTTTTCTTAATAATTTTTGTCTCTCTAGTTTTACATTAACATGTATCTTACCCCTTACTAATCGATGATCACTTCCTGTGTTAAATTTATTAAGAACATTACAATCTTGAAATATGTATTTCCTGTTAGTCAAAATATAATCCAATTCTGCTGTACCTTCATTTGGATGCTTCCATGTCCATTTCCTTCTAACATTTTTCTCAAAAAAAGAATTCATTATATAAAGTTTTTCCTTCTCTGCAAACTCCACAAGTCTATGTCCTCTCTCATTTCTATTACCATAACCAAAATTATCTACAACACTTTCATCTTTCATTTGTTTACCAATTCTAGCATTAAAATCTCCCATAACAATTTTAAAATGTTGTTTACTCTGATCAAAAGCCTTTTGTACATCCATATAAAAATCTTCTACTACTTCATCACTGTGAGAACTTGTTGGGGCATAAACCTGAATTATCTGCATTTGATATCTGCTATTAAGTTGTATAACTAATCTTGCCACTCTGTCTGATACACCATCAATCTCCACAATATTGTTCTTCCACTTTTTATTTATAATGAATCCTACTCCACTTGTATTTCCAATATTTGTGCCTTTATAATAGAGCATATGTCCACTTTTTAAATCAATTGTCTCTTCACCTTTTCTTCTAACTTCACAAAGTCCAATAATATCCCATTTAATATAAGAGAGTTTTTCTTCTAATTCTTGCAATCTTCCTTCACTTGAAAGTGATCTGCAGTTGTAAGTACCTAAATAAAAAGTCGTCATCAAATGGCAGCCTGGGTTCGCCTCCAGGATATTCTTAGCACCCTCCGCCTTCGGCCACCAACCGCTGCCTTGGTTGGTGACTTTACAGCCTCCTGGGATTACACAAACATTCCCTGTATACCCATTTAGAAATCATTACTGAATAAGCATCTGGGTTCTATCTGAAAGAAAAAATCCTAAAACTGAATGGAATCTAAAAACAGTTTCAAGTTTTATTCAGCTGTGATTTGAATTTGAGATATATGCATAACAGGTGAATCTGCAACCATTATACCATGAAGTTCTTATGTATATTAAATTATTACCTTTTGATTTATAAGTGTCAAACTTTCTGCACCCACAACATTGACACCAGCTATCTTCAGATAAATCAGTAATGATTATTTTTAGTCCCTGTATGTTACATATTAAATAATAGCTTAAATGTCTGCCCAGTCCTCATATATGTACTTAAATGGATTATGTCCTGTACATGAGGGGTCAGAGTGAGTTATGGTCAATCTGGGTATGATGAGAATGTTGACATCAGTATGGGCTTTGAGCATTCCATCATCAGATTTTCAATAGCCTGTCCATTAAAGTATGAAGACTGACTATCTTAATATAAATCTGAGCACTTATTGTATATATGGATAGAGAGATGATAATCTGGACCAACTGACGAGTGCTGGTTTAGCACAAAATACATATATTGGTGGTTATTTATTTCTTAGACGTATATGTGGTCCAGTGTATCAGTGGTATGAGATAGTGTGAGAGATGAGAATCGTGCGAAAGTCTGAGCTCAAAATACTTTATGTATTACATTGTTTGTACAGGTATATATATATATATATAGCTTGTAGGTTACATATTAAAGAATTATGTAAATAAAAAATGTCTATGCTATTATATGTACGGCAATGCTTAGGATATCCATCTTCAGTTATCAGTTAATATGAGATAAGATAGTTATTCGAATCAGATATGAATTGCCTACCTTTTTTTTTTTTTTGAAACTTAAATAAAAAAATTCAAATTTTATCTAGCATTGATTCAATCTTCAGGTTATGCTTATGAAGACACATATAATAATATAATAGTCAAATACATGTAAATAGTTCGTGTAAAGTATAGTAGCAGTACAAATAAATAATAATATATAACTTATATAGAAGTATTTTCTATTACTTAAATATAATCATTATCAACTGAACTTATATGTTTGAATTCATGCCAAACAAAACTTAATGTTTTTTGTGGTTGTTTTAGTTAGGTTTCAAAAAAAAAAAAGGTACACAATTCATATCTGAACGAGATAGCTACTTCATATTTACCAATAATTGTTTATCAGGCTGTTCATCTGTAGGATAAATCTCTAATATCTTCACCTTGGCACTTTTAAAACTGGCGAGAAACGTTTTTTTCCCGTTCTTGTTTGAGGAGCAGAGCTGTGTGAGAACTCTTGCTTTGCTGAGAGCTTTCCATTGCACGTGTATGGGCGTGCAATAATTGATTTTTTTTTCTAAGATGTATTTCTTTTTTAATATTTTATTTCAGAGTTTATTTTAATATATCTTTTATATTTTGCTTCCCTGTGTATTATAAATATTGATTATCAGGTTTTATTAATATTGATATTTCTAAAACATTGTTCGAAAATTCATGTTCATCCTCATGTAGGTGTGTGCGTATATGTATATATTAATTTAAATAATGATCAATAATTGCAGCTATTGTTATAACATTATTATATTGACTATTAATTAAGTGAAAGAATAATTAACATTGAATTTTTATTTTTGAACATCATTTTCACTTAATCTGATTAAAGTAAACATTTTAGCCATCCAGAAATTCATTGGAGAGAAAGGGTTTTTTAAGTGCTAGTGATTTTGATAAGATCTGTATTGATGTGAGACTTCAAGAAAAGTATTACCTTGGAATAAATTTCAATATTAAAAAAAAAAAAAGCCAAGCTGTATAGGTAAGCAGTTTGTTTTAGAAAATTATCTTTACATTCTATAAAACAACTTATAATGATTTTTACACAAAATGGCTTATTAGCTTTTGTTTAGTTGTTTAATCATTTTCTCTCTCACTTATCAAAGACACTTCTTTCAATAGAAGTTATAAGCTTTATTTTCTAGTTTCGTATTTCATGTTTTTATTTTTAGAGCTATCTCTTAATTTTTTTAAACTTTTGTTATATTTTTTTAATTTTAAACTACTCACCCTCTTAATTTTTTTTTTTTAATTCTTACTTTTCCTGCACATGGTTTAGTGCAATAGTAGGTATCCATTCTGAAACTCAAAGTCCATGGACAGTCATTTCCTCCATGACGTCATATGCTCTTCTCCAGTTCCAAAACCTATACCATTTAATTACTTTTCATTAATTTTTAATTTATTATTTTTCTCTCATATTTTGCTTATACTAATTTATTCTTATAGATTTTTACTATTTCTGTTATTCCAGTATTATTTTCTTTTTCATTAATTTTTCATTTTTCTCTTCCTCTATTACTTCATATATTTACTTTTTAAAACATTTATTTATAAACGTTTACATTTTTTCATTATTGCTGTTATTATTATTATTATTATTATTATTATTATTATTATTATTATTATTATTATTATTATTATTATTATTATTATTATTATTATTATTATTATTATTATTATTATTATTATTATTATTATTATTATTATTATAAATAGATGTGGGTTTACATTTTATATGTTTTGGAAGTTTCTGTTTTTATTTTTAAATAATTTTTGATTTATCTCTAATGCTTTGTGCATCTAAACTTTTATATTTTTTCTCACAACCACTTTTATTGTTATCTCACCTGAATTGTTATGTATTACACTCCGATTTTTTATATCACATTTTTTTCTATTTTTGTATATTTATGTTTAACACTTTCTGCACTTTTATCAAGTTTTACCTTATATTAATATATTTAATTGTCTAATATTTCTGGGCCATTCCTATTATATTTATGACTCTTTTCTCAACACTATTTAATTTTTTCAATTTTGGACTATTTACTGGTGTATGTGCTTCTATCTTTTTCGATTAATGTCTTCAAATATTATATTTTACAAAGGACTTTCAACTTAGATTCTGTCTGTTTATTATCTTTAATTTAAGAATATTTATTAATAGATTTATTATTTAATTTTACAATTCTTAGTTATTAATGTAATCAATCACATGGTCAATGAATATTGGAAGTGACAGATTGATGATTCAGAAACTTTTAGCTTCCATCATTTTTCTTCATGAAATAGAGGCGTAAAATCTCTCTATAACCAGCCTTATAAATTTAAAAGTTTAGAAGTTTTCAACTATTATAGATAAAAATGAGTAAAATTTCATAGAAGTTATGTAAATACTAAAAGTAAAGGTTTTCAGACTGTTGATAAAAAATAAATCTTACAACTACTTTATTTAAAGCAATGCCTATACAAAAACTAATACCACTAAAGATAATGTTTGGTATAATTGGTTATACCACTAGAGATGATTTAAAACAGGTGAGACTACTAAAAACTATGTTTAAAACAATATGCAATACTCTGAAAGATAATGTTTAATGGAATAAGTGATACAAACAAATACATGTTTAATATTAATAGGTGATTAATTGAAATTTTAAACAGGATTCCAAGAGATTGTAAAAGACCCAGAAAGAGACCACATGTGAGATGGATGAAAAAAATAAGAAAGTGTGCAAGGGTGATGTGGAGAAGATAAGCTAAAGATCAGAGAAGATGGATTAAATTTGGAGAGACCTTCATCCTGGAGTGAATTGATAATGGTTGATGGTGATGATGAGAACAAAGACAATATTTAAAACAATAGGTGATACCATTCAAGATAGTATTTAATTTTTCTTTACAGATTTTATGATGAAACTTAAGCATTAGTTTGAAATTTGTATATATGTAGCCTTCAACTTGAATTTAATTTCTAAAAAATGTAAAATATTTTCTATAATAAATAATATTTTAAATGATATTAAAATTTATTTTATGTTTAATTTGTAATAAAAAATAAAAAAATAATTTAGTTTTGATCCTTCAGTTTACAGTAGTTGATTGCCATGGCAAGTATTTCGCTTCTTAAAAAACATTAATATATATATAAATTAAATATATTTGTATTAATAAAAATATCATTGAAATAAATAAAATTTTATTTGCAATTCAAAACTTAGCTTTCAAATTAAAATAGAACTTCTTTTGCTTCTTGCCAAGCATAACTTGAAAAGACACCATGGCTCTGGGTGAGAAAAAATGATGTGATGCCCTGTGACTTCTCCTTGTATAGAGTTGGGAATCTCTCAGCCACTATGCTTCCCTCTCCATTCCTTGCCCTAAGTTTTTCCCATATTCTTTTCTATTCTGCTCCATCTCATTTCCACAACATAATTTTTGACAACTCCATGGTCTTTATATCTAAACCACCCTTATCTTTTCCCAAACCCAGCATAAAATCCAATAAGTCACTTTCTGTGTAATCATTTTGTTTATATTTATTCTTCCCATAACTTCATTATTTGTACTGTTTCTGCTTTTGGGCATTTACATTCAATTAACAGATGTGTAATATTTTCTATGCCTTCCTTACACAACTTGCAGACTAAATTTCCCACATTTTTTCATTTATGTGAAGATTTTAGTTCAAGCCTTAAACAGTAAACTACTTTTCTCACTATTATAATAAATTAATTCGCACATAATATTCCATTTACTTTTATATATATTTAATCTTTTTACTCTCCATACTAGTTATCCATCTCTCTAACTCCCTATTCTTTATTAATGCATCTATTTTTCTATCCCATTCCTTGCCACTGTAATACTCAACAATTCTCCTAACACAATCATCCCAGTTACTGACATAAATTCTTTATCCAAATCTTCTGCATACCATACTACCTTTACCACCCATCTTGTTGCATATCCTTTACTCATAACCCAATTAAATACTATTTTGGATATTCTCTTATTATTCATACACTACAATCTACTGAATATTTTCATTTTGCTTTTTGCACCTCTCATATAAAACTTCACCATCCCATTTCTCCTTGAATTGCCTTCTTTGCTGTCCACACATTTGCATCTAATGCATGTCTTTCTACTTCTCTTTGTACTTTATCCAAGTAATCTAACAGACTTTTACTAACACATAACACATTGCCACCACATGTTAACCCTGCTACTGCCACTTCCTTCCATATAATTCTAGCTACATCATATTTATTATATGAAAACACTGTTAATTTCTTTATCAATCCTTTTCTTTTCTTTGCTCCATTAATCAATTTTTTCTCCCATTCATCCAAGAAATTTCTCTGATTACTTAAGACAATTCCCATATAGTTACACCTATTCACTACACTTATTATATTCCCAAATAAAAATTCTTTGTCTTCACTTGCTCCAGTATTAATCATCTATTACTTTGGATTTTTTTTTACTAAATTTAATCACATCTCTTTGCCCATTCTTGCACATGTGCTCAGCATAACTTTCATATCTCCACTGCACAAAAAGCCATCATCTTCAAATAAAAGACCCAATAATGTATATAATCCCTTGCCACTTATTAATGGTGTCTCTACCCCTCTTCCTAGTCTTTGCTCTCTCCATTTTTCTAAAATACAACAAAAACAAAATAGGTGACATAGGGAATCCTTGCCTTAGTCCTTCCTCTTTTTTAACTTTAACTGATTCTATATTCTCTAATTGATAGATATAGTAATTATTTTCATACAACCTCTTAATAATATCCATTTGTTCCATTCATTTTTAAAATTACTAAACTTATCCATAATCTTTTTTCTATTTACTCTATCATATATTTATTACCTGATTAGACCTGATATCTATTAACAAAAATATAAATTCATTATTTCTATAAATAAACTATGATCCAACAAAAAATTGAATTAAATGGTGATTATTACTAAAGTAATATAAATCCAAAACAGTGCCAGGGTGTATAAAATGGAATAGATCCTTAAGAATGGGGTTGAAAGCCAACATTGAAAAGATTACTACAATAATGATAGCTTAAAGACACATTTAATGCAATAGGTGTTATGTTTTACTGCTAAATATATTGTTTTATACAATAGATGATATGACTAAAGATAAATGGAGTTCTTCAATCTTTAATAAAAGTATTTTAAATTTAGTAATCTTACAACCCAAATTCCTTAAAATGAGTGAGAATAATTTATCAAAAAAAAAAAAAATACCCATGCTCTCAGCTTGTGGTTAAGACCTGTAGAGGTCTCTATTTTCGTATTTTCAAGCGTACGTGCTTAAAGGTTTAATGCCTTAGTAAATTTTATTTAATAAAAACTTTAAAACTGAATCAGATAAAACATATTTGTGGAAAAATAAATAAAGAAAACTACTTAAGCCAAATTGTTTGATCTTCTATTTTGATAAGTACACTAAATATCCTTTTTTTTCAGTTTGAAAAAGAGAATACAAATAGACAGTTTCATCATATACTTATAGTGGCAATTGTTGATATTAAAGGAATTATTTATAATGGCATAGAATGATAACAGCCTTTTCATTGATAATCCTGCTAATAGCGGAAACACTAATACGTGAAACAAACTGTCTCCACCTGGAAACTGAAGTTTATCTTGATGAACGTTTAAATCAGAAAATAAGTTGTCGTACAACTATAGTACATTGATTTGAAACTCATAAATTTTACTTCACCAAAATAAATTAGCATTTTCATTTATAAAAGAAAAAAAAATTTAAGTTATATTTACAAATGTTTAAATGATTAGAATAAAGTATATGTGAAGAGCTATGGGCTATATGATTATGGTAATAAAAATAAATAAGCTATTTAAGTTGATTAAATTTCACAATGGAATAAAAAAAGAGAAAAAAATAAAACTTACACCATTTTTTTTAAATTAAATTATTTCGCTTTTAATTAATTTTTTCATGTGTCAAAGCATGGTCGGGAAGTGAACCCAGGAAAACTGCATGTAAGGCAACTGTGCTAACTACTTGGCCACCAACGCTTGACAATTAATTTTTTTTTTTATTAAATCTCTCTTTTGTTAATTTGAATAGATAAATAGATTTAATTAATTTCAAATCTGTAAAAAGGTTAAGTTGTTTATATATATATATTTTTTTTAACTAAAGATCATATTAAGTAAAATGAAAGAGATAAGAAAAAAATCTAAAGTAATTTTTTTTGTTTGTTGTTGGATCTAGTCACATAATATAATGAGCAAACTGTGTATCCGACCATAATAAAAAAACAACAACAAATAATTAACGTAATTAGTTCATTTTCAAATGTTGGTCATAATCATGAGTGAAGTAAACCTAATTTTCTAATACCAAAAATGACAAATATTAATTTTGTTAAAGGAAATTTGACCATGAAATAGTGAATCAATGTTTAATTTTCAACCACTGTAATCCTCTCCAGAAAATGTGAGCCTGCTTTGAAGAGTATGCTTAAGCCTGCCTAGGAGGTGAAGTTTTGTTTTAATAATTTGCCAAAATGGAGAAGGAGGAGAGAGAATGAAATGATCATTAAAATATTAGTACTTTCATATTCAATGATCGTCAAAGTGATCAGATCTACGAAAAAATGATTTACTGACTGTATATCTTCAAAAGTTAAAGATGGAAGGATATAAACCAATGGAATTCAAAAAATGGAAAGCCCATTTATAAAAACATTTTTCAGAATTAGAAAGCAATAGGAACTGATTTGTGAACACTGTAAAAGGACAGCATATAAAAAACCACATTGTGATTTAAAATGGATAAGAATTACATGTTTGCACATAAAAAATTAGAACAAATAAAGATAAAAGAATATCACATTTTAAAATATTTTGTTAATTGAGCTCAATAAAAAAAGTGAGATTATTTAATTTAATTTTTTTTTCTATCCTCAAATTAAGTGTTTTTCTATGTATTTTTTTAACTTGCATATACAGACTTGAGGGTAATATTTTATTTTTTTCTGTTTTCGTTTGATTTATTTTACATACATGTGTATAGGGGATATTTTATATATTTTAAATGTTAGATAGTAGATAAATAACTAGAATTAAAGTTGTTAATAATTTAAAGAATGACTTAAGTCAGTAAAATTTATCAATGTACTAATCAAGAAAATGTTGATTTATTATTTGTGAGGTAATTGAAATTTAAAAGGTGTAAAAGTTTTTATAAATTTTCTATTTTTTATTTTGATTCTATTAAATTATCAGTTTGGTTAAAATTTGCTATGAGGTGTATGTTTTTTGTTCTCTACCACCATTCTAAAATACAAATGGATATCAACCTTTACTCCATTTAGCAAGCACAATTGATCCCCTGAAACTCATTGTTAAGCAAAAATATCTTCTAAATAACAAGTAGATATAATGGTTTCCTATGGGAAAAATTTGTCTGGTTTCTCCCCCTAAAAATTACACTAAAAGCTGTGAACAAAGAATTTAACCTCATATATATAGTAATTAAAAAACTCTATATGTTTTTATAAATTGTTATGGGTATTAAGCCAATAAACATTACATGATCACCGTATAGAGGGTTTTGCCTGTTATGGGTATTGTGTGAATATGTACTTAAAGTCGGTATGTATATATGATAATGCAATTTCTTTCCAGTGATCCCTTATCAATCGTGGATTATCCAGCTTTCTCAGTCATCAATTTCTCATTCTAAGACCCATTATGGTCTTCAAAATTCTTTGATCTTTATTTCTGGAAAAGTACTTCAGATGTTGATAGCCGAGAATCTCTGGGAAAAAAATTTACAATGAATGGGTGACAACCTTCTTGGATTTTTTTTATATGGAATGCTGAGATTGAGAACTTTGTTCTATTTTGTCTTTGCTTTTAAAAAATAGTGGCAATGTTAAATGTGGATAAACCCATAACAGAACATATGACACAATTTCCTCCCCCTTCCAGACAATGTAAGATATCTATTGTGGTTTCCAAACACAGATTGTCTTGATTTTTTCATGGCCATATTAGTTCCTGCTATGATTTTAATTAAAAATGTATGTAACTATAAACTTTTAAACAGAATCTTTAAAAAAATGCATCTTTTAACTGTACAAAAGTAGAGCAAAATGGATAAGAAAGTGAAAGAAACCAGCAATCAATATTTTTTTGTGTTCTTCCATGCAACTGTTTCTCATTGCACTGAAACAAATTCCAAACTGATTTTTTTTAAATTTGTACTACTAAATATTACTTATTTGAAATTATTTAAAATTAAAAAAAGTTTAATAATAACTTATTTAATTGATCACAAAGTAGCAAAATTAGCATATTGTGCATTATCAAAATCTAATCACATCTAACATCAAAAAAAACTTCTGATGTATTAAAAAAAGAAAAATATATACAATGCATTCTGTGTTGTATATTGTAATCAATATTTAAGGCTTTTTTACAATATGTATTATGCAGATCTAAACAAATTCACATTTTATATGCAAATATGCTAGTTGTGACAATTTTTTTTTACCACATTTTATTAAGTGTGGTAGCCATTTTCTTGGGAATGATTTAATTTTTTTTTATTAATATTGTAATTGTGAATGTAGATGTATGATCTATTTAAATAAATATTAAAGTTTGTATGAAATTTTTCTCCCCTTTTTTAAACTGTAAATATTTTAGCTAACATTGATACTGTATACAATTTAAGGTTAAATATTAATAGTATACGACCAAAATTTATTTTTAGTTTTATGCTGAATAAAATTTTCATTTTTTTTTTCATTTCTATATTTTTTAAACAATTATGATAATATTTGCAATTCTGAAACAAATTATAAGATGTTTTAAAATCAAGCAAATAGATTTAAGTGTTATTTTTAATTTAGATTTAGTAATTTTTGATCATACAAAATTCATTATTATAAAATCATTTTTTCTCCAAAATAACAATTATGTTTTCCATAAGCAGAATAATGTTATTAAAATTTTAGTCCATAAAAGTGAGTCAATACAGTGTACAGTTTTTAAATTAATGTACACATTTTAAAATTTAATACTATATTAATATATTTTGTTGTTAAACCACCAACCATCATATATCACCATTTCCTCTGCTTTCTCAGAACTGTTATTAAAACAGGCAAGACTCTTCATACAGTAGTGCAATTCAGTGCAAGCCAGAGTAATCAATGGATGCCAGAAGGCTTGTGCATAAAATCCCTATCTAATGCCTATTCATCCAATATTCCCAGACTAGTTTCTGGCTAGATCCTAATATCTAGGTGCAATGCTTTCAGATCCAAGGCACCTCACTGATGAAGACACAAGCCAGAAACTAGTCTGAGGATATTGGATGAGTAGACAATAGATAGGGATTTTATGCACAAGCCTTCTGGCATCCATTGATTACTCTGGCTTGAATTTAGTGGCACTACTGTGTGAAGAGTTTTACCTGTTTTAATATTTGGTTGTTGTATGTCATTAAAATATGATTTTAATTACTTTTTATACTGAATGAAATACCTTTTGTTTTTAAATTTTATAATCATTAACAATGAAAATCTTTATTTTGGATATGCCATTTATGAAGTACTGATTAACTTTCAAGGATGCTGGATGAAAATTAAATGAAATATTGTACTATGCATTTATTAATCATATTTTAAATTTATAATCAAAATATTGTAATATTGTACCATATCGTGTACTATGAATAAACTATGTACTGTACAATTTGAGCATAAAAGTCACTATTTTGCTTTTGGATGGCAATAATAATTAATAACTATCCTATGATGTCACCCATCTTACAAAATGGCCACCAAAAACTTTTTCCCCATTTTTTTTAAATTGTTAGAGTGAATAATTAGTTGCAAATTAAAGTAGTGGTACAAAATGATGATTATCACTATTGTAAATCCTTGCATAAAAGTCACCATTAAGCAGAGTATAGATGTAATATAATTTGAGAAATAAAGGTAGTGTGTGTGTGATTTCTAAAACTAGTTATGTAGGTGTAGATTAATTATAGAAAAGCTAGCATTTAGTCATTAAGATATAAATCCTGCATTATCATGTTACCCATAAGGTCTACACCTGACAAATTACATTAAAAAATGTAATGAATCTGTCAATTAAAAGTATATGTATTTCTGTTACATACATTTGACCAATCCTCTGATATATAGATGGTCTGTTATATTTAACTGCCCAAGTGGAGCCTGTTTAAATTCATTATACTTGATCTATTACATTTTAGATATCCAATTGAGGCTGAGTACACTGAGCCATATTGAAGTCACTATTTAATATGTTATATTTTTTCATTATTGTTTGTAATAACTTGTCTGAAATGTTGCTAATAGTAGTGAAAAAAAGGATTCTTTACTGATCCTATCATTAATTGGTAATGAGCAACCTACAGGGCATTACTATTTGCAATCATATTGTTAGTAATGTGGAACCCACAACAGTAATATTTCCTGATTTTCAGAGGGATATACCATTATCGTTTGCATATTAATAAGCATACATCTATTGAGGATATGGATAAGACCTGAGCTTGCTGAAATTTATTTGTTTCAGCCAATTTCATTTTCCAATACAAATAGCAGTGCTACCAGTAATCTAGGTTTAAATTCACATTTTTAGTGTTCATCCCAACAGCACTAAATTATAGCATGGTGTTTTTACAACTTATTCATGATGTTGAGCTATTGAGTTTATATCTCTCTTAAGATTGGTTAAATGCACAAATGAGTAAACAAAGGCAAAATATATAAAATTCAACAGCAGTTATATTCTATATTTACAATCATATAATGTACCATCACATGCCTCAAATAATACATTCTATCACAAATGGAGAATATAGCCATTGATAAGACATGGAAGATTATCTTTCTAGTTAATAATTTTTCTAATAACTTATACTATCCTCTGTTATTTACTTAAATCTACATGTTTCAGACTGGCCTACATAAATCAGAATTTAGATTAAAGATAAGATGGACACTCTCATCTTTATAAAGTCTCTATATTGTGTTTGAGTTTGAGAGTATTCTTTGTACTCAATACAGCATCATTGAGATATTATAAAAATCAGTAAGACATATACGTTAAAAAGATGAAATCTTTTCTCTTTAATTCCATATGATCTATGTGCTTAATAAATAAATTTGAACATTAAATTAATAAGTATATAAAAATAATAATTTCCTAATGAATTAGGCTGGAAAATATATACATCATCATCACAATAACAACAACAACAACATCAATAATAATAATAATAATAATAATAATAATAATAATAATAATTATTATTATTATTATTATTATTATTATTCGGAGCAAGCAAACATATTATATATAACACTAACTAGAGCAGTATTAACTCTAATGGATGAATATGTAAATAAATGTTAGTTATTAATAAAATTTTGATCACATGAAATATATAAAAAATTATAGAATGGTCTTACTTATGATCTTGCTCAGTGATAAATGATTCAGTTTGTTTATATTTTTAATTCTGGAAAGAGCATGCATATATATATATATATATTGTAATAAAATGTTACTATCAAAATTAATAGTCACAACAATAAATTTAAAACAAAAAAATATTGGCTTATCATTAAAGCAAATAATATTGATTGATTATTGTTGTTGTTACTGTTGCAAATAAAATGACTGGAAGTAATATTAATATTATTGATTCTTCTACCAAGTGAAGCAAAATATTAAATTTATCCAAGATGTCTTCTCATGCAGATTTTATAAATACACAGCTTCTTAAAAAATTACATGATCAAATTTTGTTTTATTGTGATTAAAATTTCATTAAAAAAGGTACACACACGATTAAGTTTGAAAAAATAATAGCAGGATAAAAAGATACAGCATTAACTACAACAGGAATTAATATATTTAAAAATATTTTTTGGGTATAGTAATAACTATTAATGATTTAAAAATACACTTAATAATAATGAATGGTTTTTAGCATAATATTCGAACATATGTGTGAGCATACATGAATGTTTTATGTGATGGAATGTATTTAAAAATTAAATGGTATAATCATAAAATGTTTTAATAAATTTATTATTAAAGTAATAATATTTAGATTTATTGTTAAGTATGAGGGAACTTTAAATATAACAAAATAAAGTAACAAAAAAGAAAAAAAATCATTTAACATTTTTATTTATTTGTAAAACAAAGGTGTATTTATTTTAGTTTAATCATTAATTAATGTAATCTGTCATTTGAATACTTTGAAACAATATGTCTAAAAATTTTATAAAATGAAATCATTACAAATTTTGACATTCTAGACTTAGAAAATTTCCAAAATATCACCTGCTTCCCACCATTTCTAAACAACAGTGACAGAATATTTCCACAAAAATCCAAAAAGATGAAGGATTTGAGGTAAAATTTATGGTCTCATTAATTATATGACAGGAACCTAAAAAATACTCCTAGTGTTAAAAAATTGTTTAGACTTTCACTAATTGTATGTAGAAGGATTGAATAGGATTTAAATGCAAAATTAGCCATCTTGACATCCTGCACTAAAATAATGTCCGAGTAGTCAACCAATTAAACATTTGCTTCATTAATGACAAACATTCCTCTACATTGTCTTGAATGAAGAAACTAAATGTCTAGCAATGTATATCATTCAATAATGAATTCAAAATGAATGAAACCTAAATAACTGAATTTTAACTATAAAAAATTTTAAGTGCTTTATGGAATGCTACATTTTATTTGAGCTGCATTATTTATTTGTCACTTCTCCAAACCAGAAGTTACATGCTTGGAACTATATTTGTTATATCAACATAATATTTCCAATGAGTAATATAAAACTAATATGGATTAAGGGATTAATGAATTTCTTGATATTATATTTATGACAAATCTATTTAAAGTTTTGAATATTAGTGTAAAATTAATGCATTTATTAAATTAAATACTACTTAATCCTACAATGACCACAATAATCTAAATGTAAGAATAATTATTACAAAAATGATTATTAACAAACAAATTTATATTCATAAATATTTTGTATTCAGAAATATACATAGAGATTTTATAATTGATGAAAACTATCTCTTAAAGGATTAATTACTGCATTTACTATGTAAGGAATGTAAACAAATAAGTATAAACTTTTGAAATGTTGTTTGGAAAGTAACTACTCGTAGATTTATACTTACAAACTCAGCCTTTATTCTTAAACATTTTCTATAAAGATTAAGTGTTGTGAAACTTATCCACTATGATTTCTTCAACATTAAAATCCCAATAATTTAAAATTTATAATATATAAAGAATTGCACCTAGGTAATTATTTCTTTGATGTCTTCAAAGACTAAGAATTATAAATTTAAGGATATAATATAGTTATTGAATTTGTTTAATTTTACAATATTTAAAGTTTTATTGTTCTATAAAAGTTCTCAAGGAAGAAAGGTATGATAAAGAAGATACAGGCAGCATTATATTTCTGAGTGTAAATTGTTATAAATGTGTGTTAGTAATCTGTGTGTACCTTGGAGATTGGTTGAGAATAGACTTTAAGATAATTAAAAATCATTTATAGCCAATGCAATATTTAATATCTTATATTTTATTGATCTCTTGATGTAACCATATATTTTATATAATAAAGATATCTATAGTATATAATTGAATATTTATTAATATTACCCTTTTTATTTTTTTTAACTAAAGGAGTACTTGTACAAGTCTATGCAGATTATATATGATATTTGATTATATTTGTGGCACTGATAACCATATACATATTGTTTAGTTGAGCCAAATTCCTAATAATATCTTATTATAACTTTAATCATAATATAAGCCTGATAAGCATATTATGTAATGCTACCAGCACCTGGAATAATCAGGTCAAGTCAATGTCATACTTTTATAAGAATAAATGTATGTTAGTTTAATATTCTGCTCTTTTATAAAAGATTTAGTTTATAAGACTAATACCTATAAAAAAGCTTATTATTACATTAATTAAGGAGGCAGTAAAATATGCTCATATTTTGATTATTATTAATAATTAAGTCTTTAAGATAAATACTGCACAATCTTCCCCAATCGAATGTTCTTGTTACTGCATATTGTTCCTAAATAGCACACATGTATTTATCCTGACAATAGCCAGTATTTTTTAAGAATAGTATAACAATTTTACCTATCATCTTTTTCATCTTTTATCATCTCTATTATCTTTTACCATCTTTATCAGCTTTTATCATCTTTATCATCTTTTATTATCTTTATCATCTTTTATCATCTTTATCATCTTTTATTATTTTTATTATCTTTTATCATCTTTATCATCTTTTATCATCTTTATCATCTTTTATTATCTTTATCATCTTTTATCATCTTTATCATCTTTTATTATCTTTATTATCTTTTACCTATCATCTGTTTTTCATACCTATCATCTGTTTTTCATCTTTTAGAGAACTTATCATTATTGTCAGCATGCTTATATTTTTTGTTTAAAATATTTACATCATTTTATTATTAATAAAATTAATTTTATATTTTTTAATTACCCAATTTTTTTGGCATTAATTAGTTGAGGCTCATCATCTACATGTTTTAAATAAATAAAAACTGGTCATATTCTTTATTTTAGTCACTTGCACCATTTCCATCATAACATCTTATTCATTTGACTTATAAGTGGATACCATAAAATCCCTTTGCTATTCAATCATATCAATAATAAATCATTTTTATAATTTTGAGTTTAATGATTTTGGAAGAATAGCAATTATGGTATGTTCTTTAAACCCTGAGATAATTAGTCACTCTAATTAATGCAACATATGAATCTATAATCTACATGCTAGCCTTCTTAAAATATGTAAGTATAGCGAATTGATTTATTAATGTTTAACGTACACTTTAGATGTAGTAGAGAAAAATTAATCCTGAGATATTAATATTGATAATCTTAGAGATGCTCCTGCATATTAGTGTATTTTTTAAAAAATATTGTTAAAGAGTCCTGTAATGTAACAGATCCTGAAAGGGAATTTCTTTTTTCTTCTGCCTTACTCTGGATAATACAAAGTTTTGTCTCTCTATAATAAATTCACTTTTCATTCTATCATATATATTGTATCTGATAAATGAACAAGAAAAGAGGTTATGGTGGTTGTTTGACTAAGAATATCCAAAAAGCAAGAAAGCTTCACAATGCGAGAAGCTCTTATGACACTAGATATAATTTCTACTTCTTTTAAAATAGTACAATATAGTGAAGCCATGCATCTAAAACTAGCAAAAATTAATATCATTCATATTTAAGATTAGCTCAAATTAATAATATCTCAGGATGATTTACCTTTTCTGCACATAAAAAATAGGATTGAATATTAATAAGCAATTTTTCTGCATCTATACATTTTAATAAGGGCTAGCAAGTTGGTTCTAAATTCTCATGTTGTATTAAACAGATAAAATGATTATCTCAGGGTTTGAACATCATATAATAATTAATATTTTTCACAATCATTAATTTCAAAAATTAAGAAAATGCTCTATGCAAACAGCAAAGGAATTTTATTGTAACTAATCATATTTCTAATCATCATCATCATCATCAACCATTATCAATCCACTGTAGGATGATCTTTAGCTTCTCTTCTCCACATCACCCCTGCATACTTTCTTATTTCATCCATCCATCTCACATGTGGTTTCTTTCTGGGACTTTTACAATCTCTTGGAATCCAGTTTAAGATTTCAATTGTCCATCTATTATCATCTCCATATTTCTAATACGATGTAAATGGTGCAAGTGAATACAATAAAGAATAACATTTCTCTTAAGCAATGTGCAATAGTTATAAAAATCATATGATCATATTTTATTTATTAAAAGTGTATATTATGATTCTTAACTAATTAACAACAAAAAGACCAGATAATTTAACAATTAATTTTATTAATAATAAAATTCTACAAAATATTCAAAAAACAAATGTAATGACAATAACAATAAATTCTCTTCAAAGAGGATAAATAGTATTGTAATAATATAATTAATAATACTTGCTATTTTAATAATAACTATCTGTATAATATATCATAGGTGAAGCGAAAACACAGCACTCCATTGGAGAAAAGGGTTGTATGGCATTTAATTTAAAGATTTAAATATCAACAATAAGCCAAAGACAAAAATGTTTAGTCAAGCGTTGGTGGCCTAGCGGTTAGCATAGCTACCTTTCAAGCAACTGGCCCAGATTCACTTCCCGGTCAACGCATTTGACATATGAAAAAAAAGAATGTTTTATTGCCTTCTTTATTAAAATAATTGTAATCTATTTTTATAGGTATCGGAGTCATAAAATAAACCTTTTCATCAAAGAGTAGAGATTAATTTAACTTGTATATTTTATTCCCACAAAAGTATAATTTTAAATTGACATGACTATCACAGAATCAGATGTCATTCACATAATATGCATAACAAGCTTATATTATGTCTAAAATTACAACAAGGTATTGTTAGGAGCTTATCTCAACTACACAATAATATGTATTAGTTATCAAGGCCACAGGTATTGTCAGGTACACTATCTAATCTTCTCTAATGTTCATAAACTTACATGAGTATTTCTTTAGATAAAGTAAGATAAGATGGGTAATCTTAATAAATGTTTAAATACCTAATCTAGATTTCCTTCATCATATAAAGAAAAACATGAGGTTAAATAGAAAATTAAATATTATTTTGGCTAAAAATTATTCTTAATTAACTTAAAGTCTAGTCTAACCAATCTCCAAAAATACAACAAATTAATAACACACATTTATACCACATTTTGTAATCATAAACAGAAGATAAACATAATATATTTACTGTATCTTCGTTATCACACCTTTCTTGAAAACTTTTTATACATAATAATACAAATTTTAAATATATTAAAATTAAACAAATTCCATAACTTTATTAGGTACTGTGGTATTAGAGCTGCGACATGAAGAATTATAATCATTTAATCATTAAATTAATTAGGTTATTAAATCAAAAACATATTTTAAAATCTACATTTAAAAAAAACAACTTAACAAAAAAAAATATGAAAAGCATTAATGTGAAGAATAGTTAAAATGCGTGTTTAAATCAAATTGAGTGTGTGTTCCCACGTGCATATTCTGCATAATCTATTTTAATACATTGTAAAGGCTTACACCTGCATTTATATATGTAATATATGAAGGATTCGAACTCAGACTTTCACACGACCTACAACTCTCAGTGCCATCTTATATTGCTGACTCGCCTGATCACACACGCTGAAAAGATAAATAATCACCAATATTCGTATTTCGTGCTAAACCAGCACTCATTAAAGTATGAAGATTGGTTATCTTAATATAAAAGTAAGTACTAATTGTATATATGTGTAGAGATGGTAATCTGAACCAACTGATAAGTGCTGGTTTGGTGATTATTTATCTTTTTAACATGTGTGTGATCAGGTGAGTCAGCAATATAAGATGGCACTGAGAGTTTAGGTCATGTGAAAGTCTGAGTTCGAATCCCGCATATATTACATATATAAATGCAGGTGTAAGCCTTACAATGTATTAAAACAGATTATGCAGAATATGCACGTGCAAACACACACTCAATTTGATTTAAACATGCATTTTAACTATTATATTCTCAAGATTGTAATCCCTATTCATTTGTTAAATGTTCGAGATTAATAATCTGGGTGCAATTATTTCAATAGTCACAATTACTAAATCAAGGATGTTTCAAGGTTGAGGTATCCCAATGTATGAATTTAACAATACCTAATCCTTATATGAGGTATATAATGAAGTTCAAATTTTTAAATATAAATCCTATAAAGGTCAGTTTCCAAGCAACTATTAAACAAGCCTATAATTATTAGCTTATATCCTTGATGCATTAAACACAGTAGTTAACCCTTTATCAAGTAGCTTTCTGAGATTATGACATTTTACAAGGATATTTGCAAAGATAAAAATATTAATCAATATAAATCCAATTATCCATAACTTTTGTGTAACTGTGATCATTGTATTATTAAATAAGTGGTTGCATTAGTTTTTAGAATAAATAAAAAGCTTTAAGTAGTTAAATAAGGCAAAACTCTCCCTACAGTAGTGCCACCCTGTGCCAACCAGAATAATCAATGGATGCCAGAAACCTTGTGCATAAAATCCCTATCTATTGATTACTCTGATTGGCACAGGGTGGCACTACTGTATGGAGAGTTTTGCCTTGTTTAATAACAATTATGTGCTAGTATAAAAGATAGTGATCATGTGATTTTAAGTAGTTTTCATAAATATAATATCAAGCAATTAATTAGTCTATCAGTTCACATTAGTTTTATAATATTCATCTGGAGCTTTAAGTTGATGTAGCAAATATAATTCCAAGTAATGATTTCTGATTTGGAGGAGAGATGAATAATATATAGTTCAGATAAAACAGCATTCCATAAAGCACTTAAAATTTTGTAGTAAAATTCAAATATTGGGTTTCATTCCCTTTTAATTTCATTATTGAAGTGAGAGACATTGTTTGACTTTTAATTTCTCCATTCAGGTTGATGCAGAGCAGAATTTACCATTAAGATGCTTATCCAGGCATCATTTTAAGGCAGGATGCTGAGATGGCATATACTGAATTTAAATCCTACCCAGTTCTTCTGTATACAATTTAGTAAATAATTCAACAATTTTTAGCACATGAATGTATTCATAGGTTACTGCCATATGATCAGTGAGATCATATGTTTTACCCAAATTCCTTTACTTTTTTGGATTTTTTTCAGGAATATTTTATCATGTTTGCTTAGAAACAGTTTAAAACAGGTAATATATGGAGATTTTTAAAATTTGAGAGTGCCAAAATTTGATGATATTATTTTAAAAAGTCTAGACTAGTAAAATATCAGATTAGTTTAATTAAACATTATTGTTTTACAAATAAATATTACTTATAATATTAAAATTTTATACTAAATAATTTTCATTTTATTTATTTTAAAGTTATCACTGTTAATAATAAATCCAGTTATTACTCTAATGATAAATCCATTTAAAGCATTTTCTGGTTAAATCTTTTAATTGTAAATACCCTCAACCATGTAAACACGTGAATATTATGTTAAAGCTTTAAATTGTTATTAAGTATTGTTTAGATGTACTAATAAAATTAATTATTTTAATAAAATATTTTTAAATATTTTATTCTTGTTCTAGTTAGTGTTATGCATTTTTATCCCGTGTTATTCTTTCAAAATTGATTTTAAATGCAAGTGTATCTTTGTCAAGCTTTGGTGGTCGAGAGGTCAGCGAAAGCTGCTTTACAAGCAGTCGTCATGGGTTAGCGGGTTCGCTTCCCGGCTGATGCTATGACACATGAAAAAAAAATGCATGTGTATCTTTTTGAACTATTTTTCAAGAAAGCGAAAACAAAATTTGATACATATAATTTTTAAAATGTGAGTATTTATAAAGTCTTAACGGAGAACATCTTGGATAATTTAATAAATTGCTTCACTAAGTATTATCACCAGTTATATAAATCTCCCTTTCAAACTACATTACTTGTAATAATAACAGTAATAATCAATAATATTTACTTTCTTGATAAGCCAATAAATTTTTTAGAATTTATGATTGTGACTATTAACTTGGGCTTAAGAATATCATTACAATATATATATATATATAAAGGATTTGAACTCAGATTTTCGAAACTCCCTACAGTTGTCACTCCATTATATACAACCAATACACATGACCACATATATATGAAAAAGATAAATGACCTCCAATATATGTATTTCATGCTGAACCCAGTATTCATCAGTTGGTTCAGATTATCATCTCTCACATACATATACAATCAGTGCTGAGTTTATATTAATATAGCAAATCTTCAAATTTTAATGGACAGGTTTTAATATTCTCCACCCTCCAACTCTTCAGCTATCTATATCAGATGAGAATGCTCAAACCCCTTGCTGATGTGAATATCATGGTCATCATATTTTCAATGATATGGATAGCTGAAGAATTGGAGGGTGGAGAATATTGAAGCCATTCCATTGAAATTTGAAGATTTGTTATCTTAATATAAACTGAGCACTGATTATATATGTGTGTGGAGATTATGATCTGGGCTAAGTGAGGAATGCTGGTTCAGCATGAAATATGTATATTGGCAGACATTTATCTTTTTCACATGAATGTGATCATGTGTATTGGTTGTATGAAATAGAATGATAACTGGAGGGAGTTTGAAAGTCTGAGTTCAATTCTCTTATAAATTACATTAAGTTCAGTGTAGACAATATACTAAGTACTTTTAATATTTTTGTGTTTGTCCTTATTTAGTTGACCATGACAAAAATTTAATGATCCTTGACATTCTTTAGTTTTCTTTTTTTCCATGAAGTAATTCCATTTATAATCCATTAATCAATTCTATATTTCTGGACTTAGTAAATGACATGGTTTAAATTATTTCCTGAAATAATCCTAGGTATTTCTTCATTGGGTTGACAGATGAACAAATCAATCTATTAATACCCTTTTTTTAGTTTATTTATTGTCTGGCATAGGTTTGTTTATCTCTTCTTTCTTGTAGTGTGTAGATAAATAAAATTATGGAGGAAGGTGGCTACAGTGCAAATTCATGACCCAAATGAAACAAACACAAGTTTTCAAAATGCAATGGTCTTCATTTTCTTTCATGAAAGAGCTGGATCATGTCAACTTGTTCTTTATGAAGCTAGCATGTTAGGTGAGAGATGGAATACTTGAAATGTAGCCAATTGTACTGATTAAGCTTGAATTAAAAGCTATATGCCATTAAATATTTAGTTAAATAATAATAATATTGACATTATTCTTCTATTTTCATAATGATAATTGTGAAGTGGATTTTATTTCGATCTCTCCACTAGCAAAATAGGTTCAGTTCAATTAATCATTACAGCCCTCTTTTATAGATACTTGTTTATGTTTATTAAAAAAATATCAATAAATATATTTATAATATTTATAGCTGTCCCTCTTCAAAACCTCTCTCACCCATCTTAATCTCTCTGGTATGCTTATCAATAAACAATAATAAACGTCATTTGTTGAAATAAGAAATATAGAAAAAAGTAAAGAAAATAGTCTTGCGTTGTTAGCCGAGAGGTATCGCAGCCGCCATGCAAGCAAGTAGTTGGTTGCAGACGAGTGTGGGTTCGCGTCCCGGCAGATGCTATGACATATGAAAAAAAAAAAAAGTAAAGAAAATAGGTAAAAAAAAAACAAAAAAACGTGCATTTCTTGCGATTCTGAATTTGTTTCGAAACAAACCGCATTGTTTATGGGAAATTTTGATAAATAAATAAACTTTTTTGTTTGATTTTAAACAGTTTAAAAAACACACGGCAGGAGGTATAATAGACCAAAAGTAATCGCATTTATAAACGGTGTACGCTCAGTATGAAAAACAAGTAAAACAGATTCAAAACAAAACGAAATTGTATCAAAAAAACAATTTCGTTTTGTTTTGAATATGTTTTACTTCTTTTTAATACTGAACGTACACCGTTTATAAATACGATTATTTTTGGACTATTATATCTCGTGCCGTGTTTTTTTAATTTAAAACAGGTAAAACTCACTATACGTATTGCCACATACAGCAAGCTAAAGTAATCAATGGATGCCAGAAGGCTTGTGCATAAAATCCCCATTTAGTGCCTACTCATCCAATATCCCCAGACTAGTTTCTGGCTTGTGACCTTCGTCAGTGAGGAGCCTTGGATCTGAGAGCACTGAACCTAGATCTTAGGATCTAACGCAACCCTCCAGCAGCCACCTTTTATCTCAACTACAAAACTACGAGTCTTAAACTGAAAACACCTTAATGTTTTTGATCCAAGCCCATTAGCTTATATAGTCTTATGAATGAGTAGGCACTAGATGGAGATTTTATGCACAAGCCTTCTGGCATCCATTGATTACTCTAGCTTGCTGTGTGTGGCAATACGTATAGTGAGTTTGCCTGTTTTAACAACAGTTATACACAAGCATAAGAAGTGGTGATCATGTGATGTTTATTGGTTTAAAACCAATCCTGCCTAATAGGATAGTGGTGGCTATGGTTATTAAAGAACCAAAGACACCAAAATGTATGGGTACTGAACTGAATTCAGACCCATATGACTATATAAGCTATTGGGCTTGGATTAAAAACATTACAGTGTTTTCAGTTTAAGACTCATAGCTTTGTAGTTAAGTGGAGATAAAAGGTGGCTGCTGGAGGGTTGCATTAGATCCTAAGATCTAGGTGCAGTGCTCTCAAATCCAAGGCTCCTCACTGATGGCCACAAGCCAGAAACTAGTCTGGGGATATTGGATGAATAGGCACTAGATGGGGATTTTATGCACAAACCTTCTGGCATCCATTGATTACTCTGGCTTGCTGTGTGTGGCAATACATATAGTGAGTTTTTCCTGTTTTAACAGTTATACACAAGCATAAGAAGTGGTGGTCATGTGATGTTTTTTAATTTGTAGCTGGCTACACATTGCTGCAATATATATATATATATATATATATATATATATATATATATTGTAACGTTTATTTATATACGTTGCAAATATATTGGCATTTGGTAAAAGCTAAAAAAGTAAATTTAGATTTTTTTTTGATTAGTATAATTTTTGTTAAAACGTGCAATGAAAGTTAAAATTGTCATTCTTATTTTTTTTTTTATCTAATTGGAAATAAAAATTGGAAAGAATAAATGACATGCAGATTACTAATCCAGATAAATTAAAAGAATTCCAAAAGTATATGCTAAAAGAAAAATATTTTAGCTAATTAAAGATGGAAGAATAATGCTAAAAAAAATTAAGACTTTGTAATTTAAATTTAAGAGAGAGTGTACAAGATTATTATCTTATATGCTGATAAAAAGACAAAAGAGTGCACAGAAGTTTCATAAACTGGATCGCGATATAAAAAGGAGAGGACAACTTCAATCTAGGTCTTCTCTTTAACTTCTAGTTACGTCTCTGAAAGTTGGAGGTTTCTGCGAGCATAACCTATGGCAAGAAATATACTTCTACTCAGGTATGCCCCTTGCTGTACCAAGCTGTCATGCAAGCATGGAAATGGGACTTGTGAAGACTGCTTTTTGCAATAAAAGGATCACTACAACCGTGCCTTTTCTCCAGCTATAGAACGGAACAATAATGGAAGACGCCGGCAGGAGAGACCAATGGAAATTCTCATGATCTGGGATCCCATAAACCTACATGAACTTACCGGTAAGTTAAGAATAAATTTTCCTGATAGTGACTTAAAAGTTTGCAAACAATTATTTATCTAAGCTTAGACTACCATCCTGATATAGACTTTTCTTTTCGTATTCAAGAGACTTTCTAATAAAGAATTTTATACAAGATCTTGGGACATTGTTAAATTGCTTTAATTGCTTAATCTAACTGCTTTTGTTAATCGATTCATTGTCTGGATTAGTGTGTGTGTACTTTCCTGTTTAGTTAATTCGTAATTTAACTTATAAATATTTTTAGTTTGTTAGAATAAAAGAGATTTTACTTTTATCAACCTTTTCATTGTGCGTTATTAATAATAGTTATTATTTTTTTTAGTATTAAATTTATTATTAGTTTAATAAGATTTAAAATGGAATTTACCTTGCCAATATGTTTAAACAAGCCCAGGAATAATAATCAAAAAGGAGAAAATAATTCTCATTACGGTATGATGCAATACCGATTAGTTTAAAACATATTTTTCTTTTTTGTTTGCCAGATGCTATGTGATGGTTCAGTGGGTTCTTGCAGAACTCTGGCACCTATCAAATAAATTAAAAGCTGATCTCGTCGATAGCATAATTCTCAACAATTACTAGGCCGAGTTGATCAGGAAATATAGCTGTGTTTTTAGGATAGAAATACAACTTTCTTCTTTTTTGACATAGCTTGATCAACTCGCGTGCAGTTTATATTAGCATGTAGAGGCCTAGCAAAACGGAAAACGTTATAATATATATATATACAATGCTTAAGTGGAGTGAATTTGCTAATAATTCAAGATCATTTAAGACTCATCTCAAATCAATATTTTCTTTCTGAATGTTCAATCAAGAATTTACAACTAAAGAATTGTGGTTTGATAAATGGACATCTTATGATATTTCAAACCTAATCTAATAGTAAAGCCAGTTAGAATTGATCTTCCTAGATGTACTGGAGTCTCAACAGCAGATTCGAGACAAACCATTCATAGTCATGTGCTCATCTGCTTCATAAATGTAATTCATATCCACTGACCTATGAAGATATGGTTAAACACAATCTCTGAATAATATATCTATAATTACAGCAGCAGAAATAATGTCTTAATAATTAGTGATGATTCTATTTTCCAGTTGGAATTCTTGTCCTTTATGATATTTTGTTATTAGTTAAGCTGTCTAATTATCAAAATCTATATGCTATTAGCTAGTAAAAAGAAAAAATGGACAGAGAATAAAAATTGGAAAGAAGAAAATAAGTTAAACAACAAATAGTAACAAAAGTTCTGCTTAATAAGTTTATTCTTATAATACTTAATAAAAAAAACCCAGACTTTGGATAGTTTACTGCAGAGTGAAGATCTTTTTAAAACCCATCATAGATAAGCATCAAAGGAATAGATATTTCCAAACATATAAATTGCAGGATTATGAGAGTAATCACTTTTTATTCCTGATTTACTCCTTTAACTAAGAAAAACCGGATATCAATTTATGTTGGATGGTAAACTATGCCGGCTGTAGACTATCCTAAACTTAATTCGAAGTCCACAAAATGTCCATATTAAGTAGAAATATTTGAAATTTGATATGAACATAAGAAATTGACATGACGGAATAATATAACCTAAATTAAAATCATTTTAATTAATTTACTATAATAAATGGGTAAATGTAAAAAATTTTAAGATGACGGCTGATACTTGATTAGTGACTAAATCCACTTCATTCTAAAACTATAAGAAACAAATAAACAAAATATTAAGTTTAATTAAGTGATATAAATTGTCCTATGCTTTTGATGCAGTAATAAAGATATGGATTCCGGAAGTCAATGGATTGCAGCTTAGCTGTTACTTCCGATACCCGGACTTAAAAATTTCAGAGCAATAATCCATTCGATTATTATTATTTGTTAAGGTATAAATTTATTTTTTAATAAAAATAATTTACAAATATTGTTAATTTAAATTAAAAATATTCATTCTTAATTATCTCATAATGTTTAAATTTAGGTAATCAATATTTATTAACGTACTTTCTACATTTAAAAAATGTTGCTATTATTTTATTCAAACTTCATAAATTAAAAAAAAAAAAAATTAAAACAGTTTACTTTCAAGGTCTTATTTTTCCTCTGGGAACAAAAAGATTTTAAAAGCTTTTAGTCCTAGTTACCATCATTCTTTACCGAACTGCATTGACTATGTTAAATATTAATGGAATGATTGACGAAAGACAAATGCAAAAAACTTTAAACTATTTAAAACAAATGCGTACAAAAAAAAAGGCAAAAAAGAAAAATTTGGTCAATTTTTAAATACTTTATATATATATATTCAAGAAACCATAAGAAAAATATATGTCTATAATAGCGTACTGTAATATATTTCCAAACATAAAATAACTATTTTGTATATGATTTAATAAGTGACCTATTTTTAATATCTATTACTTTTTTAGTAATGAATAAATGGAAGATTTAATTAACCATTAAAGTATGAAAATTGGCTATCTTAATATATATCCGAGCACTTATTGCATATATGAGTAGAGATGATAATTTGGACCAACTGATGATTGCTGGTTTAGCATGAAATACGTATATTGGTGATTATTTTTCTTTTCGACATTTATGTGTTCAAGTGTATTAGTGTTATGAGATACAATGGAGAGTGTGGATCATGTGAAAGTCTGTGCTCATATATCCTATATATTACATATATTGATACAGGTATATAATAAGCCAGTATTTCAGTTATTAAACAGAACTAAATAATATGAAATATAGTCTGAGGGATAATTTTTTAACTTCAATGCTTTGTGTCAACGCTATCAAAAGTAGTCAATAAAATGAAATAATTTCATTCATTTTTTATAGTCTTACATAGAAAGTTAGATTGTAACACTGTGAGCATAATATTTTAATCAGTGGAGATATCTTACGAAGCTTCACTCAAATCAGTTTATAATCTCACTTAATTGCTATTCGTTGAATAATCTTGTAAATAAACAACAAACTACCATATAAAAAGTTAAATTAAAGAGCACTAAATAATATGAAATAGAGAGATAAATTCCTAACATCACTGCACTACAAGAAATTTATCTCTTCGGTTATATTTAGCACACATATGCACACTCGCATATATGGGATTCCACCTTTATTGTTAAAAGGAGGTTGCCTTGACAACCGTTTGAAATTGTTGATTATTATTGATATTGAGATTGTCTAAGTGTTGACTGGTTTTTAATGATGTGTGTATATATTGTACCTATATTGATATAGGCACATATAATTTTTATCTAAAATTATTATTAAAGTAATCTTTCATAAAAGAAAAACATAAAATTAAATGTTGAAGAATTTATTGCAGCTTGTTTTCGAAAAGGATAAGAATTAAATAGTTTTCTAGCGTTAGTTTTTGAAATAAAAAAAGCTACAATTAATTAGTCAAAAGGGGGGAGGGGGAGTCTTGGTTTGAGAACTGAAACTAAGGGTTGTAAAAGGAAGTAAAGAGTTTTTATTAGTATTCGTAAAAATATAATTTGAAAAAGTTAAAACATACAAATCTCTTTTCATTCAATTTTAATTAAAGAAAAATAATGTTAAAACTAATATATGACTGTATATATGTGCGATTGTCAACAATAGAATAAATGTTATTATAAAGTTAAAGAAGATTATTATTAAAAAACACGGCAATGGTTATTAATTAAAATATAAAACAACATCTCTGCATGGCTATTACTAATTAAGCAATCTTCCAAAACACGTTTATCAAAGGATTAATTGATAAGGAATTTGACAACAGATCTTTGCCGGAGATATCAGAAAGACAACAAGGCGCAGGTATAAATAGACCTTTTTTTATCGGACAGTAATTCAGTTCCACAAATTAATTGAGTTGAGACAATCAGTTCACAAAGTTATTGAGAGAGTGCAGTTCGGAAATTAATTGAGTCAGTTAAGAAACAAAATGCAGTGCTGAGAATATTTTGGAACGCACGTTCACCTCCAGCCCAGATGTTCGAGAAAACAGCAGATCTGCCCGTGAAATAATGTCAGCTTAACATCTTAGAAAATCTCCGTCAGTATCTATTTGTCTCCGATAGTAATAATCGTGAAAATCAGGAAACTCAGCAAGGAAACGTCCCAGCCGGCTGGAAGCATTCATACTGGAACCATTCATACTGGAAGAAACAACAAACAAGAAGAAAACAAAGTGTTAAATCTACGTTCAAAATCCTAGGTAAAACATTTGCTTATTTTCGTTATACTGTAATAGCCATTGCATTTCATTAATTCGTGCGAATCCTCCAAGAGTCTAATTATATGAACTCGATATCATACATAAATGAACTATTGATATGTGTGTGATTAAATTTCAAATGCTATGTAGTCCTTTATTATCATTATTATGTGTGTGCATGAGATAATATGTGCATGGTCATTATATCAATATTTATTAGTTAAATTAGAATGTTTTGTTATTAAATCTATAGGAATGTTTAAACTATTTAGAAATGTTAATTTAAAATATGCGTGTGTTTTATTAGAATTATAAAATGTTTAAATTTAGTAAATAAATGTTAGTTAATAAATTATCTTTAAAATTAAACTATATTTGTCAGTCAATTCTTTTTATCAATTCTTTTTAACAAATTCTTTTATTAATTCTTTTAATCACTAATTAAGTATAATCTATTAGTGATTACAAACAGCTGAGCTAGTCGTGGATTTAGGCATTGGGTTAGTGGCCATTGCTCAAAGTGCGTTATTTATTCATCCTTGAATAGATAGCTGGCGCCCGTGTTTATACACAAACAAAAAAAAGTGCTTTGAACTTGGTGTTGAACTCAACAGCCGAGAAGAAGCTATGTCCTGGAAATGTAACACTAGTTATATACTTTATAGCTATCGTTTGGGCATACATACTCTCCGAGTATGTTCTTCTCTGCCTAAGAGGCCGGTGTTTCGAATACACATATTCGAACACGGTTCAAATGGCTAGACCCAACTTGGGGCTGAACCTAAGAAACAATAGTAAAGAAATACTTTGTTTCTTGTTTGAAAATTTTGTTTTATACAAAAGTTAAATTACGTATGTGAAAGTGTTTAATTTTTAAAAAAAAAAGAATTGACCGAAAATTTTTTTTTTCGAAATGAAAAGAGATTTTGACATTTATGCTATCAAATCAGAGTCAATTGGGTGTTATGGGTGGAGTTAAAGCATTAAGAGCAGGTAGTGAAAAGGACAAAAGGCTGGAGTTAACATGAGTTTCCATCTTAATAAGAAAAATAAATAAATAAGTCGTATTTAAATTTAGTTTAACATAAGCGCTAGTACTTTAAAATTGAAATTTTCGAAAATGGATCCGAAAGAAAGCCCAATATATTTTAAAAATCTCCAGTTAGTAGAAAAGGAGAAAGAAGAAGTATCTGAGATGCGAATGATGATGACAATGATGATGAATATGATGCAAGAGTTCAAAGCAGAATTGATAAAAGAAATGAAAAATTAAAAAAAAAAAAATGTGTCAGAAATTTGAGCAAAGTCAGTTAGAACTCAAAGCAGAATTGAAGGAAGAAATTAGTCAGGTTAAAACAGAAATTAAAGAACTCAGAGCAGAAGTAAGAGAAATAAGATGTGAGATAACGGTAAAGGTAGAGAAGAACCAAGAAGTTATAGAGTTAGATTTAATTAAAGAAAGTCAGGAAGTTGAAAAAGAAGTTGAGGTCATGAAAGAGGTAGAAATTGAATTAGAATCAGATAGCGTTGTGATAAATAAAGTAGACACAAATGTAGATCAAGAAATAGAAGAAAAACATAAGTTCAAGGTAGTAGATAGTGTAGAAAAGTTTTTACAAAAATTTAAAAAGGTTAAAGTAAACATTCGCATTCGCTGTAGACGTAGATTTAAAACAAAGAGGAAGCGTAGGAAAAAATATTCACGATTAGGAAAAATACGGAGGTCTGTAAAGCTTAAAAGTTTTCTAATTTACAAGGCAGAAAATAGAACGGAAAGAGAAAGAGATAAAATGGATTTTAATCAAGAAATAGAAGTGAGAATATGGAGTATGATTTATATTATAAAATTAGTAGAAAGAAAGAAGGAACCACCTGACATAGTTTAAAAGTTAGTAAACGGGCGGAATAGTAAAGGAAATAAACAAAAAGGACCGGAAATGGACTATGAGTCTAATATAATTATTTTGACGTAGGTGAAAAGCCTGAATTAGAATTTCGCTATTTAAAATGATGGATTGTTTTGTCAAATAATAATAACGGAGGCTTCGCAAAATAAAAGATTTTTTTTCTCCACGCACATATTAATTAAGGAAATGTTCGTAAATAAACAGTTCAAATAAATAAAAATCAATAAAATCAAGTTAAATAAATGGGTCAAATTAAGGATTTAGAAATAATGTTTGTAGAATTAAATAAATGAATAAAATAACGGAAATACATAAAATAAAAACAAGTTAAATAAATAAGTATAATATATCTGTAGAAAATAAATAAAATATTCGTAGTAAAATAAAATAGTTTTTTGAATATACGCATGTTAAAATAAAAGTTTGTTTTGAATACCGTAAGTTAAGAAAAGGATGTAAATAAATTGTTTAAAATAATCAAGATAAAAAAAAAAAAATCTCTAGTAAAATAATAATGAATGAATCATAATAAAGCAAAATAGTTTTTTTTTCTGAGTACACGCACGTTAATATATAAGTTAAAGTAATGGGTTAAAAGTAATATCGTAATATAAATAAATATGTAAATTGATGTCCGTGATAGTTTAGAATAGTATTGTAAGTTAAATAAATATGTAAGATAATGTTCGTAATAGTTCAGAATAATATAAATAAATATGTTAAAGTAATGTTCATGTGTATTTAAAATAATATTGTAGGATTAGTGATAAATAATATAAAGTCAATCTAAGTTATATTAGGAGTGTATAAGGGTTCGAATCTAAAGGGATGAGGGTAGTATTGAAATAAGTTAGATAAGGATTAAGTTTAAAGCTCTCGACTGGATAAATTCTAGTACCCACAACGGATTGGCCGGGATCATTCCTCTTTTAAAAAGCGCACTGGCAACAACCAGAGTAAGTCGTAAGTCACTTTTCAGGGGAGAATCCCCATATCTCGTACCTCGTTTTCCAAAGCGTAAGTCGGAAATGGACAGTTGAAAATTCCTGCCATTGCAGCTGCTTAGTCAAAGTCCGATCAAGAGAATCAGCAATCGTTTTCCAGGGCGTAAGTCGGAAATGGACAGTTGAAATTCCTGCCATTTGCAGCCACCTTTTCTTAGTCAAAGTCCGATCAAGAGAATCGGCAGCCGAAGCTTCGTTTATAAAAGATCCCTGTGCCACAAATTTAGTTTGTCCTCGTGGTCATTATCCAGGACGAACATTGTAAGCAATGTTACCAGCATAGAAAGAAGAAAAGCATAATTGGAGATTGCCCTTAGTATGGAAAGGAAAAGATACCAAAAAGCAAACTTAGAAAGAATAATAAATTAAGATTTAATGTTGTCAGAGATAAAATGGTCAAAAATGACGCATTTTACTCTCAAAAGGAAGGGCGGTGTAATGTACCTATATTGATATAGGCACATATAATTTTTATCTAAAATTATTATTAAAGTAATCTTTCATAAAAGAAAAACATAAAATTAAATGTTGAAGAGTTTATTGCAGCTTGTTTTCGAAAAGGATAAGAATTAAATAGTTTTCTAGCGTTAGTTTTTGAAATAAAAAAAGCTACAATTAATTAGTCAAAAGGGGGGAGGGGGAGTCTTGGTTTGAGAACTGAAACTAAGGGTTGTAAAAGGAAGTAAAGAGTTTTTATTAGTATTCGTAAAAATATAATTTGAAAAAGTTAAAACATACAAATCTCTTTTCATTCAAGTTTAATTAAAGAAAAAATAATGTTAAAACTAATATATGACCGTATATATGTGCGATTGTCAACAATAGAATAAATGTTATTATAAAGTTAAAGAAGATTATTATTAAAAAACACGGCAATGGTTATTAATTAAAATATAAAACAACATCTCTGCATGGCTATTACTAATTAAGCAATCTTCCAAAACACGTTTATCAAAGGATTAATTGATAAGGAATTTGACAACAGATCTTTGCCGGAGATATCAGAAAGACAACAAGGCGCAGGTATAAATAGACCTTTTTTATCGGACAGTAATTCAGTTCCACAAATTAATTGAGTTGAGACAATCAGTTCACAAAGTTATTGAGAGAGTGCAGTTCGGAAATTAATTGTGTCAGTTAAGAAACAAAATGCAGTGCTGAGAATATTTTGGAACGCACGTTCACCTCCAGCCCAGATGTCCGAGAAAACAGCAGATCTGCCCGTGAAATAATGTCAGCTTAACATCTTAGAAAATCTCCGTCAGTATCTAATTGTCTCCGATAGTAATAATCGTGAAAATCAGGAAACTCAGCAAGGAAATGTCCCAGCCGGCTGGAAGCATTCATACTGGAACCATTCATACTGGAAGAAACAACAAACAAGAAGAAAACAAAGTGTTAAATCTACGTTCAAAATCCTAGGTAAAACATTTGCTTATTTTCGTTATACTGTAATAGCCATTGCATTTCATTAATTCGTGTGAATCCTCCAAGAGTCTAATTATATGAACTCGATATCATACATAAATGAACTATTGATATGTGTGTGATTAAATTTCAAATGCTATGTAGTCCTTTATTATCATTATTATGTGTGTGCATGAGATAATATGTGCGTGGTCATTATATCAATATTTATTAGTTAAATTAGAATGTTTTGTTATTAAATCTATAGGAATGTTTAAACTATTTAGAAATGTTAATTTAAAATATGCGTGTGTTTTATTAGAATTATAAAATGTTTAAATTTAGTAAATAAATGTTAGTTAATAAATTATCTTTAAAATTAAACTATATTTGTCGGTCAATTCTTTTATCAATTCTTTTTAACAAATTCTTTTATTAATTCTTTTAATCACTAATTAAGTATAATCTATTAGTGATTACAAACAGCTGAGCTAGTTGTGGATTTAGGCGTTGGGTTAGTGGCCATTGCTCAAAGTGCGTTATTTATTCATCCTTGAATAGATAGCTGGCGCCCGTGTTTATACACAAACAAAAAAAAGTGCTTTGAACTTGGTGTTGAACTCAACAGCCGAGAAGAAGCTATGTCCTGGAAATGTAATGCTAGTTATATACTTTATAGCTATCGTTTGGGCATACATACTCTCCGAGTATGTTCTTCTCTGCCTAAGAGGCCGGTGTTTCGAATATACATATTCGAACACAGTTCAATATATAATAAACTAAAATTAATATATATATATATATTGTAACAGGTACATACATACGTTACATTATTTTTTTATTAGTAAACATAAAAAAAAAGTTTGCCAATAAAAATTTCTTTTTTAAGAATTAAAAACTGAAAATTAAAAAATCATCTTAAACTCATATATATAAATCGCACAGATAAAAAAAAAAATATTAAAATAAAACTATTAAAAATAGAAAGGTATTTTAAAAACAAAAACTTAAAAAGATTTAGAGATAAAAATATATCTTTAATCTTGGAAAACACATTAATTAATCAGAAATGGAAATGATTGTTTTAATTAGTTAAATGTAAACTAGCCTTGGGCATTTAAATGTAAAAGCATTGGTCAGATAGGAAAACAATAGAAACAAATAGCCAATGAATGAAAAACAATGGAATCGGACCTCAGCGAAAGGATCATATCATCATCATGACGTAACGTCCATTGGATCCTTCAAAGTAATATAAAAGGATAAGTTTGATTTTATTATGATAGATTATTTATGATGTGACAGATATGTGTTAGTGCGGAAGTGAAGGAGAAGGGATGGAAAAGACACACTCTTCAATCCCTTCAGTTTTGCCAAAGAAAGAAAGAGAAATGAACTATCGTTTTCTACATTGAGGACCAACTAAACTAAAAAACCTCCGAATGAATAAATAAAACAACTGTTAAATGGATACCAATCTTTTTAGGACGGCATGGGAATTCACGTTCAAATGGCAAGGAACATATAAAGATGAACTGTTTAAAAAAAACCATAAGAACTTTATAATTTATGAACATTAAATTAAAAACTTTCCATATATAAAAAATACAAATAGAATCCTATCTGACCAACATAAATTAATATTAATAATGTTATTTGATATTTTTTTATTATTTAAAATCATTTCCATTTATTTATTTTTTGTTCTTTAAGTTTTATTATGATTTCTGTTTTCCGTTAAGTAAATTATATAAATGTTAAACTTAAGTCGGGCGTGAATGGCTGTATAGATTTGTAAAGTTATATTAGGGGAGGGTAATCTTAGGTTATTTGTGTCGTAGTTGAATTGAGTCAATGGATGGGATTTATTGGTGTGATTAGTAGATGTAATATCAGATTCGCTACAGGCAGAATCGTTTCATATGCCGCACTCACCCGTTTGCCTATGGAAGGAATTATAAGATGGAGAACGCAGTTCCTTTCTATGGAGTTTTTTTTATTGCTCTTCTTGTCAGATAGATGTCATATTCCTATTTGACGAGAGGCAATTTCTTCTCTTAACTTTTTGGTGCTGCCATATTTTGTATTACATTGAATGCATTGATATATCAGATAAATTGACGCCAGTTTTGGCTGCAAACCTTTAGCCTAAGGTTAAATAGGGATAGAATGTTTTATTTTCAAATGCAAATCTATGTAGTCTATTCATACTCGACACTAAATAAAAATGCATTAAATTTAAGTTGTTTATAGATGCTTGCATGGATTGGTTATCGGTTAAGTATGTTTTGGGTTTTCATATTTGATCAAAATATATAGACATTCGATAAATAATGATACCTTACAGTGAGTATCTATAATGTATTTATTCGGATGTCTTTTAAGTTATTGGTGACAATGCAAGTATCTTATGATGAATACTATTGGGTTACTTATAAATTTCCCTCTGCAATTGTCGGTATCAATGATTTTATATTTTGATCGTTTATGTTTATTTTGAAATGTTTTTAACCGTTGTAATCTATGTAACCGATCTATACTCAACATTTTAAAACAAACTTTTATAAACTCCACTGTGTGAACTTATAAAAAATTAAAATGTAAAGTTGTAAAAATTAAAATGTAAATTAAAATCAAAGTTAAAAATGTAAGTTAAATTTTAAAAGGTAAACTGATGCTAAAATAATTTTAAATCTTATATATGTGCGTTAATAAATGTTTGTATGTTAATTACTGGCAGTGGCTTATTTTATTCTTTTTTTATATACTCTTAGATTATATTATTTAATCTCTGCTATTCCACTGAGCTAGTGACATGGGCTAACGACCGGAACCAAAATATTTAAAAAAAATTTTTTTTAATTTTTTTTTTGACTTATGTATCTGCCTACTTTATAAATTTTTCTAGGTTCAAATGCCTAGATGGCGCCCTGTAGTGCAGTTTACGTAAGTCTATCTTATCCAGATTGTTACAATATATATAGCAATAGAGAATTTTACTACATGAATCTTTATGTTATATTTTCTAAAAATCATTTCAGTGAATTTACAAATAATATTCATTTAAATCAATCTATTAATCAAATAAAAAGTTAATCCAATATTATATATATAGCAATTAATCATTTATATTTTAGTAGTAATGAAATGTTATACTGACGGCATTTTTAGCAAAGCTTTGATCTGACCTGATCACACCTTTCAGATAACAGAGCAGATATAAATTCTATTAATTTTAATATTGTTGCAAATGAATGGTACTATTAAATTTGTAATGCTGACAGCATATGTTTCTGAAGTAATAACTCTCAAATGCCCATATTATAAAAATCCTTTACAAGTTAGACTTTCTAAAAATCTGTCACCATGTAAGATCTTGAAAACCAGATGAAAATGGATCCATTTTTTTCTGTTTAATACTCTTCTACAAGAATGTATTATTTGCATTTACTAAAATGACTATTAAAAAGCATAACTTATAAAGGATTCTTATAGAATTGACATTTGAAGATTATTACTTCAGAAACATTATTATACCTTTCCAGCTATTTTATTAGGATTACAGCAAATGAAATATTATGCAATGTTATTAGTTAAATAATTAAACAATTAATTATACTAATATAGCATAAAACTTGAAAGAAATACAAAAAAGATATTGAATCTTAACAATTATAAATGTAAAAAAATGTAGGGAAAATATGGTCAAAAATGAACCTAGTTGATAAAAAAAATGCAGGTGAGATTAAAACAAAAGTGGTTTTGAATTGAAGGAGCATGAAATTTCAGAAGGGAAACCTTTTAGAGAAAATAACAGTAATACAAGAATAAAAACATACAAAAAGCAAAAAAATATACAAAGCCATAAAAAATCCCAAAACTACTAAGTTGACCCAGAGGCTAAACTCTCCATACAGTAGCACCACTCAATGCAAGCCAGAGTAATCAATGGATGCAGGAATGTTTGTGCATAAAATCTCTATCTAGTGCCTTCTCATCCAATATCTCCAGACTAGTATCTGAAAGGTGCTATTATATGGAGAGTTTAGCTTCTCTGTAAACAGCTTGTGTAAGCATAAAGAATGGTGATCATGTGATATTTAGTGGTTAACTACTATTGGTTGGTATGAACTGCTCAATTTGAAGTATATGTATTCTATAGAAAGATCTATCAGTTTTTTAAGGACGATAGTGTTCAAATGAAGAATGATAGCAGCAATAAGTTTGGAAGGTTGTTTATATTAAATTGTTTGAATATATTGTAACAATATGAGAAATTGAAATCATAAACGTATGAAGTCATAGTAAAGTCATAGGTATTCCTGTTGATGCACCAAATTCTGTAATGGAATATAAGTTTAGAGTCAACTCCTCCAGATTTGTAGTTGATTTCCCAGTATATTATGGTAAATAAATAAATTAAAGAAGTAATGAATAATTCTATCATCAATGGTGATGATAACCACATTTGCCAAACCCACTTTGATACCCCAAACCTCTTAAAGTAAACATACTGGTACTGAATATATGCATGCATTTATATACAGTAATGATTAAAATGTTATTCGTAACTATACACATACCTAGAAAAAAGAAACATTTATATTAGAGGACTCTCCCTCTCTTTTGGACAAGATATCAGTAATCCTGCACATATATCGATACAGGAGAACCTTACTTAATTATGAGAATATTAAAAAAATTGTTATACTTTCAATATTCAAATATATAAAATATTATTCTCTGGTTTCCAATTCTAATATAAGCTTAGATAAAAAAGTTAAGAGTGAATTCCTTTTTAATTTTAAATATTTCAACTAATATATATATATATTAGATATAGTAATTCCTGAAGCAAATGCCTGTTTTTAATTAGTGTATTGTTTCATTATATTGTGACGGAAAAATACAGCAGAGATTTCCAATTAAATTTTTAACATTTAAATATACTGTGTGTGTAATTCATATATCATTGGGTTGACCCTGAATCAAGTCACAAGGCCGGTTAATTTCCCTAAAGAAACAATAACAAATTTGAAAATTAAGGCAGCTTTGAATAAATATGTCAATATTCGTTCACGCAAAGAAATTAATAAATAAAGACAGGGATAAAAGAAATAAATGCTTGTTTAATTAAGTAATAAAAAATATGTATAATGAAGTAATCAATTATGGAAATACAAATTTGTAAACACAACTTAATTTATAAAATCTTCGCAATTGAGAAGAAGGGGGGGGGGTGGATTTACATTCAGCAGATGACTTCAATTTATAGATATAAGTTTAATCTGTCCAAGTTATGAATATTAAACATATAGTATCAAATGCAGTAATAAATTTTGGCAATAACTTTTATTAGAAAATTTGTTGGAATAATGGTTGTAATTATAAACATATATCGAACAGTATAGTATATGTAATATTTTAAAAATCAAAATTTTCTGAAAACATTATCGATTGCTTGAGGTGGAGTGGAGGACGAATAAACTGTGCAATCCTGAGTTTAAATCATTCTACTTATATTAATTAATAAATATATAAGGGATTCGAACTCAGACTTTCACACGACCCTCAACTCTCCATGTCATCTCATATTGCTGACCCACCTAATCATACACATGTGTGGAGATAGTAATCTGGACCAACTGATGATTGCTGGTTTAGCATGAAATACGTATATTGGTCATTATTTATCTTTTCAACATGTGTATGATCAGGTAGATCAACAGTATGAGATGGCATGGAGAGTTGAGGGTCGTGTGAAAATCTGAGTTCGAATTTCTTATATATTACATTATATATGTGTAGGTGTGGGTAATCCTGTACAATGTGTTAAATTATTAATTAATAAAGTAACTTAAATTGTTTCCAGATAAACCAAAAGAAATTAAAATTGTTTTTTGAATAAACAAAAAATAGTTTACGGGGTAACCATTGGTTAAAAGTTTTTAGTATGTTTTAAAGAATGTTCCATGCAGGTAGACAGATTAGTGTATAAATTAACCAAAACCGAGATGTTATAAATCTGTAAAAGAACTTAAAATGAAAAACAAGTTCAGACTGAATTAAAGCAGATGAAACCATAACAGTTTATTTTAAATGGTAAGTTTTAAGATATTCCAAAGAAATCAGGCAAAAGAAATGATTCTAATATCAAGTATCCACTGTTTTATGTAGTGAACCCAATTTCCGTGAAGCCAATCCAACTAAACATCATTGTAAATAGTATTTTAAGTATATCCATCTTGAAACAACTTCAAAACAAACTTAAGTTTCTGTGTCTGTTTAACGTATTTTAAAAGTACCTCTGCCTTCATTCATTCAAGTACCATCTTTTAGAATACAGGAGTTTTTGTTCCACAACTAACATAAAATGGAGAGTAGCTTGTTGCCTGCCATCATCAAAGAATATGTTGACCTAGTGTGAAAATTATCTGCCTGCCTTCAAGAATATTGCTTGGCTTAATGAATCGCAGAAGGTGTTGTAAAATATATAAATTTCTACATTCTAACAATCACTGAAATTACAATGCAAAACAAACATGGGCTGTAGATATAAAACATGAAATAAATTGCCATGCTTCAGAATGTAAATAAGATTTTAGTTGATATTTACTTATAATGAAGTGCCTGAGAATACTAGTAAGAAACTTTTTCTCATTCAGTTGTTTATCTTTTTGACGTGTGTGATCAATTGTATCAGCGGTATGAGATAGCATGGATGGCAGAGGGTCATGTGAAAATCTAAGTTCAAACCCCTATATATCTCATTCAGTTGTGTCAAAGACCATAAGAATATTTCTTTTCATTATATATCCTTGTAAATATTATATTTATCTTTGTTATTTTATTTTTTTTAATATGTAAATTTGGTAATTTTCATTCTTTCCAAATGTTGAAATATATATGAAGGAGAAAAGTCCAGATTTTATTAATATTATTTATAGCATATTTATTGGCTTGCAACTCCAAGACATTTGTTTTTCTTCATAACCATAATTAAAAGTTAAGCTATTGTTAAGTTTAGCTAATTTATTGTCATTTAACTCACACTCATATTTCCATAGTATTTTACAAGATAGCTTTACTAAATTAGCATACTTATTTTTGTGAGACATCATATTCCATGAATTATAAAGTGGTATTAAGTGGCGAAAATTTAGTCAAAATAAATAAAACTATTTTTAGAAGACTAGACTCTCAATATTGGTTTTATAAAATTTTATCTATTATTTTTTTGAGGAATGATGATGATCAGAAATTATAATCAGTGTTCTGCGAAGAACTTAACTGCAATTAATTTAAACTTAAAAAGTTCTGGATTTGTCCATCATCAAAAGTGAGGATTTACATTTATCATACATGTTACCAATAATATGGCAGCTACAGAATGTATTTCAATTCATTTAGATATACATAACATGTATTTAAATTTATCTGATCTAAATTCAGTTTTTTATTCAAAGGCTGTTGTTGAATATTCTTTTGCTATTAATTTATACTTATATTTAATAACCGTTCTTCTTCTGCCATATTCTTATCATTATAACACGCGCGCACGCGCACACACACACATATATATATAACCATTAGAAAAGTCAATATTTATACAATCCCAATATAGATACCAATCAACAATCTCAAACTGTTGTCAAAGCAACTTCCTTTTAACAATAAAGATGGAATCTCTTAAATAATCATTATAATATATATATACATACATAACAAATCAAAAATCTATAAGATAAAAGTCTTAATTAATATTAATAAATGTGCTACATGTAATGATAATGAATCATATAATATTTATATAATCCTTTTCAAACATAATAGGCAGCAAGATGAAAGTTTTTGAGTGTTTAATTCTATTCTTAGTTCTTTTTGCTATACTTGCAAATAATTTCTTTTCATTCATCTTACATATGGTCATTTTTTTGGACTCTTATAATCATATTTTTTAATAAAAGAAGTAATTTCAGATGATTAAATCATGAGATGACTTGATATATAATTATTCTATATAGTAATCAGTTAAGTGCACTTGCTATACCAAGGAACTTATTTCCCATGCATGACATGCATGTTGTACCATTTTTTTGTTATGGCATAATGTATTGAGATGGATTTAGAAGCAATAGTAAATGCAATGGAAAATATTGCAAAATGATTAGTGTTTAACATTTTCAATATTAATGGCTCAGATTTTCGTATCTGGTAATCATGTGACACATTTAGTTAAAATATAAGATTATTACTGAACATAAATCGTGATTTATTCACACAACATTGGGTTGAAATTAAGCAAATAATCCAAGGTCTAAAACATTGTATGATACATAGTCAGATAGCTAAAGCAGTACTGATTCCAAGCTTATTTTCTAGAGTCTGAAATTTCTTATAGGATGACGGAATGTTGAGAAGTAAGCTAATCTTCATGGACACTAGCTATTTTGAGATATGTTTATAAAATTTTAAAGTTATCAAATAATGTGTCTATAGATTCACTGTCCTTATTTCAAATAAAGGAATGTTTTGTTAAGGAGAAGTATTGGTTAACATTCATCAGGAAAGATTCTTTAGAAGTGGAAACAGCTTTCTGATATAGAATATTATATTACATTTCTGTCAAAACATGAAGAGGAAATTAACTAATAAAATAGTTTATTGGTCAGGAGTTAATATGAATTTGAATGGCAAAGGTGTTGGAATGGAGCTGCATTTCATGGACTTGAAATTCAGAATCTGACATTTCATTAGCGCACTCTACAGAACAAAGATGGAATTAAATTTGGCTTATAGATAAACCATCATTCCATCATATTAAGTATGTATCAAAATAATTTTTTTATGTATGAATTAATGAAGGCTTAATTAGATTAGTTATTCATCCACCATCCTGGAAATTTCAAATTGAACTCTGCATTGATTTATTTTGCACCATGTAAGACAAAATAAAAGTTGATAATACATGAGCATAATGTAAACTGGATGGTTGACAGAAAGCTTATTTACAAAAAAATATTTCCTCTAATTAAAACCTGATATAGACCTCATTTTTGTATGTAAATTTCAAAGATCCATATAAACTCTATTTTTTTTTTCTTCATAAGTTTTATGAATCCTTAATCAACATCCAGATATTTAAAAGTTCCAATCTGCTTTGTAACTTTTACTTCAATGATTTGTTTTTTTTTTTTTGTTTTTTTTTTGCTTTACTATTCTGAAAATAATCTACATTGAATTTTATTGGCATTTATGAACAAATATGTTTTTTTAAAAAGCTTTCTGCGACAACTACAAATATAAGCTATAGATATAGCTTTCTGTTTGATAAAAGCTGTTTGCTAATTGGGTTCAGTATCTTCAAAACTGCTTCATAATGATGTACTTTAATATTACTATCATACAAAAGACCATAATAAAATATATTATGAAATTTACTATAATAAATTGCCTAAAGTGACTTCTGCCATATCTTGACTTATGTTTATGTATGTCTATATCCCTGTATTTATCTATCTATTTATTGATTGGTCATCTTTTTATGTTTCCATTTTTCCATTTATTTATCTCTTTATCTATCTAATTATATTTATCTTCTCATTTATCTGTCTATTTACCTATCTATGTTTTCTTTCTATTTGTATAACTATTTGTCTATCTATTATATATATATATATATTAGCTATTTTACCACACGGAATATCCCGCAAATAATAATAATATGAAATCATTTTATCCGTGAAAATATTAGAATATAACACACACACACACACACATATATATATATATCTGTTTTACTGTCTTCCCGTTAGTTATATATTCATAAATCCATCTATATATAAATATAGTATATATATTTATTTATTTTCGTTTTTTTTTTAAATAATGCTGGAAAAAATAATTTAAATATTATTAAATAAAGTCGTTTACCAGTAATGTTACAAGATTAAATTATTTGTTTAAAAATTAAAATATGAGAAATTTTGCAGATCCAAATTTTAAGCGTTATTACAAAAAAATAAAATAAAATAAATGAAAAATGTAGCTGCAGGTAAACATATAAATAAATGAAGCTAATGGAGGTTGACTTAGTAACGAAGCCAGTGAATTTCCCCGTTAAGCTTCTGCAAATCTTAAAGAAAAGTTTTTTCAAATATTAAAAACATTTTTTTATTATTACTATTATATATAAGTGACATTTTTATTTATTTTTTATATAATTTTTTATTATTATTATTATTATTATTATTATTATTATTATTATTATTATTATTATTATTATTATTATTATTATTATTATTATTATTATTATTATTATTATTATTATTATTATTATTATTATTATTATTATTATTATTATTATTATTATTATTATTATTATTATTATTATTATTATTATTATTATTGTTGTTGTTGTTGTTGTTGTTGTTGTTGTTGTTGTTGTTGTTGTTGTTGTTGTTGCTGCTGCTGCTGTTGTTGTTGTTATTATTATTATTATTATTAATTACCTTATGTAAACACATTTTTGCCAGGAGATTTTAATCAGTCAATTTACATTTACCAGTAATCTTCTTAATGTTTTCTAGTTACTGGAATTATGTTTTCTTATTTCTACTTTTCCATTTATCTACTAGCAAAAATGATATTGTCTATATACCCTTTCTTCACAATGATCTAGTAATGTCTCTTAATAAAATTATTATTTTTATTCTTGAAATACTGTGTCCAATGAAACTCTTTTTCAACTGCAATTTTTTTAATGTCATCGGGGAACACTAATATCTCCTTTGATGTATTCTGGCCCAAGTCAATCTTTTTTTAAACATAATTTGTTTACTATGAACACATTTTTTGGCTGTTTGCTTTTCCTTGCATATTTGTATTTTATATCCATATTTTCAGACAATACATGAGTGTAGGTTTTAAAACTATTATCAAGTACTCCATTCATCTAATCCGATATCACATCAGAAGGATTTTCCATACTTTTTATTTAGATCCGATTTGTTTGTCCTTTAACATTAAGTATAAATATTGAATATTCTCTTTCTTAGATATTTGATTATTTTTACATTTTAGTTATTATTTATACATCCAGTCTACATTACACTACTCTAACTTTATGCAATATATATAATAATTAGTGATAATAATAAAAATCAAATGATTTATTACTTGGAAATTCATAAGATTGTCAAATTCCAGAGGTTTTAGCTAAACCACAGAAGTTAAAATCCAAATTCCATGATTCTATCACTGCATTAAGTCATGTAGGCTATTAGTAATCAATGAATGTTTAAATGGAAGTATAGTATATATATACTTAAGCTAGATGCAATTAGAGGGGGTTTGAAACCAGACTTTTAATCTCTCCTCAGTCATCTACTCCATTTTTTTTACATGTATGTATTAATGTGAGTTATGTGTATTGGTTGTATAAGATGGAGTGGATGACTAAAAGGAGCTTGAAAGTCTGGATTCAAATCCCTCTAATTAATCAATGAATGGTAAGTAATAATTATCAATCAAAATATCTATCTAAAAGACATCTGTTATGCCTATTATGCTAATGAAATTATTGATTCAAATTTTCAATTGGCCTAAGGTTTTAAGCACAAGTACTGCCACCTATACATAAGACTGATTTGTTTTAGTTAATTTAATTATCAGATAAATGAAACATAAGATGGTTGAAAATATTAGAAAAAAGAATAATGCAAACACAAAATGTAATATTATTTGTATCTTTTTATATCTTGAAGCATCTACATAAATAAGAGATTCAATAGACAGATTCTTCTACGTAACCATAGTGTCTGCACTTTTTATTCAATTTAATAACCAGAAAGAAGTCTAGGAATCACTTTTTTCATTGCAATTTGATATTCATTGATTACTCATGTTTATATAAAAATGTTTGAAAAAATGTGTGTGTAGTGTGTTGCTCTATTAAGCACTGATTAAATGTAAAATAAAGGATTAATTTATCATATCATGGATTTACAAAATCATCAGAAAACAAACAAAATTGAAAATATCAATAATAGTTTTTGCAGATGTCTGAAGTGTATTCATTTTACTTCAAGAGCAAAAAATATGGACAGTTGATATTTTTTAGATACAATATGATATAAATAGAGTATGCACCAGAGTGTTTATATGGATGTCCACATATGCAACAGATCTTACATTCATGATGTAAGGTACTATTAGCATTGCTTTTTTGATTAATCATTAAGCACAGGGTGGCACTACTGTATGGAGAGTTTTGCTTTGCTTTTCTTGATTACAAATACATACTTATTATTAAGTACATTCTAATAATGTAATATTTAGAGAGACAGCAAATAATAAATATTTATGCAATGGAAAGCATTTTTGCTACTATTCATCAATAATGATAATAATAACAGTTTCATGCTTAGGAATCAGGATTCCATCAAAACATTCAAAGATTGGAAGATCCATGAATATTGAGTTTCTGAATCAGGGCACAGTTCTAAGTTTAATATTTTGAATTTGTTCATTTTAGTTACAGTGTGGGATTAAAAGCAATATTCTGAACATTGAGAAAGAGGAGACAAAGCAGAAACTCCAAGAAATGAGACAGTCACACTTGTTTATTTCTTCAGATATATTACCAAATTCACCACTTTCTTTATTTTACTAAAATATCTTATGTAAATGAGATATTTATTTTATATGGCACAATGTTTTTGAATTGTAATAAACTAATAATCAGCTTTTTAAGCTAATGCACATGCACTTTGTGGATCTTAACAATAAATAAATACTCTCATTTTCCAATATAAGGTAAAGTCTTTGTGAAAGAATAGAATGAATCCACCTATTTTTTCAACTCAAAGAAAATGAGAGTAAACCATTAAGCATCACATGATCACATTTCCTATACTAGCACATTAATTGTTGATAAACAGAGCAAAACTCTCCATACAGTATTGCCACCTGTGCTAAACAGAGTAGTCAATGGATGCCAGAAGGCTTGTGCATAAAATCCCCATCTAATGCCTACTCATCCAATATCCCCGCAAGCCAGAAACTAGTCTGGGGATATTGGATGAGTAGGCATTAGATGGGGATTTTATGCACAAGCCTTCTGGCATCCATTGATTACTCTGTTTAGCACAGGTGGCAATACTGTATGGAGAGTTTTGCTCTGTTTATCAACAATTAATGTGCTAGTATAGGAAATGTGATCATGTGATGCTTAATGGTTTAACACCAATCCTGCCTAATAGGATAGTGGTGGCTATGGTTGTAAAAGAGCCAAAGACACCAAAATGTATGGGTGCTGAACTGAGTTCAGATCCATATGACTATATAAGCTATTGAGCTTAGATTGAAAATATTTTTTGTGTTTTCAATTTCATTCTCATAGTTTTGTAGTTAAGTAGAGATAAAAGGTGGTTGATAGAGGGTTGCATTAGATCCTAAGATCTAATGCAGTGCTCTCAGATCCAAAGCTCCTCACTGACGAAGGCCACAAGCCAGAAACTAGTCTGGGGATATTGGATAAGTAAGCATTAGATGGGGATTTTATGCACAAGCCTTCTGGCATCCATTGATTACTCTGTTTAGCACAGGTGGCAATACTGTATGGAGAGTTTTGCTCTGTTTATCAAAAATGAGAGTATTCATTTATTGCTAAGATCCACAAAGCGCATGTGCATTAACTTAAAAAGCTGATTATTAGTTTATTATAATATCTTATATAAATATACTTTATCCACTACTTTGAACACTTTTTAGAAAAAACCTTTTATTGACTTATATTCATGCACAATCTTATGTTTTGACTGTACTGCAGTCTTCTTCAGTGGCTCTGAAGAAGACTTCAGGACAGTTGAAACATAATTGAAATAAAAGTGGCTCTGAAAAAAACTGCAGGACAGTCTAAACATAAGATTACACATGAATATAAATTGTTTATTTGTTGGTAATATTTTCTTATCATCCAGTATATACATTGCTCAGTAATGTAAACATGTGGCAATTATTGTGAGTTATGATATATTTTACAGCTTATGAGGAATTCCTTTACAGTTGTCAGACATTTAAAATAAAGCCAACAATAGCATCAAAAAAAATTCCCATATACTTATTCCTATGCTTTCAAAAGCATTTATCCTCATCTTACTTTAGATCTAACTACTATAAGCTTAAATAATCACTGAATACTATATGGTATAGTAATATAATACCCCCATATCATCTGTTGTCTATTTATTATTCAAACTTACTGTATATTATTTTAGAGTAGGTTCAAAATACTCACTCACAGAAATATAGTATCATATTAAATATTGGTTGCATATATTTTCCAGTAAGATTAATTACCTTATTGCAAGTATTTATAATCAAGATACAAATTGTAAATGGTAATAATTACAGTTTATTATTTGTTTCATTACTGATTTAGATATAGATCAGCCATGATGTAATATGCCCTATCAATAATCTGTTAATGAAATATGATTATATCTAAGTATATATAACTTTGAAAGCTTCTGCTTAATGCTATCATAATCTAAATAAATGAATGAAGACATAGTAAATAGGTAATAACAATAACATCACATGGTCTCTATATACTTATTTATGTGTTTTTAAGAGCAGCCCTTTTTCATCCTACTCTAGATCTATCTCTGATATGAACACTTGAGTAATGAATGGGTACTGCATGGTATAATACTATAAAATATACCATATCCAGACTAAATACTTCTGACTCTTGCCTTTATCAATGAACATTAGGATTTAAGATAGGAATTAATGTATTAATACATCTAGTTTTTTTTTTTTAAAAATAGGATTAAACTTTATTGGTACAACATGTTTTACAAGGTAAACTTTGATTTACATAGTGTAATATGGAGATCTAAAATGATACACTGTATTTTTGTCCATAGCATTTTCAAAATGTGATCAACCTGTGAAAATTCAAAGCATCAGTCCATAAGGTGATTACTTATTAAAAGTAAACCTAGGTTATAATTAGAAATTATTTGTAACTAGAGTTCAAATATGAGTAGCATTTTAGAAATACAAATAATGAAAAATCCAATTTGCAGTAAATAAGTTGAGGAACAGGAAAACACTTGAGATAATATAAAATACACCCTAAGTCAATCTACTGTTCACTTCTCTGAAATAGCTTCGAATATCCCCAAAAGAGAGCAATTCAGTATAATTTGGAAGAACTATGGAGAACAAAGAAAAAACAGCTTTAAAATGTATCTGCTGAAAACTATTCCAATCCTCCTCAAAAAACCGTATGAATAGCAAAGGACCAATCCTATCAATATCACATTGGAAATAATAGAAATAATTCAAGTGAATCACTTGCAATTAAAGCCATTAGTCCAAACTGCAGTTTACTTTGCAATAATACACAAATAAAATCATTTATAAGAATAACGTTTAAAAAAAATGCTAAAAATAACATTATTTTTCCTTTCCTATGAATAAGATGTTCAACATCAAAAACGATTCCTGCAGCACCCTTATTCCAGCTCCATACTCATCAGAACTAGGATTTAGGCTCCCAGGGCCCCTCCTGACAACCGGATCCTCTCATCCATTCATCAAAATTGAGTGAAATGAATTTTCATTAAAAGGCAAAATCTCTGTAGAAATCTTTTGAAATTTCAATGGCTACCATATAATTTACACAGCATTTTTATAAAGGTTGAAATTATTCTTACTTGTGATAATGTGTTGACATAACTTGTATATGAAAAGAGAGCCTGGAAACTCCTCTTTTAAGTAGGAATAGTTTTAGAGAAAAATAATTCCCCACACTAAGAAATACGGAACTAAAATGCGGAACCACAAACAGAGTCAACTGGCATCCTGGTTATACTATTCAAGTTTTCTGAAATCTAAATAAAAAATCCTAAGATTTTAAACCTAGGTTAAATTATTTGCATAGTGTCTAAATAAATTTATTACTTAAACTTCTATGGCCTTGTGAGTTCTGCATTTGCAATAAAATGGATATTTTTGTTACATAATTCTTTTTTTATTTTCTTTTAGCCTTTTGCTGGGATCAGTATCATAAAATCAACAGCAGGAATATTCTTATGCTCAATTATTTATTATGCCTTGCAAAGAGAAGTCATTGGAACATGCATGCAATAAAATTTTTTGATGCATCTTAAAGGTTATCATATTAATAAGTATTTGCTTTTGTTATAAATTTAGGATATAACTTATTTTTCTGCATAGAACTTTGACAAAAGTAGTTTACCTATCGTAGATAAATTATTAGTATTTGTAAATCATTAAAATTAAATGTAATGATTGTATTTAAATATTAGATATTTTTGAAAGAAACTGCTTTAATATTTTTCACTTTACAATAGTCAATTTTTGTGATTTCCCTGTCTGATTAATGAGATTAAAAGTGAAAATGAGAAAATAGAAGACATAAAACAATATTGACTAAATTATCCACACTAGCATTTATTTGAAATGAACTAAAAAAGCTAGTAAACACTTAGACAATCCCAATATCAACAACAATGAACAATTTCAAACTGGTATCAAGGCAACTTCCAATTAACAATATATAATAATGCATAATACAATAATAATATATATAATATTACAAATCGATGTCTGTATTTCTAAACTTATAAATAAATTTTAGAAAATACAGTAATTAAAAATTTTAAAAAGAAAAATATTGCAAACTGAAAGAAATAATAATAAAAGAAAAATCAAGGAAGCTATGTTAATATATAAATATAAGCAAGACTTAATCAATAGGCAGGTAGCAAACTTTAAGATCACAGAATTATGGGAAAGTTTACTTTTCAAAGTATTAGTTGACAAAGACTACAAGTATAGTCGAAAGTGCTCCTAAGTGACGTTTATATTTTTTGTTCTTTTTAAAATTTTTTATTACTGTATTTTCTAATATTTATTTATAAGTTTATATTTATATATATGCATATTGTGACAGTAATATTTTATAAGTTAGATATATCATAAAATTGCTTAAGAAAAATGACTGATGAAATAAAGAGTCAAAATCAATAGTATAACATTTCAGAAATTTTAGCTCTCTAAAATTTTTAATTATGTAGAGGCAGTAATAATATTTTTAAAACATTTTAAATAATACATTAATTAAAGAGAAATTATTAGTCAAAAGTTGGGAGTTATTATATCTACTAAAGATTTAACTATTATAATGTATATTAAACTAATTAATAAATTAAAGTCTGTCCCTTCTAAATTTGTTTTAGGAACAGATATCTAGTGGTGAATGGTTTCATGCCTTTCGCACATATATTAGTATTTATAATTCACAGCCCTTTGACTTCTCAAGTTACACCAAGGGGGATATAAATAACTATTGGAACTATTAATAACTGCATATAGAATATACCTTAATATAGTCAATGATTAAAGAAAAAATATTGCATAATTTTATAGTATCTGCTCACAAAGAATACATAATATATTATTCTTTATGTGTATACATAGCTTTGTTTATTATATATTATATAACTGATTTATTAATAATATAATTTCCAAAAGGATATTTTAAAATGTGTGAGAAAAATGGTGGAAATAATAAATGGTGACTGGAATTAATTTATAACTTTATATTCAATTTATTATTCGATTTTTATATAGTTCAATATTGTGAAATTGGACAAAATATGTGCTTATATATATATATATAATACCACAAGAAATTTATCAAGTTTATTTTGTATTCTGTAAAATTTTAAAAGCACCAATAAACAACTTAAAAGGTGTAAAACCCAGATCAAAAGGCCCAATATCATTTATCTATTGAAAATGAAACAACCTTAATAGTTTGTAAGATAAGGTATTGATTTATGGATATATTTGAATTTGGTTATGATATAAATAGACTGAAAGTATAAAAAGACTGAAAGATTAACTTAATTATTTATTAATCTTTAGTCCCAGTGATTCATCTAGATATAAACCTCTCTCTAGTGCTATATTAAAAGTAAATAGTCAGGAAAAGTGATAGAACTTTTATGAGTTCATCTGATCACAAAAATATCAGTCCCTTAGTGGGGAGCAGTCATTTTCGTTTTACTTCTCCAACAACTAAGAACAAAAGTCTCTAAATGTGTATATCATAAAAAGATTGCTGTGTAAAATTGTTATGTAGGCTGGGAGTTCTTAACAGAAATGTAATTATAGAAGGAAATGAATATGTAGCAAAAAATAGCCTTATCAAAAACCTTGTTTGTATATAAATACCTATCATCTATTCTATGTAATGATAAATTAATTTTGAGCCATAAGCCAAGAATTTGGAGAAAACGGTTGATTGATCGCCGTATACTAAATTTATAATAAAATGCAATGTGTAAATACAAAAAATCTCTACCTAGAAATATTAACTTTATAACTGAAAACCAAGCAGGGAATAACATGATACTAAATGAATAATTATAGATGCACTAAATTATTGAAAATAAATTCATAAATATTTTAACATAATGATAATGGCCTGCAACATTGTGGTAATCAATATTGTGAAAATTGTTGCTTATTCTATTTAATAATATATTTACCAATAATCATACTTTTATATATTTTTTATAATAGAATTTTATGACGTATAATTTTTCATTAATCTTAATCAGTTCATGGTTTGGAATTACTTATGATTTTTATTATCATCATTTAAAACTATTATTTATTCACTTCAAGAAGACCTTTACATGTTTAATCCAGTTTCTAGCCTATCTTTTCTACAACGCACCAGCAAACTTAAAAAAGTTCATTCACACATATTTATACTGAATTCAAGAAAACTCAACTGTCATATTACATAAGAACAACAAATATCTGAGAGGAAAGTTCATGGTGATGCATGTTGGTGAGTATTTAGTGCATAAATAATAACATAATTCCAACATCTGTAATAACAAAAAGAAATGGAGTGGAGATTACAAAGTTTCTCTATTCAACTCATTTAAAGACTCAAAGAAGAATCAAAGAGTCTCCTTTCAATTAACAACAAATATATCTCTGAAGCCATAATTATCATATCACTTATTGGACAGTGGATAATATCATTAGTAAATTGGCTTTGATGTATGAATTAATTTCATTCTTTATTCTTATATATTTTTTGTATTCCACCATTAGTCATATATTTATCATATGTGTATATGCATGCATGTGCATGTGTATGATTGTATATTTAACAACTGCTCATGTCCAAGCTCTCACACTGAGTCAGAACCTGAAGTTATAACTTGAAAAAGTAGAGGATAAAAGAATAAAGTAAGGTGACATCAGTCCTTTTAGATGCAAAAAGATGACGCCAGCTAGATCATTTCCAAATTATCGGAAATATTTCAAAATGATTAAGTAAATTTTTAAGAGCTGAATCAGAGTGACACATTATTTTGATGATGATCAATGAATCTTAGATTAATTTTTGATGATTTAATATGCAACATAACCATCATCAGTTAACATTTCATATATTTTTACATCAAGAGATGTTGTAACACAGGGGTCCCCAACCCTATGCCCGCAGGCACCATGGCACCCGCAGACCATTTCACATGTGCCCGCCGCTATCTGAACACGATAAAAAATTATTTATCTGATACAAATAAATTTAATTTTTGAAATTTCTTATAAATTATTGTATTAGATTGTAATCAAATTGTAAGGCATACTATACTTTTACAGTGTAAAAATATAAATGTTAATCATATGTTAATTTGTTTTTTTTTAAATAAATATTTTTTTGTACATTATGTGTATTATTAACAATATCCTACTATAAATTTACATTGAAAAAATAAATGGTGCCCACCACCTGGCTGGTATTATAGAATGTGCTCTTAAGTGCAAAAAGGTTGGCAACTCCTGGTATAACATATTTTATGCATTTTCCTTGTCTGTGACACATTTTGTTAACCCTAACATCTGTCTGCTATAATATATTCAGATATGCATAAAAGTAAAATTCTGAATATAATGACAAAAATCAAACAATCAGTGAATAATTTTGTGTAATGACTATAAAATATTACTGTCATATATATATAGCAAGCGATTATATTATATATAGATACATATACATATTCAACCATTAGAAACCAGTCATGACCTAAACATGCCAATATAGATAGTAATCAATATTTCTCGCTGTTGTCAAGTCAATCTCTCCTAATAATAATATACATATTTAAATATAAATATATTGTCTACACTAAATTTAATGGCATTAAAAGGGACTTGAACTCCGAATTTTAAGCCCCTTACAGTTATGCATTCCATCCTGTACAACTGGGTACTTGAGCAGATTGATACGAATGTGAACAGGTGCAGTAAATCTAATACATGCTCCATGTCGCAGCTTTAGTACTTAAGAACCTACAACTGATACACATGATCACATACATGTGAAAAAAATAAATGATTTCCAATATATGCATGTTTCATGCTAAACCAGCAGTCATCAGTTGGTCCATATACATGTATATACAATTTAAACTTCAATTTAAATTCAAATCTAAATTTGAAACTTGTTTTTGTGACATTAATATTGTTATATTTTTATTAATTTAATTTATAGTTAAATATTATTATATATAGAAAATGCAAAATCAATTACAATTCTTAACTTTAAATTAAATTAAACTATAAAAAAATATTATAATGAAAATATAATAAAATTAATATCAAAAAAGCAAGATTTGAATTTAGATTTCAATTAAATTATATATGGGTGAGTAAATATGCTGTGTATGTAATATACATATAAAGTGAAAATTTTCATGGGAATATCATTTAATATATATGTTTGATGGCTATGGTAATCATAAATATAATAATTTTATCAATAAGCAAATGAATACATAGATCAATTTGAAATATAAATTCACACAATTTTGTGTGTGTGTGTATATATATATACCTGCTTAATGACATTTATTTAAATTTCTTTGTATTAATAATTTCACTCTCTGTAGTTATGTTGCAATCTTCAATGTCTATATAAACATATTAGACCATAGATAAATTTCCACCTTTACTGATTAAAATGTTGCCTTGACAACAGATTGAGATTGTTGATGTATTAGTGATATTGATATTCTTTAAATGTTGAATGCTTTCATGCATTTACATTAAATATTAAGTTTATTAGTTTAGTAATGCATGGTTAGAGTGAAATTTGAAAGTTATAATTGACAAATTTGTTAATCTGATTTCAGAGCAGGTTATATTTATCTGTTTAATGATGTTTATTTAAACTTCTTTGTTTTTATAATTCCACTCTCTGCAGCCTTAATCTCTATATAAACATATTGGATCATAGATAAAGATGGATTTCCACCATTATTGATTAAAGGAGTTTGCTTGGACAATGGATTGATTGTTAATTGTCAATGATATTGCTATTGTTTAATTGTTGACTGCTTCCATGTATTTACATTGAATCTTATCTAACATTGAGCATTATTGGGCTTATTATCTTAATAATATTATGTTTGGGGAAGTTTTAATTAAATATTTGTTAGTCTGCTTTTAGAACAGGTTATATTTACATGTGTAATGAAGTCCATTCAAACTTGTTTGTATTAATAATTTTACTCTCTGTAGCCAAGTTGTAATCTTTAATGTCTATATAAACATATTATACATGTTTGGAGTGCAATTTGAAAGTTATAATTTGCAATCTTTAGTGTCTATAGAAACATATTGACCCCTAGATAAAGATTGACTAACACCTTTAGGAGATTGGCTTGACAACAGAATGAGATTATTAATTGCTATTGTAAAAATAGATTGTGTCATATGGGAGACAGGATTGTTCCTAAATTGGGGTGTGAGTGAATCAGTAGCTTGAATGTCTTATAAGAAGCAGTCATTCTAAATTCAGCTGATGACAAATCAATCTTGATCCAGCTACTGAAAAAGAAGCAGAAGTTTACTGTACAAAAGGTATTTTCTAAAATGATGTTAAAAACTAATATGATTCATCTCCATACATCCTGCTTTATTGGAAAAATGCAAAAGGGAAAAATATCCCTGAAGTAATCTGCAACAGACCTTGTCTTAAATCCAATAGCATGAGTATCTCTATGTGTATGGAAGTTCTGAAAAATTATTCAATTGCAAAATGGATAAATTTAGCCTGTAAAATTTGAAAATATTCTACTGCAAAAATGAAGAAATTTGATTGTGTGTATTAGCCTGAAAGTAGGTGTTAAGGGAGAAACCTACAAGAAGAAAGTCAATATGGAAAAAGGAAATTTACAACTTCCCAAGAAGAACTCCAAAACAAAAATCCATTGTAAAAAGATACTTTAATGTACACATTATATTTAAATTTATAAATGAGTTTTAAATTAAATAACAATTGATAATATTTAATAACTTTATTAATATTTTTAGTTGAAACATGTTTTTAATAGTATATCCTTTCCCAAAATTATAAAAAGAATTTAAACAATTTAAAATTTTGTCTTAGATATGTTTTTTAAATAATACTTAGTCATAATGAATAATTTTTTGTGAACATTTTCATTGAAACATGTTTTTTTATTCATTTGATTTCTCTCCAAAATTATACAAAAGATTAAGCTAATTTTAAATTCCTTATCAGTGATTGTGAAAAAGCTGTTTTCCAACTTTTGTTATTTAAAAGGAAATAATTTAATGAAAACAAAAGCTATTTAATTTAAAGGATAAAATCAACTGGTTAGTCATTTTTTGATATGAAACTATGCTTTTTGATAAGATTGTATAAATTTAATTTATATTCTCATTTTTTTAAATTATTAATCAGTTAGTTTATTAAATAATTGTTTAAAAAATATTATAGTATTAATGTCTTTATTTCTCCCATTATCTGCTCTATAAATTAAGCAGATGGTGTGACTTGATTTCATTAAAGCTTAATATTTTAGAGAATTTTAAATTATCCCAATAAAATTATTTAAAATAGAGTAAGCTGTTATATTCATGTTTCTCTTGTTTGCAGTTACAATCCCTTGAATCCTATGATATTGAGCTATCTCTAGAGCATATAATGGTTAGTTATATCAGTGTATAGGTTATGCTTGTGTTTAAAAATCCCAATGATGACTCTGAATGACACAAATATATCACCTTTAAAGTCTGTTCACTGCATTTTGTTTTTTATTAGAAATTAAGTTTATAGTTGGCCAGTACACTAATTGTATTATTTGGACAGTGCATTGATGATGATCAGTATATATCAGTATCCAAGCATTATTTTTTATTATCAGTGAAAGATTAGCACTTATTTATATGCACAAAGAATTGTATGATATTCTGTCCTTACCAATGGCTAGATAATTAGCCTGCTTGTAATGTACCCATTTTAAACCCAGACACAAGTATGACTATTAATGCTGGTGATTATTGGATTATTTTTGTTTAATGTTGGATAATTTGTAGTTTATAATTTTATTCTTTATTCTTTGTTAATCTCATGCTCTTTCCTTATTCTATTTATAATTGCTCACTGATTATTTGTTTGATGGGAATCATGTTCTTTCATTTTCCCATTTCACTCCCTCCATTTCATACCAAAATGTATATGCCTGACATAAATATGTTATTATCATTTATGAAACAATGATTAGGCAGGAAACAAAGACTGTTACATTTTCAACAATTCTACCATGATAAGTAATTAGGAATCAAATAATAAATATTATATGGACAGAACATTAACATTTAAGTACAAATATATATACTTTCAAGCAAGATGTAATTATAAGAAATTTGAACCCAGATTTTTAAGCTTTCTTTAGTCATTCACTCCATCTTATACAAAACAATACACATGACCATGATACATGCAAAAAAGATAAATGATCTCCAATATATGTATTTCATGCTGAACCATCACTCATCAATTGGTTCAGACCATCATCTCCCATATAGAAAATAAATTGATGTTGATTAAGTTATCTCTGTCTGTGAAATAACTTAACAACTCACCATCTTTATGTCTGCAAACAAAACATTGAATGGACACATGGTAATATGATAAATTTATGAACTGAGTTGAATTTAAAAGTGAAAATAATACACTAGATGTAATAATGGGATTAAGAGTTATAAAATCATAATTAATTAAGCAAAGAATAAAGTCAGTATCTTTTTTGAATAGCCCTTGCATTGATAATCAATTAGCAGATATAGGGTTATTAAAATTGATACACAGATTTTCTTAGGCTTAATTAATTATGAAAAATAACTATACGCAAAAATGTATATGAGATACGTTTAAATCTAAATAAAGTTCACAATTTTTGCCTAGTGCACTTTTGACTAAATTACATTAGTCATAGTTATGGCATCTGACAGAGTTACGGCATCTGACAAAGGGGATAAGATTATCGGCTTTATTAGAGAAACGTATATGAGTGATCAACCTAATCGAATAGCCAATTATTTGCTTAAGTAGGCCATTTTTTAGAGAGGGAAACACAGAAGTCTTTCTTGTTAATAGCATTTTTATCTCCCATGAGACTAATTACCTATTGACATTTGTCTAATAAAGTTGGCAATGTTCCCCCCTCTGTCAGATTAGTTGAAAATGCACTAGGCAAAAATTGCAAACTTTATTCAGATTTAAGCGTATCTCGTATACGTTTTTTGCGTATAGTCATTTTTCATATTACATTTCCTCGGGGTACCAAAATTTTCAACATTAATTAATTATGATTTTGTAATTACTAATGCTATCATTATAAATTTATCAAAACGCACAAGCGTAAGCTTGTGGTGAAGACCTGTAGAGGTCTCTACCTTCGCATTTTCACGCGCGGGTATTCTTGAGATTTACAGCCTTAGAAAATGCTATCATTATATCTGGCATAAATATTATTTCCATTCCAAAATTTCAACCCTAATAGAAAACTTGGTTTATTAGATTGAAAGCACAAAGAATAAACGGGTCTTTTCTGTTATTTAATTTGCTAGTGCATTTGTATAAATTTTTTTTGGTTATTTCTCAGTTAAAGAGAGCTTAGTCAACTTCAATTTATTACTTACATGTATGCGAATCTAGAATAGTACTATATCATTTTATTCGTAGCAATCTGCTGTCTTGTTCACTTAACTGTTCTTCAGGCAGAGCATGTGTTTATATATACATTAATTAATATTTATTTATTTAATTTCATTTTTTCTTCTACACTTGTTGCCATCTGCATTTTTTTTCTATTGCAGTGTTATTATAAATGGTGTTATTGATCATTTTTATTATATAAATAAAAGTATATTTTCTATACTGAACTTAATGTGATTAGGCGGGATTTGAACTCAGATTTTCAAACTCCCTATAGTTGTCCACTCTATCTTATACAACCGATACACGTGTGATCTTAGCCAACTGATGAGTACTGGTTCAGCACGAAATACATATATTGGAAATCATTTATTTCTTTCACATGTATGTAGTCGTCTGTATCGGTTATATAAGATGGAGTAGATAGATGTAGGAAGCTTGGAAGTCTGAGTTCAAATCCTTTCTAATTATTTTTTATTATGTATATTGTTTTTGTTTCTGTAATAATTTTTACTTTTATTCATAAATAAGTAATAATGTTTTGAATTTTATTTTTTTTAAATTAATTTCGGGACATATATAATATATTTGGAAACAAACCCATATACGAGTAACATCAATACTTTTAATTCATATACATATTGATGAAAATAATTTGTCCTTTTTATAATATGGCATGAGATATTAAATAACTGAAATTTGAGTTACGATTTTTTGTAGTGTTTAATCTCAAACCAATGCCGCAATTAATGTTGTCAACTGTAACTTTTACTCTTTCGCAATGCAGTTAAGGTTGACAACATTAATTGCGGCATTGGTTTGAGATTAAACACTTTGAAAAACGATATGTAGAATTTTCAATATATATATATATATTACTTATTAAATTAAGCAAAAAAAAAAAGAACTTTAATTTTACATTGACTCTCGTATTAAATATATATTTTCATATATTTTATAAGTGTATTTATTAGAATAGAAGGATAGTGTATACACTTAGCCAGATGTAATTAAAGGAGATTTGAACACATACTTTCAAGCGCCCTTCAGTCATTCACTCTATCCAATATGTGAAAAAAATAAATGATTTCCAGAATATGTATTTCATACTGATCCAGCACTCATCAGTTTGTCTGGCTCATCATCACCCACACATATATAAACAGTGTTCGTTTTATTTTAAGATAGCAAATCTTCAAACTTGAATGGATAGGCTTCAATCTACTCAATCAACCAACTCTTCAGCTATCCATACCACCATCAGATTTTCAATGATATAGATGGCTAAAAAGTTGAAGAGTGGAAAATATTGAAGTCTGTCCATTAAAGTTTATAGATTTGCTATCTTAATATAAACCAAGCACTGATTGTATTTATGTGTGGGAGATGATAATCTGAACCTATTGGTGAGTGCTGGTTCAGCATCAAATACATATATTGGGGGATCATTTATTTTTTTCACATATATGTGGTCATGTGTATCGGTCATATTAGATAGATGAATGACTGAAGGGCACTTGATGTGTTCAAAAGTTTATTTACATAATCATTTACAGTTGAAACATTTTTTATATAATATATAATTAATTTTTTACCAATATTGATAGATTTAATAAACCCATGACAACTTCTGCCAAAACAATAACTTTGTTGAAAAAAACAAAAATTATTTATTTTAAGTTGAAACAAAACCGAAATTCTTCTTTTAGTTAATATTTGTGTTCCAAAAGATTCACAAATTACTGACAAACTCATAAAATATTTTGATATTATTAGAAGAAAAAAATGAAAAGAGAGATCATGAAAAAAATATTTTTTTACAAAGCAAAATGTAACACCTGCCTTTTTTGGGCAAACTTGGTGAGTGATGAAATATCACAAACAAGAACCATTATTTCCAGTGACATCATGAGATTTTTGATTCAAACTTCTAAGGCCAATATTGTCAGAATCAGAAAAAGAAACATTGCAGTAAAACTATAAGCTTCAATCTTACAATTATTCTGGTTTAAACCTAGGAAAACCAATAGATATTAGTGAACGTAATCTCAGTAAAATTTTAAATAATACAAAATTTTATACTAATATTAATAATAAGAGTGATGTGGTTTGTTCGATTTTATGTCAATATGCTGGTTGTAATGCTGTATATATCGGTGAAATAAAGATCAATATGAAATATTGTCTTCAGCAACATAATTATATTTTATAATAAAGTTTTAATAGATGATTCAGTTTATTCTGCTTTTTATATTCATCAACCATCCATCAGGCATACTTATTGTCTACAATATTTTGAGATGTTAATGCATGAAATGCAGGATGAAAAACATAAAATTAAAAAATCACATGTAATCAAAAATATTTCTAATGTTGCTAAATTTTAAATAGATTAGTTTTCCTATTAGTTCGTTCTAGTCTACATAATAGCCATTTGATAAATAATTTGCCAAATTTGACAAATATTTTGTTGTAAAGTGTCCAAGATGAGCATACACAAATTTAGGTATACCATGGATTCTAGGGTGAAAAGACTCAGGAATAGTAGCCATTTTCTTAACGAACTCATCTGGAACAAACAGCATGACATCTTCTGGAGTTCCAAAATATTGTGGCTCTGGATGAAAATTTTCATTATTTTGAAAGATATCTTTATAGTGCAAATACATAGAGTTAAGCAAGTTATTACCAATTATCACTTCATTCTGAATTGTAAGCACCCTGGAAACCCTGATTCTAGGAGACTGACCTGAAAATTAGGATGTTTATTAATTAGTTTTCTACACAGTTTATTGCCTTGATGAGGACTTAGGTGGAAAGCACTGGACATTTATGTACTATTTATTGGTTAATGTTATATAAAATATTATTGTCTCTGTCAGTAACAACAGCCATGTTGTTTTATTATTATTTGAAGTAGAACTTGTAATTGGCTATCTTAAACCAAAATGATCTCAGAAGCATATAAATAACTTTCTTCTAGAGTTTTTAATAAATTTGCAATCTAAAGCCAAACCACTGTAAACAAAATTACTCATCAACATTATTTATATACAGTATATTATACAAATTTGGCATGAAAGCAAATAAACTCATTCAAAGAAAATTCTGAATAAGAATTATGCTGATAATTATGAGCCATCTACATTTAATACATGCTAAGGTTAGATCAGGGTAAAAAAAACCTGTGAACAAGTTTTATCTTTAACAATTCACAATGAAAATTATTTTTAAAATAAAATAAAAATTGGTCCTGCCTTATTGACTTAATACCAGTTATGATTACTGGAATCATCTAAATGTTTAAATTTTAGAAAACTATTGATCTACTTGACTGTCTAAATGAAAAACTTAATGCCTCAATTGGTTATTATTAAACAGAATTCAGAAAATTTATCTATGATGTTGATCTCACAAAAGAAACTCTTATCTGTAACATTCTAATTCATTCACTTGCAATGGCTTTCTAACTTTTTTTATTTATTCATTTTCAGATAAAGACGAACTTCCTCACAGAAAATATATATAAGCTATTAAATAGATCTGATTTATCTCTAAGTCAAAATATATTTTCACTATATAAGACATATCTCAAATTAAGATCTTTTTAGATGAGAAATTGAATATACAAAATTAAAAATTCTAAATTAAACAGACAGGATAAACATGAGAAATATATACAAAATTATGAGATTAAAAATATAAAAAGAAAATATGACAAAGTTTTTTTATTAAAAGAAATGAGGACATTAAGGCCAAAAAAAGATGATATAAAAATGATAAATAATATGCTAGAAGAAAACATTTTTGAACAAATGGAAAAAAATAATAGTATTAATAAAAATAAAAGAATATGATAGATTTAAAGAGTTGGAAATTAAAGGAATAATAGATAAATGAACAATTAATGATATTTTAAATAAATATTAAAAACAGCACAAAATATATAGAGCATCTAAAATACATAAAGAAGATGGTGTTAGTACTAATTATAAATGTTACAAATTTATATATTAATAACGTTTTAAAGTGGCTTTAAAAAATATTTATGGAAAATATATTAAGAAGAATAAACATTAAAAGCATACTGCTAAACTAGTCAATAAAATAATCAAAATTAGCCCAAATTCACAACTCAACCAGACTAGCCAAAAAATAAATTCTAAAACACAACCAATGTTTTCACTGCTACAAGCAGTTTAAATGTGTTATTTCGTAGTTCTTTACACTTGAAAAGTCTGCCTGTAGCAGTGAAACCATTAGTGTTTCAAAGTTTATTTTTTGGCTAGTCTGGTTGAGTTGTGAATTTGGAGTAATTTTTATTAAAGAGAATAAATAATGTATAATAACAATAATAAAGATTTCACAATAGAACTTAATGAAATTATAAATAAATATATAAATAAGCATTTATTTTATATAGCATATGTAAACAATTGTATTACAGTCAAATATCAGCCTTTCATGCTAATTGTGCATATGCTTTGCAAGTGTTAATAATGAATAAATACTTTCTCACCAATACAAGATATGAGCAAATCTGAAGTACTGGCAAAGAAAGCGTGATGATGGAACAGTCACTTTAAATTACTATATAATGTCCGAATGAATGACATCGGAGAAATTATCTAGAATTTACTAAACGTCATTCCAACTGAAACTTAATAATATGTAAATAAGCATTTATTTTATATAGCATATGTAAACAATTGTATTACAGTCAAATATCAGCCTTTCACACTAATTGTGCATACGCTTTGCAAGTGTTAATAATAAATGAATACTTTCTCACCAATACAAGATATAGTATTTATGCAGGAATAAAAGGAATCCTCTTATTCCTACGACTCAAAAGCTTATATATGAGCAAATCTGAAGTCTGGCAAAGAAATTAGCATGAAAGGCTGATATTTGACTGAAAATACAATAGTTTACATACGCTATATAAAATAAATGCTTATTTACATATTATTAAGTTTCAGTTGGAATGACATTTAGTAAATTCTAGATAATTTCACCGACGTCATTCATTCAGACATTATATATAGTAATTTAAAGTGACTCTTCCATCGTTACGCTTTCTTTGCCAGTACTTCAGATTTGCTCATATATAAGCGTTTGAGTCGTAGGAATAAAAGGATTCCTTTTATTCCTGCATAAATACTATATCTTGTATTGGTGAGAAAGTATTCATTTATTATTAACACTCGCAAAGCGTATGCACAATTAGTGTGAAAGGCTGATATTTGACTATAAATAAATATAGTAAATATAAATTAAACTTTATTAAAGTGGATATAGTTTAAATATATACAAACGTTAATGTAAATAAAGATATAGATGTATAAAATAATTAAAATATCAATACATACACTTCTGGGTTAACAATAATATGTCATAAGAAAATCATATATAAGTTTAATAAAGAATATATACAGAAAGAAGGTTTATAGATGAGAGAAGCATTAATTGAGATATTAATCTTTTTAGGTGTGTTTCTAAAAAAACCTCATACGGATCATTTGGTAATGATGTGCTTTTCTAAAAATTATTCTCCATTAAATTTTTATATTTTGATAAATTTTATTAATGATATAACCTTCTAAAATAATCTTAAAAATAATACATCAATTTTGAAAATAAACAAAAAATAAAATAAAATAAACATAAATAAATAATCAAACAACAAAAAAAGTATTTTAATGAAAAAAGAGTGTCTCCAAATTTCTCTGAATAAGATAAGTTTTGATAAAATAAATACACTCAAGTCATAATTTTTTTAAATATTAAAATTTAATTTATAATGACAAAAATACAACAAAAATAATTATAATATTTTTGACAATAAGTATTTTTTGTTTGACAGTAGACATTTTTTATTTGTGATTTGAGTTGACTAATTTTCTGCTAAAAAAAACCCCAGATCCATAAAACCTATATTTAATTTAATTTTATAAAATAAACATGAACAAATTTTCTATAATGTTATGTTTCCATTTTAAGATTCTCACACAGCTAAAGTTATGCAAGCACACTAATAACATTCTTGTAAACATAAAACAATCACTTATATTAAATTAACTTTCCATTGATAGGTCCTGACATCTAGGTATATTAATTAGAATCTATATCAATTAAAACACATTTTTAATTTAAGATTTTGTTATCAAATAAATGCACAAACATCAAACATGCAATTAATAACTCAAATTAGATTACTTTAATCCTAATTGTAGCACCAGTATAAAGATCATATCCTTTATCTAAGAATGAAATAACATTTATATGAATGATTTTGACAAAATCATCACAAAACAGTTTTAAATCTATTCTTATAAAAGATATGTAGATAACTAGTTACTAAATTTTAATACAAATAAAAGACAAAGAGAAACATTTATAAATGATGTGAATCAAATTAGTGGAAAAAAAAACAAAATTGCAATAGATAACAAAAGTAATTTATTGAAATTGTAAATAAAAATGGGATTAATAATTGTGCAAACACAGATACACATATCAGTATATAGAAAGAAATACAATAATAAAGAGTATCATAAATTTGTAATTTAACAGAACATAAAAATATTTAGACTTACTAATCATTGTTTGAATTAAAACCTATATAATCAAGAGATTAAAAAAATAAAATAATTTTAAAGCAAAGTTACTCAATTAAAATAATCAACATCATTAACCATTATCAATTTATTGCAGGATAAAAGTCTCTCCAAGTTCAATGCATCTTCTCTGATCTCTAGTCCCTCTTCTCCACATCATCCTTGCACACTTTCTTATTTCATCCATTCATCTCATATGTGATCTCTTTCTGGGTCTTTTACAGTCTCTTGGAATCCAGTTTAAGATTTCAATTGATGATCTGTTATATGTCCAATCCTAGTCCACTTCAGTCTCTTAATTTTTTTAACAATGTCAGTAATAACTATTTGTTCTCTTACCTATGTATTGTATTTTTCATCTCTTCTTATTACTTCTAACATTCATCTCTTCATATTTCTTTAAGTGATCTGAAGTCTATGTATTGCTTTTCTACTAAGTGTCCAAGTCTCAGATCCATAAGTAAGAACTAATAAAACACATTTATTATAAAACATTTCTTTTCAAATACATAGGCATATTTCCTTTTAATATTAACTTATTTCTACCAAAAGCACTCCAACTAAGTTTAATTCTATGATTAATTTTATCCATTATGTTTCCATCTGTACTAATAATCTAACCAAGATATTTGTAACTGTTAACTTCTTTTAACTCATCATAATCAATCTTTATTTTCATCTTTTAAAAAAATCTATTGAATATTACTTTAGTCTTTTTAACATTTACTTTAGTCCTACTTTCTAACTTTCATCTGATAATTCTTGAACATTTTTTGAAGCTCTAAAGCATTATTTTCAAAAACAACTACATCATCTGCAAAATCTAAATGACTTAAATTGAGTGAAATAGATGTCAGAAGCTAGCCATTGGACGACAGATTCCAATTTTCACATTGATGCCAGCCAAATAATGAATTTCAAAAACATTTTCTGGCTATTTTTATAATATAGTCCACTTATTATACAAGGAAAAAATCTAGTTAACAATAACAAAAAGTATTTATTATCATATTATAAATAATGAGAAGTCAAATGTATACTTATACCTTTCTTAAAATGACTGATATCATTTTTCAGTCATGTACTATCTAGGATAGAAGAATGATCATTCTAAACCTAGCATAAAACAGTTTTTAATCTGCAATACCAAAGAAAGTCTGATCAATAGATAAAATATATTCAATACATGCATTAGTTCAAACTTCCATACCATATATATCTATGTCAATAGTATATACCTATACTATATTACTTGTGTTGCTTAATTTAATAAATAAATTGTGTATAAATTCATCTGACCTATTCTCATTATAGCCTCACTTGCACATATATGAATATTTATAATGTTTGTAACATCAGTGTCTATGACCTTCCTGAGGTAAAACCAGGAACTATAATAGAAAACTAGTAGAAATATAGAAGGACTCAAACTAAGTTCCAGAAAATAGCTCTTTATCAGGTGATACTCATATTGTGCCTATACTATAAGTTAATACAAATGAAAGCTATTGTTTTTATATTATATCTTTATTCCAACATTTTAGGGTTAGATTTAGCATTCTGAAAAAAAACCTTTTGATGAAGAAGTCGGAATATTACAAAGTATTTGGTTTGATGATCATTGATAAGCTATAATGTATGTGTATTCTATGGCATTCATACACAAGCATAAGAAGTGGTGGTCATGTGATGTTTATTGACATTCATTGTAATTAAATATTTTTGTAGTTATAGACAAACATTTTTATATTAAATGCTTTTATTTATTGTATACTAAAAAACAACTGTTTCTTCAAGCACCATTGGGATTTTTTGATTTAACTTGAAATAAAGCATGGTGAAAGAGGTCCAGAAATTAGTTAAGTCAATCCCTATTTTTCATATTAAGAGATTGACTTACTTAATTTCTGAAACTGCCATGCTTTTATTTTAAGTTACACCTAAAAACCCAATGATGCTGGAAAAAACAGTTTTTTTTTTCATTTTAGTGCACAATAAATAAAAGAATTTAATATTAAAAAAATTTAACTCTATTATTTTTAACTTTTTAGTTTTAGAATTTTGTAACCATCTTTTTATATATTAATTCAAATTTGTAAAATGAGCTACAAAATATTCTAAAATCTTTTTAAAAAATTATTTATTATTATTAGAAAAATTGCTTATATCAATATTTGAAAATTCCAAAAAATTAGAATGCCAAAAATATGAATGTTGTTTTGACTTGATATTTATGCATTTTATTATTGATATATACTGATTTATTTCTCATTCTACACAGTTCTTCCAAATGCTTCTTTATTGCAAGGCTTTTTTCTAATCAATTTTGAGGATTCCAACTGTTCTACTCTAAAACCATCCAAGGATATTACATGACTCGATGCAACATATGCTTGTCCTTTTTCAAAAAACTTTGGTTCCAGTATATAACTGCATTGCCTACACTACAACCTTGTCTATGCATTTTATGGGTGGTTGATGTCCATGAGAAGATGAATGAAAACATTATTCTTTCAGTTGTTCCATAGCAGAATTTAGCAGAGAATTGCATTGCTTTTGGTAATATTATATGTATTCCATATTTGCCAAAATCAGCACACACTGTTGATATGTCTGACACATACAACTATGTTTGACAAAATTTGGGCCACACAATGTCAGTGATAAATCCAATATATCTATTTACCAATCCTTTTGAGCATCTACTTTGTGTCATAGGATAACTTTTGCACATATAAAGATTTCTAATTCCTTTGGTAATCCTGCAGTCTGTTTGATATCTACTGGAATGTTGTGCCTCAAAATTGAACCAATTCTATTCTCTCTAAATATATTAAATGTAGATTTTAAAATTTAATTCTAGCTTAAATCAAATCTTTAAATTGAAATAAACTACATACTGCCCTTGTGTATGCATTGTTTAAAATTATTGAAATTTTTTTAATGTCTTTTATATTTGATATCAAAATATTTGAAATTTCATTTGCTCACTAATCTGTATTTCTGAAAATAATTACCCTAATTTAAATATATTATTGTTAAATTGTATGGCTGCTGCTTTTTAAGAGGGTATCAAAATTGAACCTATTATCCACTCTTTCATGGGCCTTATTTAGGGTTTAAGAAAAAATTAAAAATTTGATATCATCTAAGAAACTAGATGATCTAGCAAAAAGATAGCAAATTTCAAGCAATTCTATTGAAATTAAATCAATTAAGGTTCAATTTTAAAATTTATTTATAACTTAATCAAAAGTTTACAAACAAATATACCAACAAACAAACTATTTTCTAACTTCAATAAAAGTGTTTATAAAGAATTTAGTATAATTAGCTCATCTCTGCATGTTTACTTATCAAATAAAAACATTCTAAAATGGTCATTTATGATATTATTAAGTATGAAGATTTGGAAAAAGAAATATTTTATGAAATAGTCCATATCACCATCAGCTGTTACTTATTTACATTGAATTTAAAATATACTGAATTCAATAATTATGCAAATATAAATTATTCAAGCCTCCTCTTATTACATTTGGCAAATCAATTTATATTTATTCATAGTTAAGTTACTTTTATTATAGCCTATTTTTATATACACTTTCTTGATTCCATTATATTTAGTAAATAAAAAAATAATAAAATATAGATATACATTAAATTTATATATTTTTAGTAATAATAATTATAAAATAGATATAAATAGTAAAAAAATTTCTTAGTTAATTTCTATTAAAATAAATTTAATAATAAAAAAACTTTTTTTAAAAAGAAATCTTTAATTTGTAAATTAAAAGAACATATTTCTTGAGAAGTACAGTATTCAAAATGTAGTTTTTTAAAAAATTACTTTTAAATTTACAATTGTATTATAGAAGATAGAAAAAATCCAAATTGAAATTACGAATGTTAAATTAATGAATGAATTAATATTAATATAATAAATTTATATATATATCTATCTATCTATATATATATATATATTGTACCGAGACAAAGTCGGTACAGGTATATACGCACACACACGAGCAATGTAAACACTCTATATTTTTTCTTCTTTCGCTTTCAACTTATGATAATAAAAAAATAAATGTAGTTTTCTTTCAATGCGTTATAAAATACACTGTAAAATAAAATGTTAATATTTCTGATTAAATAGTTTAAGGCTTTCATACAATCTACTATAATAATATTCTCTAAAAAAAAAAAAAATAATAATAATATACAGTATTACTAATATGCCATTTTAAATCTCAATAAGTGATTTCTACTTGTATATGCCGCGGGGGTAATTAAAAAGGGGTTTATTTTAAATTATAACTGTGGTGAAAGTTAAAAGCTTATAGAAGTGATTTTGAGATTAAATGCTCGACTTTTAAACTAATGTAAGTTAAATTGTTCTCTTAAAACACGCACACATGTATGCATAAAAGGTGAATAAGTATGAATTTTTTCTAACTGAGATTGCAATGTGAGATTGCATAAACCTAAGATTGCCTCAAGCATATGGATTGAGTGGACATTACGTAGGACACGGACCCCAACGACAACTCAAAGAATATTGAACTCTGGGTGGAGATTCAATCCTCAGATAATAACCAACCCATATAAATATGAATCTAAATCTAAAAAAAAAAGTTCTTTTTAGAGTTTCCTTTCTACATTTTTTTTGTTATGCTCATGCTTATAGTTTTTTCCTAGATTCCTCCGGAAGCTACAACTAGAACATTTCTTTTTTGCTATCCGGTTTATCCAATATGATCACTATGAAATTAACATTTAGAGCGTCGATCGTCATGATGGGCTAAGAAACCCTTCAGTGATTGATCGACGCTCCGCCGCCAGAACATCTCCACAGCTATGAATGATCAGCAACAGTACCGTCCAAACATAGTACTCCAATCAGTCCAAGGACGTTGGTCCATTTAATATGCAAGAATTGTCCAAACATACTACGCTGAACTTATGTGAAATGAATAACCATGTATTATGGAAACATCATCTACCAGGTTCGAACCCTCACCAAATTAGAAGCAGCAGAAGACTAAGCAAAATCCTAGGTAAACACTTTATTTTATAATGCTTCCATTCATTCTTTACGTAAACTTTAAAAGGCAATCTCATAATTAATTAAATTCGACTTTCGTAAACCAAAATATAAAATGATCCGTAATCCCTCATATTTAAATCTTATTATTTTAATCTCAACTTTCGTAAATAAAAATATCAGATGCTACATAGTTCCTCATATTTAAATCTTAGGACTTTTCCAGTTATGAACTTTGATCCTAATTATTATTTTCTTTCGCAGATAAACTATAACACACACCTAATTTCAAAAATGTAAAGGAAGGAAATATATTTTATCATCCATGTTTATTATGCATAATATGTTCTTTTCTGTGCGAGTGCGAGAATGCACGTATGTGCGTGCAAATAAAGCTATTAATCAATGTTTCATTTTTTTTATATTCAATAAATTTTTTTTTAATTTAAACAAGTCGAGCATTCCTCAAATCATTCTCTATAATTAAATATATTTTTTTTTTTTTTAAATTATTATTAAAATCAGCATTTATTCATGCAATTAATTATTTTACTTTTAAATTTGTCTTTCTTATATATTTTTTTTTGTTGTTTTGTTTATTTCTTTTAAATTTCATCGTGCCGTAAGTCACGATGTTTACTTATTATGTGGTTAAGATAGGTTTAAGAGTTGGGAGGGCCTATTATTAATAAGTATAAGTAAATGTCAATAGAGCTAGTATAAATAATTCTATTGGACTGTAGGATAAAAGGGAGGATGATATTATAAGCGTCTAATTGTTTATTCTAATGATACCTCAACCGAACATTCATATTAGTTGTAAATAACCAATGATCCCGTCCAATGCTTGGACCGATCTGTTAATCAACCGATCTTCTTATCCATTGGTTAATATTGTGTCATTTGCCAGAATAATAGCCTTGAAGGCAATTACATCGCGACCCTGAGTGACCCCTATTGGTCCATGCTGGGAGTTCGAGCTTATGGGCAGGGATTAGACTTCAAAATCGTTTTGATATGACGTAAGGTGATGCGAGAAATTAAACTGTGAATCAAATCATCATATCTGGCACCCTCTTGTGTTGATAATGAACAACTATTGATATAAGAAAAAATAAATCTTTACGCTGTATCATGTTTGTTTTGGAGCTCACAATCCCTTTTACGAACGGTTTAATAGGGAGCCGGGTTAAAGGAGGGGGGTCGGTAGAATATATATATATGCATATGTTTGCACATACAAATTAAATGTTTAGTTTTTTAACTTTAAAAAAATTAATATATATTTAAACTATTTTATAAATCATCATCGCCAATAATTATCAATTCTCTGCAGGATGAAAGTCTCTCTAACTTCAATCAATTTTCTCCGGTCTCTAACTTCTCTTCTCAACATCACCCATTTTTCTTATTTCATCCATCCATCTCACATGTGGACTCTTTCTGGATTTTTTACAATCTCTTGGAATCCTGTTTAAGATTTGAATTGTCCATCTATTATCACCTCTTCCAGCAATATGTCCATCCCAACTCCACTTCAGTCTTTTAATTCTTTCAATGATGTTAGTAACACCTGTTTGTTCTCGTAGCCATGTATTGCATTTTCGATCTCTTATTATTATTCCTAACATGCATCTCTCCACACTTCTTTGAGTGGTCTGAAGTCTCTGTATTGCTTTTATATTAAGTGTTCAAGTCTCACATCCATAAGTAAGAACTGGTAAATCACATTTATTAAAAAGCCTTCCTTTTCAAATACATAGGCATATTTCATTTTAATATTAACTTATTTCTATTATTAATTGCATCCATTATATTTCCATCTGTAGTAATAATTTTCCCAAGTTATTTGTAGTCGTTAACTTCTTTTAACTCATCATAATCAATTTTTATTTTTATCTTTTGAGAAAATCCATTGAACATTACTTTAGACTTTTTAACATTTACCTTTAGTCCTACTTTCTTACTTTCATCTGATAATTCTCGCAAACTTTCCTTAAACTCTAAAGTGTTATTTGCAAATATAACTACCTCATCTGCAAAATCTAAATGTCTTAAATAATCTCCATTTACTTTTACTCCTTTAGCTTCTCATCTTAATCCACGAAATACTTCTTGCAGCACTGCTATAACAAAATGTTTTGGAAATGTGGAATCACTCTGTCTTACACTCTTCTCAATGTTAACTTTTCTAGTAATATTATGTAATCTAGTTGTTGCTGTTGCATTTTTATAATTTCAAAATATAATAATATCCTGGATCTATACCTTGATGATCCAATGCTTTAATCACTGAAGAAATACTTATATAATCAAATGCCTTTTCATAATCTACAAATCCAAAGCATAATGAAAGCACATATTTATTGATTCTTTCTATTATTTCTCTCAATACTTGGATATGATGTATTGTACTAAAACCACTTTTAAATCCAGCTTGTTCTTTTTGGTTGGCATAAATCCAATGTTCTCTGTAGATGAGGTGTAATTATCTTGGTAAAAATTTTGTATAGAACTGATAAAAGACTGATAGGTCTGTAATTTCTAGTATCTTCTTTATCACCTTTTATAAAATATTAATATTAATACTGCATTCTTCCAATCATCTGGTACAACTTTATTAAACCTACCCTGACACCTCTCTGAGAAGTGCCAAAGCACAAAACCATGGTCAGGGGTTTGGGGATGGGTTCCTGACAGAGATATTTTAAGTGCTGGCTCTGACTAAGCATTTATCACAAAGCTTGTAGAGGAACTGGCAATTCTCATTGTTTTATAACTTACAAGCTTAAGAGATAAGGTCATGTGATCTATGACTCTTATTTTGCCTATTTGATATATATATATTTTTGCCAAAAAATTTCTACTTCTTCATCTGCCTCTTTTAATATATCGATTATAATTTCATCACTACCTGGAACTTTTTCATTTTTCATAAATTTAATTGCATGTCTCACTTCTTCATTTAAAATCCTGAGCAATTTAGAAGATATAATAGATGTAAGAAGTAATTGTTCTTTATTACTATATAATTCTTCATAGAACTTTTCTACCCATTTCATGAGATCATGTCTCTTTTTTTAGTAATAATATCATCTTTTTTCATTATTGCAGATATAAGCATTTTCAAACTGCTAATACTTGAAAACAATTTGCAAGTTCTAATTTAAATTCATTTAAATGCTTCTGAAGATTAGGAATAGAAACTGTAAATATTGTTTTTCTTAATAACTTTTGTCTCTCTAGTTTTGCATTATCACATGTCTTACATATTATTAATTGATGGTCACTTCCTGTGTTGATTTTATTAAGGACATTACAATCTTGAAATATGTATTTTCTGTTAATCAAAATATAATTCATTTCTGCTGTACCTTCATTTGGATGCTTCCCCATCCATTTCTTTTTAACATTTTTCTCAAAAAAAGAATTCATAATATATAGTTTTTCTTTTTCTGCAAACTCCACAAGTCTGTGTCCTTTCATTTCTATTACCATAACCAAAATTGCCTACAGCACTTTCATCTTCCATTTGTTTACCAATTCTAGCATTAAAGTCTCCCATAACAATTTTAAAATGTTGTTTACTCTGATCAAAAGCCTTTTATACATCCATATAAAAATCTACTGCTTCATTACTATAAGAACTTGTTGGGGCATAAATCTGAATTATCTGCATTTGGTATCTGCTATTAAGCTGTATTACTAATCTTACCACTCTGTCCTATACACCATCAATCTCCACAATGTTCTTTCATTTTTTATTTATAAGGAATCCTACTCCATTTGTATTTCCAATATTTGTGTCTTGATAGTAGAGTACCTTACCACTTTTTAAATCAATTGTCTCTTCATCTTTTCTTCTAATTTCACAAAGTCCAATAATGTCCCATTTAATATAAGACAGTTCTTCCTCCAATTCTTGCAATCTTCCTTCACTTGAAAGTGTTCTGCAGTTGTAAGTACCTAAATAAAAAGTCATCATCAAATAATAGTAAATATATTTGTAAACATAGGTATGTGTAAAATGAAGTCATAGTATGTTTATGCAAAGAAATAATGTAATACCAAGTTTTTAGATCTGAAGAAGACTACTAGACTCTTGAAATAGTTATACAGGAATTAAATAAAAACATTAAAAAATGAATTAGTAAGAGTGCAATTTTTAAAGATTTGATAAAGAAGTATTGTGCATCTTGGGAAATTTTACATTTATATTTTTTATGTTGTATTATAATTTTTCAGTTTAAATCGTTAAATTGGATAATAAATTTTCTCTAAACTGGGAGCCTGGTATGGATTATCTTGAAATACATGTATTTTTTATGGGTACTAGATCTAATAGATTGGATAATGAATGCCTTTTGGGATCCATTATATTTATTGTAGAAGACCCCATTTTAGTTTTCGGATGCAAGTCTTTAAATGATACTGTCTGGGAATCAAAATAGATGCTTTATGGAAAACACCAATACTGGCAAAGGGTATTTTGGATAAACAATGGAGCACCTAGGGAATTATAAGATGATGTGTTTAACATACCATTAGGTTTTCTATTTTGATATACTTTAATTGGTTTTTTTTTTTTTTTGGAATCTCAGGAATATATGTCAATAGTGATCATTATATGCATCATTCAAAAGAACCACTTTACTTTTTTGTTTGTAAATGTTTTCAAAATTCACTACATTTTGTGTTGATCATTCCAAAAGATTCACTACTCACCAAATCTCTGTGCAAATGTACTTAACTCATAGTTAAGATTTAAGCTTAAGGCAAAGGTTGGCAAAACAAGTTAAAAAAGTATGAAATTACTGAAAACATGTGTTCCCTTGTGTCATAGCTATTATTTGTACTTTAGCTAAAAAACGGTCTGACTTGTCAAGAAATGGATAAATAATTTAACAACAAAATAAGTTCAATTTTTAATAGGTTACATTACAAAATACAGAACTTCAAAAACCAAATCCATCTTATCTTCCAAATTCATTTTATTTAAAATTAAAATGCTCAAAAGTCCCATCATTAATGAAACTCATGGCTTCTATGCTAATACTGTCACTGGTCAGGTCAGCAATACTTGAAGAAGAGTGAAAAATGCCATTAGAAATGTTGTGTCATTACTAACCCATGTTGTCTACCTGTGTGTTACTACTAATAAGTTATTTGTATTTGGAAAGTTTAAATAAAGTTTAAAATTTATTGATAGATGATGGAAATAATTCAACATATCACATTATGGCTATTTTAATTTGTCGATTGGCTCAATATCAAATCTATTTCTTATAGAATAAATTTATATTGTGCTTAGATACTTAAAACATAGAAATTCTAATAACAAATTAAGGGTTGTGTTTCTTTTGCAGAAGTTTGCAAAGTAAATTTTTCCAAATGCAGAGCAAAAATTATAAAAGACTAGTCCTAATATTAGAAAAATGATCTCTACATGTACTTTCCATACATGTATGCAAAAGTCTTTTAAAAGAAATTAATCAATGTCTTTTCTTCTCTGGTTTATAAGGAGTAGCTTATATAGATAGTCACAAAGTTGTTGTTTTTTTTTCATATGAAAGAAATGTATTAGTAAACGGAGCAGATAGGTTTATTATAATTAGAAAATCCAGGTATTTGTTTCTAAGTAGAAATGCTTGAATTTTTTATATTAGTAATTAAATGATATAATTGATTAAGATATGTTTTAAATTTTATAATATCATATAAAATTGGTGATTTTTTTTTCTGGAATATATGTATAAAGCTGGAATTTTTATTGACAATTTTTGTTTCTTCTGTTTTAGCAGAAAGAAGCTTTTCCAAGTTAAAATTAATTAAAATCTAGGTAACGAATACTATGTCTCAAGAGAAATTGTTTAACTTAACTTTCGTATTCATTAAGCATAAATTATGTAAAGAACTAGATTTTAAAAACGAAAGTATTGGTTGAAACCAAAGAAAGAAAAATAAATTGAATGAAAAAAATATTTTGTAAATTGGGTGCCCATATTTTATTATTCTATAGATACCATCAGAATTATCATATTATTTATATTAAATTAAATATTTAATATATGATTGAATTTTAGACACACCTCACATATGTGTTATGTGTTTTTTTTTATCATATTAAATCCCCTACCCCACGCGCGCCGCTCACTGCAATAATTTATTTTTATATCATAGAAATCGTGCAAGCCATTGAAAGCTCTATTTAATTTTAGGATGATAGAGGGGAGCGCAAATGAAGGTCTAGGGTGGACAGTGTAGCAGGAGATGGATTAGTTTAGACTTAGAAAGTCATCATCAGGGAACTTGTTAGAATACAGTCAAAATAAACGAAAGACGGCAAAGATAAAAAAAATACAGCTATGCTTATGAAGTGTTGTTGGAGAAGATAAAATAAAACTCGGTATAGATTTCATCATAAAACTAAAAAAATAAAGTTGTCAAACTTATATTCATGACAATAGATAAAACAAATAGTTATATAATAACTGAAACACAGGCTTATTATATACCTGTGTCTATATATGTAATATATAGGGTATATGAGCACAGACTTTCACACGACCCACCACTCTCCACTCTATCTAATAATACTGATACACTTAAACACATATATGCTGAAAAGATAAATAATCACCAATATACGTATTTCATGCTAAACCAGCAACCATCAGTTGGTCTAGATTATCATCTCCCACACATATATACTATAAGTGCTCATATATATATATATTAAGATATACAATCTTCATACTTTAATGGACAGGCTTCAATCTACTCCACACTCTAACTCTTCAACCGTCCATCCAATTGAAAATCTGACGATGGAATGCTCAAAGGCCACCCTGAGGCGGATATTCTTGTCACATCCATGTTTACCTAAGGTCAATCTGAACCCCACATGTACAGGACATAATCCATTTAATACATATGCAAGGATGGGCAGACATTTCTATAATGTAATAACTGAAACACAGGCTTATTATATACCTGTGTCTGTGCTCATATACCCTATATATTAAATAGTTATATAGTAAAATTGCTCAGGTAAGTTCAAGAAGTTATGAACACACCACCTTGTCATCTGATTACATATGCGACATAACAATGTTATTAATATCTTAAGATTGTCAACAGCTTATTTAAAGTTTATGAATTGAGATGCTGTACTAAGTGTGTTGAAATGATGGCAAGCAGTGGAAATTATTCCCAATCGCCATTGCTGTTTCTCTTCAAGTTTCTCCACTCTTATAAACTACGCTTTTGGCAATCGTTTGTGAATTTCGTTTAGTAACAAATTTTAACTTTAATTAAAAAATTCAAAATTCAAACTTTCATTTTCAGATTTATTAATTTTAAATATATTAAATTTTATTATAATTATTCCAATAAGAAAGAAAGAAAATTTATATTTAACCGCAAGTTAAATTTGAAAAATATATTTTTTTTTCCTTTCTCGCCCTTTAACATTTTCTTAATATGTAGTCTGTATTTGCAGGAAATCATTATTAGAATTTTTGATCACCCAATACCGACAATACAGTTTATTTTATTCTTATAAAACCTTTATTCAAAAGATATAATAAATTATAATTTTACATTTGTAAAATCTGTTCACGTCAAAGTTTAAAATTATTTTTAATGATATCGTGAGCTAGAAAATTATTTTTAATGATATTCTTTAATTCTTGATTTGCTTTTTGATTTCTTTTATTTTTTTTGCTCATCGCATTATTAAATATTTATACTTTGAAGAGAGTTAAATATTGATAATTATATTTTATAGCGATCTGATTTGTAAAGTTTATATATATAACTGTATAATTGAAAGCATGCTATCTATATATAGCAAAGATTTTCGAGGATAGAAGATGTATCCATATATCTCGATAAGAATCTTTGCAATATTGTTTTAAAACCTCTGCAACCCAGCCAACTTAATCCTTCTAAAATACAGTACAACATTGTTAATAATGAAAAATTATCTATATAAATAAAAAACTATAATGGATGTTTGTTAAAGCCGATATTTTATTTGTCGATATATGGTATTCTATTTCCATCACATACTCCAAATGTTAAATTGTTTCTACAGAAAAATCCCAAATTTTGTTTATAAGTACACTGAGCTGTTAATAATAATTCACAGGTTAGTATCGAACACAATGACTTGAATATTATTCTTTTTTTTACTACTTTAATAAATATTCTGGCTGATTGTTTTTAGGTAGCATGAAAATTGAACCATGATCCCAAGAATTGTAAATATTTCATTTTAAAAGACAACTAGGCTATTTTGTGAAGGCAACAGTTAATAGAAATTTTATGTAATTATCTACGAGAGTCCTCTTGGATTCCCCCCCCCCCTATTAATTAAGGATAAAATAGATAAAGTAAATGAATAGTCAATATAAGAGTCATAGATCACATGACCCAATTCTCTTAAGCTTGTAAGATATAAAAAAATGAGCATTGCCAATTGCTCAACAAGCTGCGTGATAAATGATTGTCCTAATGAACTTACATAGTTATTTGTCATTTTCACGTAAACAGTTTTAATTTTTTTTTCTTTCTTTTTCTTATTACAATGTTCTTCTGTTTTTTCAATCAAGTATATATCCATTATTATATGAATGATATGCTGTTTTAAATACATTTGTTTTTTTTCTTCTAAACATTGTTTATGTTCTTTTAATCATTTTTCAATGTTGAAGATCATTTTATCAATATATATATTGTTTGATTCATATGATATGTTATAGCAATAGTTATTGCTTTTCAGTATTACTAGTTTAAATTTTGTAGAAGTTAGATTCCTGCAGTAAAATCGTTGTGATATTATATTGACTTCATATTTTATTTAGGTTATATGCTATTCCTGATTTGTATAAATAAACTATAAGTACTTTTCATGGTTTTTTTAATTATCTACATTAATTAATTAGAGGGATTTGAACTCAGGATTTTTCGGTCCATTCTCCACTCCATCTCAGGCAACCGATACTCATGACTACACACATGTGAAAAAGATACATGATCCCCAGTTGGGTCAGATCATAATCTCCCACACTTATATAGAATCAGTGCACAGTTTATATTAATATAGCAATTCCTCAAACTTTAATGGACAGGCTTCAATCTTCTCATCCTTCCAACTATTTAACTGCCCATTTAATTGAAAAGCTAATGATGGAACACTTAAAGTTCTTGGTGGATTTGACATTGTAGGCACACCCATGTAGACCTTAAGTCAATCTAACCTTTCATCAGATCATTATGTATCCATTTATATTAATAGGAGAGAGATGGGCTGGACTTATACTATGAGGCAGCTTATTTCCAAGGCAACATGTTAACCTATTCACTCAATACACTATATGTTTACTATAGCTAATAAAGAGATTTGAACTTAGGATTTCTCAGTCTATATTCATCCTTCACTCCATCTCAAACAACTGATACACATGATTACATACATATGAAAAAGGTAATGATCCCCAGTATATGTATTTAATGTATAACCAACACTCATCAGTTGCAACAGATCATAATCTCTCATGCATATATATATATATATATGACTATAGATGGCGTTATACCAAAAACACCTTCAAGCGTTTGTTTACAGAGATAGTGAAATACTCGCTCTGACGTTTATGTAAACAAACGCTTGAAGGTGTTTTTGGTATAACGCCATCTATAGTCATAAATACAAGCGTATGCAAGTTTTTAACTTGTGTTTTTTGTTTTTCATATATATATACACACACAATCAGAACTCAGCTTATAATAAGATAGCAATTCTTTAAACTTTAATCGACAGGTTTAAATCTTCTCATTCTTCCAATTATTCAACTGTCCGTTTCATTGAAAAACCAACAATGGAATGCTCAAAACCTTTATTGGACTTGATATTGTAGTCCTACCCATGTAGGCATTGTATCAGTCTAACCTGTCATATTATAGGGTCATTATGTATCTAGATATATTAATAGGAGAGGGATGGGCTGAAATTTTACAAAAATGTAATCTATCATTAAAAAAACTTTAAATAGACAACAACAAAACAATAGCAAGAGAAAAATAATGATGTGCAAATGAAATGTATCAGAATGTTAAATAAATTAAAGAAAATCTGCAATCAATATAATGTCAGCCCAAAGCTATAGCATATTATAAAGAATCTTAATTTCTATAAAGCCTAAATTTAAAATGCTTGAAAATAAAAACTGCATTTAACAAATATCATATATATATATGAAAAAAATCATGTATCAGTGTTCCATCTAAAAATAACAATAATTAGAGGAAAAAAATAGTTGTGTGTAAAGTATCAGACCATGCATATACCATTAAACATATATTGGGAAAAACACTAGACTATTGGTCAGAAAGAACCTTAGATAAAAAAATTAAAGAAGCTGCTCACTTGGCATCATGGTAATCCATATTAAGAATACCAAACTCTCCATAGAGTAGTGCCACCAAGTGGAAGCCTTCATAATCAATGGATGCATAAAGGTTTGTGCATAAAATCCCTATCTAGTACCTATTCATCCAACATCTGCCCGTCTAACCTTTCTGCATCCATTGATGATGAAGGCTTCCACTTGGTGGCACTACTCTATGGAGAATTTGGTACTCTTAATAACAGCATGTGTAAGTATATGAAATGGTGATCATGTAATCCATATTATTTGGAAACTATTCATTAACCCTGCTTTTAAAATAAATGAAGAAATTAGTAAAACTCTTATAAATAAGTATATAAAATTTCTATGATTATTGCTTTTGTCAGAATATCTTATTGGTTAGAATGTGATGTTCAATTCAATATTTGTGAATTTAAATTCATAAAAATCCTGTGCTGTTGTTGGTCAGGTTAGCAATACTTAGAAAAAGAATAATATTAATATTGTTTTCATTTTAATTAATATATTATGGCTAATAGTTAAATGGAAATATATAAATGAAGTTGGAATTTTAAAAAAAAACATAGAACAGTTCTCTAGCATATAACTACAAATATATAATACATACTTTTCATTTACAACTACTATTTAAAATATTAACACAGGCAAAACTCTCCATACAGTAGTGCTACTCAGTGCAAACTAGAGTAATCAATGGATGGAGAGTTTTGTCTGTGTTAATAACAGTTATGTGCTAGCATAAGAAATTGTGATCATGTGATATTTAATATATATATAAAACTCCAAAAATATTACAAGAACAGTGGAGACAAAAAGAAAAAAGTCTACAGTAGAGTGTTAGAATCACAGTGATAAAAATCAATAAGTGTTTTAAAAAAAATAATTAAAAGATTAATTGCTCAGGAATTTATAAGAAATTTGAGCATTAATACAACAGAGTAGAATCATAATGCATGGGTCTTCAGCTCCAGATTACATTACCCTATCAATGCAGTAAACCACACCTGTAATTATTTAAAACAATGAGACAATAGGATTATATTGGATAAAATTAAGTTTATAATTATATTATCATGCTATAGTAGAAATGAAATGTACAAAAATCAATATGTAATTAACCTATTTATTCCATATATTGTGGTCATATGAATCGGTTGTCTGAAATAGAGGGGAGGATGAATATAGACTGAAAATCCTAAGTTCAAATCTCACTATTTTCTATAGTAAAAATAAATAATAAATAATTAAATTTCATTGCATATAAAGATGGTAAACCGATCATGTTATGTATAAAATCATTAAAACATCACATGGTCACCATTTCATATGCTTATACATGCTGTTAATAAGAGTACCAAACTCTCTATACAGTAGTTCCACCAAGTGCAAGCCTTTGTAACTGAGTTCAGATCTACATAATTATACAAACAAATGAGGTTGGGGGTTGAAAACATTGTGGTGTTTTCATCTTGGGCTCCTAGCTTTATAGTTAATCAAATAGTTAAAATATGGCTGTTGGAGGATTGTATTGGATCCTAAGGTCTAGGTGTAGTGCTCTCAAATTTAAGGCCCCTCACTGATGAAAGCCGTGAGCTAGAAGCTAGTCTAGGGATGTTGGATGAGTAGGCACTAGATAGAGATTTTATGCACAAACCATCCTGCATCCATTGGTTAAAAAGCTTGCACTTGGTGGCACTACTGTACATGGAGAGTTTGGTAGTCATGTTATGTATTTAGATAATGGCAATCATCATCAATAATAATATACTATTGTTTGACATTTGCTCTAAAATTTGTTCTGCATTTAACAATTAAATCTATACATTTTACATCATTCACATTTCTAGAGCCAGATAAGTATGTATATATGAAAGAACCTCATAGCATAGTTATAGCATGTCTCCTAAACCTCTGAATTAAACTCAGATTTAGCATAAGTAAAACTTGAATTCAAACTTGGATTTTTTTTATCAATTACTCATTTCATAACTATTATAGAAAACCATTAAATATTGAATTGGTAAATGAGTATATAGCTATTCTTAGAGAATATTTCCTGTAAATTGACCGGTTTAGTACGCAATCTCATCTCCTTACTTCTTTGAATGTGTATATTCTTATTTGTCTCCTTTACTTTTTTTGCATTTCTTCATATATTCTTATATATTATTTATAATAATTTAAAAGGTAGAATAAATTGAGAAAGCTCTGATGAAGACTGCTGGATAGTTGAAACTGTCAGAAAAATAAAAAAGTTTTATTAAAAAACATTTTTGCATTAAAGTGTACATGAGAAGAATTATTATCAGCAATATATATTCTTTGAATGTCTAAAGCAGGGAGATGGTTGGGAAAACCTTTGCCTCATAATTTTATCTATTTTTTATATGTATCTAAACCAAATAAAAATACCTATGATAGATTAATAACTGTTAAAAGCCTTAAATAAAATTATTAAGTGTTACTGCTAAATATTAGTGATAACAATTATTAAATTCAGAAATATTTTTCAATTACTTTTGTAACCATTCTCAATTTTAAATTTGAAGGAAATAAAAGTTAACTTGTGGAAAATTTAAAATTCGGAATTTAATCATTGTTATTGCTAATGTATTATATATAGAGAGAAAAATCGATCGGCAAGTCTTACTCTAAATATGTTTGTATAATATTACTTGGCTGGAAGAAAAAAAAGAATTTACTCATAACCGAAAAAAAAAAAAATTAGGACCCAAGCCCATATTGGGAATTTGGAAAAAGAGACGATAAAATTCCACCTGCACATTTCATATAATTTTGATATTGCAGCTAATGTTTTATTATCGCGAGTATTTTGGAGTGCTTATTGGGATGCATTAAACATCAGAAGTATATTGGCTTTTATTTCTGAATTAGTGATGAAACATATGCACTACCATGGCTTTCTTTTTTTTCGCAGAAACAACGGTTGAGTGTTATGAACCGGAATAAGAAAACGTGGCTAAGAAGACATAATTGAGAGTGTCTGAATAAGATGTAAAGGGGAGGGGGCGAATTGTAAAAGTGGATAGGTTTAATTGATAGACTCAAGTCTTTATATGAGGCTAAAAGAATTTTTAATCTAATAAAAAATAATTTAAGATTATTTAATGAAACGTTATTTTTTTAAAAAAATAAGGGCTGCTGCCTGATGAAGGCTACAGCGTTCCCAAACCAGTAACAATAGTAAAACACACACCCAGATGTAAATAATATATATTACGTAATAATATCAGCGCTAAAATTTTGAATGCGTTTAATAATTTCGTTATTTAAAAAAATTAAAAATTGACGTAATTTTTCTTTATTTACATTTAAACCTTACAAAATATTTTTAAAATTGCAATTACGATAGCAAAAATCCAATTTCATTTATTTATTTTCTTTTTCAAGATGCATTGTTTTTATTATAGATTTTACAAAAGATAAATAAAAAATAATAATCGAATTGTTTATTCCTCGAGAGTTATTCGAGTACCGCAATTGACGAGCTGAATTTAAGATGAAAATAAAATTATAAAACCCTACGAAAGATGGGGAGCGAGTCAGGTTTTACTGCGACTAGTAGATTGCAATTTTAAAGATATTAATACATGTCAAAACAAAATATTATGCATGAAATAATATTAGAGAAATTGATTTATGGCTAAAATAACTAACGAATAAACTGAGATTTTTGACTGAATTTCTATACGGTATAAAAAGCACCTTCATTTGATATGCGATGATAATTAGCCAATAGTAATCTAGCAAAACTAATTATTAGATAAACTTTTTAAATCAGCGTAATTAGTCATTTAGTCGTCATCAACAGTGCCAAAGTCAAGCGTTGGTAGCCGAGAGGTCAGCGCAATCGCATTGACTTCGTTTAAGGAGAAGCTACAATACATGACATCACATCACATCAGCAGTTGCTTGCAGACGGTTGTCGCGGGTTCGCTTCCGGCCGTGCTATGACATATGGAAAAAAACAAAACATTGCCAAAAGATAACCTCTGAATATAACTATTAACTCTCGTCTAGTAAATTCTTGCAAACGTCACATAAATTCATAGCGAAGAGTTATTATTTTTTTATAATATTTTTTGTTTGTAGAATGTACTTCCAGTTTTTGATAATTCATCAGAAATATTTTGAAATTTCATTTTTCATCAACTGGACATCTAATTTTAATTTATTTTAAAAATTATTAACATATCCAATCATTTCAATTGTTTTTTTTATTTTCATTCCAATTATAAATTAAATTCGTTAAGATAGTTAGTTCTATTTACAACGAAACCTTAATCCATAAACCAAACGTCATTTCTCAGAACAAGATACGCTTTCTCTCATGACTTTAATAAAATCTTTTACCTATAGGTCCCTTAATCTTTGTAAAAAACATTTCTCAGCTTAAACACCTGTATGATGTACTAATTCACCATACTCATTCATTTTCTTCTAGTTTAGCTTAAAATATTCTTCTCTGAAGACTTTTATTTCGAATGGAATTCACAATTTTCATGCAGATTCCAATAATATGATAAATATTTAAAATTTTACAACAGCATCGTGGAAATCACTGTCTCTGTTATACATAGCCAAAAATTCATTGATTGTTCCTTGTTAATAATGTTCCATTAATTGTTTAAATTTTTTTCATCTTGTCATATATTGAGAGACAAGGCAAAATTGAGTGGGTTTCTTAAGTGCTTTATTTTGCATTAGTAAAATATACAGAAATGGTTAATTTCACACAACAATTATAGTTTGTGTACAATGCATTAATACATCTAGCAACCAATGATAAGAATATAAGCCTTCTTCTAAATTGCATTTTAATGCTTGAGCTTGTAGATAGCTGTATCTCCATCAAAGTAAGTAGAAGACAACCTGTTTTTTTTTCTAAAGAAGAAAGAGAACAGATCAGATGGTACAGTGTGATAATTCACCCATTATTTTCATTGATTTATATGTTTATATACATTTTCATTGATAGAAAAGTCTGCTGAGTGGATCCAAATGATGAAAACATTTTTTAAAGAATGGACAAAGTTTAGTCAACAACATTCTTTTTCCCCTAGACGAAATATCAGTCATTTTGTCTTATCTTACTCTAATAGATGCTTTGGCAGATTTCTATTTCTTTTACTGCTTATTTAATAGTAATTAAGCTATTCTCTTTCCTGGTTCCGTGACTTATTATGATCTCTAATGCTGGTGTTGGCGAAATTTCAATGTAGGCTGACTCTTGATTTCAATCCTGACCATCTTCTGGCGGAGTTTCTCTTTGTTGATTTATGGGATCCCGCTGTACCACTTTACTGCTGGGTATTTCTGGCTGGCAAAAGTCAACATGAAATTGATTTATGCCATTTATGAAGTTGAAAATCAGCTGTTCTTTTTCCTTATATCAATGACTGATTATTATCTCTTAATTTTGATGCTGGAAATTTTTAATGTAGGCTGAATCTTGGTTTTTCTATTTTCGAAGTGTACTGCTTTGCTACTGGGTATTTCTGGCTAAAAAGAGTTAACTTAAAATTGATCCTTATGTCATTTAGTAGATGTTGATCCTTTTTGGCTACAGTTGTAACTGGCATCCAATTTTTTCCAGGATGCTCAAGATATATAATATTTATACCAATTTTGAAATAGCTATAATTTGCTGCTTTGATTGATGATAGGTTTAGGTTTGAAACTGGATAACTTTGTTTCAAACTACGACTTATTAACATTCTAGCAGGGTTTTTTTACCATGAACAATATATGGAATTGTGTGTTGGATTGATAGCATTCTACCTATATGCATATTCCAACTATTTTCTGTTTCCTCCTTGAAGTTTTTTTTAACCTCACTAGATGGAATGGTGATATCAATCTGTGACATATTTCATTATTTACATGGAGAATTGTTGAATTGGCTAGTCATAAAGGCTGTTACAGGCTGTTCTATTATCAGTAACAATGGTCAAGGACAAACATTAGTTTCAAATATTTTTCTCAAAGGGACACTTGTGATTAAAGTGTTAAAGTTGAATACGATAACTACTTCTAACCATTTAGATTATGCATCAACAATAATGAGAATTCTTTGTCTATTTTCAAAGTTTACCATGGTCTAGGTGGATTCTTTCCAAGACCTCAATTGCCTGCAGCCAAGAGTTTCACCTCAATTTTGCTGGCATAATTTGATTTATTTTGCATCACTGACATCAGTATATCCTATATTCTATATCAGTCTATAGTAGCCACCAGACATAAGATTTATCCAGCATCTTTCAAGTTACTATTTCAGGGTGATCATAATGTAATAACTTTAAGATCTACTTTCAGCCTCTAAATGGTATGATGACTCAAAAACCCCATATAATACGTTCATTCTCAATTAATATGCTCTTTTACCCAAAAGGCTTCATGTACATATTGTGTTTTGTTAATTGTTTATGTTTGTATCCATTTACGTAGCTGTTGATATGCCTGATCATTTTGCATATAGTGGGCTAATTGCTTTACTGTTTATTTATTTACAAATTTTCTAAATCAAACATATTTATTAATGGTTTTACAGTTTGTAGAGAGGGTACTTCACTTTTTACATTTAGCCACATTTAGATTTAATTATTTGTGATTTGATTATTGGATGAACCATTATCATTCTTCTATCTTGTTTTGTAAGGCAGACAGTTTCAATATGTTCAATACATTGACAAAATATGGACACCGATTGGCTAAATGACATTTATTGTAATGATAACAATTTTATTTCTTTTGCAATTGCATGGCATTTTGGTATATCTGAAGCAATGTTCTGTTCATTAACTTTCACAATTTTATCACTGTATTTATATTCAGAAAAGGTGCAGACTGATTAAGCATGTCTTCTCTTAAGTTCATCTAGGATATTACAGTATCAAATGTATTGGAATCCATCAATAATATGACTCATAAGGTATGATATTTCACAAAAAAAAAAAACCCATCTCTCAGTTTTTTCTCTAGAAATATTCCAAAGCCCAAAGTAAATATCATCCTTTGTTATTAATATCCATAGCTGATTGATTTTTCATTAGTATCCTGATTGCATAGATTGAATTTATATTTTTGCATTGTTACCAATGACTATGGCATAAAATTAGGTGTTTAGAGGTTCTATGGCTTTATCAGACATTAGTTAGAAAAGTTTAGTTATATTGTTGTTAGTACATGGTAAATATCGACTACCAGACATTCATGGGCATAGATAACCTTAGTTCAGGTTTAATTTTATTAGTACTCATATAAAATTTCAGTCTATTCAAGTATACAAGCTTCCAGGCAAGTTGGATTGACTTCTTAGAGAAACCCTATTCAAACAATTATTTAAAAAGAAACAACTGCAATTCTATGCCTAGATGAGTATTTTCTTTCACTTCATTGTCTATAGCTTCTTATAAAATGTGATTCACCCTGAGAAATCTATCTTCTTCATTGCCAGTTAATTGTTAAGTATTGAGACATGAACTTGTATCAGTATTTTAAGTGCTTTATTATACAATAATAATATATGCAGCAAATAGATAACTTCATACAACAATTATAGAGTTTATTTACAATATATTTGCAGATTCAGAAACAAATGACACACACATAAGCTTTCTTCTAAACCAGAAGGTTTGCCATCTTTTTGGAACCTGAAATCTATCGACTTTGAATAAATTATCTGGTACTCTCGATTCATTATAAGAAATAAACAGTAATTATGTTTTAATAAAAGATTTATTCAGTAAATAATTCCTAACAGTGTATTTTGAATTATTGGACCCTACAGTGAAAAAAATGTCCATGCAACTTCACTGTGTCTGAAAAGAGACATGAAATGTTGCTAGTGTGTCCAATCCACAGTACCAAGAAGAAATAGCCTGGAAATGTTGGTAACATAATTTACTGGAATATATTAATAGCATAATGTACTTATATACCTGATATTCTTCAAACCCCTTATACAAGTTTCTCATACCCATTGGGGGCATGGATATTCCAGGTTGGGAACCCCTGTTCTAAGCTGTAGTGTGTCAATTCATGAGCTTGTAGACAGGTGCATCTACAGGCCAAAGTTAAGCAGGAGACCATCCATTTCCTTCTAAAGAAGAAAGGGAGTCAAACACAGATGTGATAAGCTATTTCACCCATTGAACATTGACTGATACATTTATATGCCTAGTCCAATGACAATCATTTCTATTTAATGGATTTGAATAAAGAGTTTATTTTTTTAAGGATGAGCAGGGACTAGCATATAACACATTATATATTTTTTTAAAAATGTAGTAAACATCTTCACCTTATGTTTTCTATTTTAAAGATAACATTGCTAATAATTCTTCTTTAACATTCATATTCTTAGAAATCATTCCTATAAAATACAAACCAGAGGAATATCAAGTATGTCAGAAGATTAATCAAACTGCAAAAAACAAATGCAGTTAGTCATATATTTGGGTTATTTATGCAACCAGATCAGAATGTATAATTTCTATAGGGCAGTGCAGTTCCAAGAGAAGCGTTCATATCTTTAATTGTGGAAATTACTTCACATTTATTCTTAAGTGAAACAAATAATGAATTTCTAGTTTCCAGAAATGTTAGTTTTATTGTTTCTCCATCGTCAAAAGATTCTTTATGTTTTGTTAATGCATAACTCACATGAAATGATGCAACTATTGCTGTTTTAGATTTAATAATTTTTAAATAAAATATGATTGTTGGTTGCTTAATTGTGACTTAAATTCTTTTAACGTTTTTTTAATAAAATATGATTGTTGTTCGCTTATTTGTAACTTAAAAATTATTTTATCTTTTTTTAATAAAATATGATTGTTGGTTGATTAATTGTGACTTAACTTCTTTTAACTTTTTTTAATAAAATATGATTGTTGGTTGTTTAATTGTGACTTAAATTGTTTTAACTTTGTGTTATTTGCAATTTCACAGAAAATTGTTACTTGTATGCATGGTTTATAAAATGTCTTTCAATAGATGTTCTTCTTTTTTTTTGAGAAATGACATATAATATACACATTTTGCAAATTATATGACTTTCTTTTTTTTGCATTTGTTTCAGACATTACATCCCCCCTTTAATATATATATATATATATATATATATATATATATATATATATATATATATATATATATATATATATATATATATATATATATATATATATATTTGTGTGGGTAGCTAAAAATCACTACCCAACAACAATACCTAAGCCATCTGAAATAATGGAATTTTTTTTTTAATTAGCAAGTAGAAAGATAAATAAAAAGTTTTTGTGAGAACACTTTTGGAAGGGAAGATTAATGTTTTTATATTTTTGATATTTTTTTTCTAAACAGTGTAATAACTACTTACTAAGTACTTAAGAATGATGGGTAATTGACCGTAAAAAAAAAAAAACCACACACATATATATTAGTAATAAAATTTTATTACTAAGAAAATGTCAATCTTAATAAAAAAAAATTGTACATAGTTATATATATATGTTGATCGTTTGTATTGCATTAATTAAATTGACAATGACTTAAATAAAATAAAAAAAATAATTATAACAGTAGAAAGCAAATCAATAATTTAAATATAAGAGGGATAAGAGTGTAATATTGTAGATTTATTTTATAACTTGTTTTGTTATTTTTTAATGAATCAATGTAAAAAACTATTTTAAAAGCTGAAACGCACGTTTTTAAACAATAGAAATAGTGCCAAGATAAAAAAGAAAGAATTAAAAAATAGTCTGCTTCTTCTTGCTTGGCAATAAAAAAAAAGGACAGGTCTAGTTTTATCAGAAGGATTATTTTTATATTGTTCTACAAAATAGACATTTTTTTCTTAATTCAGCATTTGGATAAAAGTAAAAGAAATGAATGGAACATTAATCTGATTTATTCAGTAGATAAGTGGAAATAATTATCAATCTAAATTTTAAAAAAGAAAAGCAATCTGATTTGTGTTTAAAAGTAACTAAAAAAAAGAAATCAGAACAGCTGAGTTAAGATTTATTCTGTCTATAAAAACATTTTATTATATGCAAACTGCATGTAAATTTATGTAAAGTTATATATATAGTTAAAGTATGGAATACGTTCGCTAAAGAGCTGAATTGTCATTGGATGAAGCATTTTTTTCTATCCACTATGGCCATATAAATATAAAGATATGACTGTCTGAGGTTAAATTGCCTGAGAAGTTGTGATTTACACCAGATCAAAATATATGAGATGAGTAATACTGAACTACATACTGCCACTGAAATACCTTCAAGATCCTCTATCAAATTAAACTGGAGTTCTTCAATATATATTTAAAAAATACATCAACTGTAAGAACTTTGTATAAAGGGGAAATTGTAAATTATGTTTTATTTTTTGTTGTATCAATTTGTATTTTTATTTATATTTATTATTTCATCTTATATTTGGAAAAAGCTATTGCTAATTATACAGGGAACAATCCAATATAAGAAAATATCAAGAGAATAGGGGATGGGGGATAGGTCGAAAAGTTTATATTTTTTTTTAAATAAAATTTAGATGATTTATTTTCTACTGAGAGATGTAGGATTGAAATATTCACAAACAATTAAGTGCTTCACTGAATATTTAACAGTAAGATTTTTTTTAAAGCCACTGATATAAAATATGTTTGCCACATGACATGACTAATTATATATATATATTAAAAATAATTCAATCAAAAATTATTTAATAAGACAACTTTTTAAAAAATATTATGTTTAATAAACTTCACCAACCCGGATTTCGCTTTTATATTGGAGCCTTATCAAGATGTAAATACATAAAGTTATATTATAATTCCTTCTATTTTACAGCAACTCCATCTATAGGCTTCATTTTACATTACAATATTTAAGCTAAAATAATCTATTTCCTATTCATTACATACATAAATAATTATACATAATATTTACTTATAAATTATAATCATGTATTTACATTATATAATCGCATATTTATATTTTAATATTCATACATTTCCTAATTTTCTCTTTTTTACATATTATAACTATATTTAATAATTTAAACTTAACATAATTAGAATGATAATTGTCTATATAAATATATACATATAATTTACCTATAATTATACTTAACTTAAATTTTCCAGCTATCTAATAACACTCATTTTCCAGCCAAATTTACAGGACCTTTAACTATATTCATACATTTTTCAAAATTCTCTTGTATATACAAAGATTCATAACATATCCTCTCACTATACTTTTTTATATATTTAATTACTTGAATGTTTTTTTCACAATTTATTCTATGTCCAGTATTTAAAAAATGTAGATAAATCCCTGATCTCATATCCTTCCTTTTAATTGCTCTATCATGTTCTTTACCTCTTTCTAATGCAGTTTTCTCTGTCTGACCAATATATATCTTGTTACAAAATTCACAAATAATCTTATATACTAACCCAGCTTTATCATTCTCATTATTATTTTCTATATTACATATCCATTTCCCTAATCTACTGTTTTTCCATTCTATTTTAATATTATTAGGTAATTTTTCCTTTGCCAATTCCTTATATACTTTATCAAAATATGGAATTGAAATCCATTATTTATTTATTTATGGAATTGCTGTAAAATAGAAGGAATTATAATATAACTTTATGTATTTACATCTTGATAAGGCTCCAATATAGAAGCGAAATTCGGGTTGGTGAAGTTCATTAAACATAATATTTTTTAAAAAGTTGTCTTATTAAATAATTTTTGATTGAATTATTTTTAATATATTATGTTGCAAAGACAACATTATGAACACGTTTTAATTTAAAATTTGATCATTTATATATATATATATATGTTACTAATCATATTTCTTAATATATAGTGAATAAATGACTAACCCTTTTTAAAAAATAGTATTCTTTATTATTTTCTATCATATTCTGGGTTGTTTGATCATTATATTTTTTCACAATTAAAATTGCATATTATATCTGAGGTTGCAGTTAAATTTACTTTGGGTTAGCAACCTCATTTTTAATTAATCATTTTTTTATTATTATCATCATAGACATAGAAACTGTAAATACATAGAGATATCCAAGTAATTTATGGGCATTTTTTTAAATATTTTTCTATATTGAAATTTTATCTTTTCTAAATTGTTTAAGAATTTATTTTTATGTTTAAATATATCCTATTTCTTTTGTAAATAAATATTATGAAGTTTGTTTAATTAACAAGTTCTCTGTAGTTTAGTTGATCCAGCATTTACATTCAATGAAGCACTTACATTACATCTTATAACCAATATTTTACACATACACACATCCACATTATTGTTTAATAAGCATAGGAGAGAACATTAAATACAGGTTATATTTTGTTTAATAGATAGGATGTATTGTTTTAGTTATTGATTAATAGTATGCATAGATACATACCTGTTAAGAGAGTCGAATGTGAATTCTTCTTGAGTTCGAATATCTGAGGCAATGGTTTTGGAAAAGAGTGGTAAGATGTGAGATGAACTGATTTGGATTGCATGTAGATTTAATGGATAATGCTTAGGCTAGTCTATTGAAAATGGATTTAATCATGAGTCAGGTATTTCATCATTTTCTTTCTAGCATCCTACATGAAGACCCTAGGTCCAACAGTAGTTAGATGTGAGCTTGCTCTCTTTCACCTATATATGTGGCTGGACCGGACTGTTGCATTTGGCACAATCAACTTTGGGATGTGGCAGATAAGTGCACCAGCACTTTTAGATTGGACGTAAGTTGGTTATATGTTATGGACGAACCAGCTGATTGTTAAAGTTGATCTGTGTGTTCAAGTGTATTTGCAGACTGGAACATCTGGGTATATCTGACCATACTGTTACAATATATATATATATATATATATATTGTAACATATATATATATATATATATATATATATATATATATATATATTAGGATAACTACTTAAATCTATGCATCTAACATAACAAACAATGCAGTTCTTTATGAAGTGTTATAACTTTATCTTTCTTATTGTATTGCCAAATCCATATAATATTAATATTATTTACATTTTTTATTACTTTTATAATGCTTTTACAGCTACTATATATATACATATAATGTAAAATTATATGTTCATGTATATTTGTATTCATGTATTTGTATTATGTTTGTTATAGTTCTGAAGAAGATTACTGGGGCAATCGAAATTATCAATAGTGGGTTGCAAAAAGCATTGTAAAAGTAACAAAGAACATAAATGATATTTAAAAAATGCCAGTTGATTGAAGTTATTTACTCCTGTCCATTGCACAGTGAAGATATTTAGGTAGATAAATTTGTAATTAATATACATATCATGGTGCTTTTAGAACAAAGACGCATGGAATCCATATATTCATTGGTTGTTTTCTTACCTATATTCAACATCTTGATTGTGAATAATTTATTCTTAGCTATAGTGGCTGTATGTATATAAAATATATATTTCTTTTATATAATAACTAACTAATCTATTGTAATGCAGCTTCACCACTTCTCATAATTTTGCAGTTACCCCAATTTTTTTTAGCAATCTATGAGTGAATATTAATTACCATCTTGCCCACTCTGGATTTAGTGCTAAATTGTCTCCATACCATCTGGTGCAATTGCTTATTTAAGTTTATAGTATATCACATTAAAGTAGTATGAAAAGAACTGCTTTTAATTGATTAAAAAACAGTATTATATCAAATGCCAAGTGCATTTGTAATCTTAAATAGCATATCAAAAATATTTACTGTATAAGATTTTTTTCTGAAAATGATTAAGAGTAGTGATCATACTTTATTGTTTGTTTTATTCGTGAAGAGATATGATATAATAAGCATCCTTATAAACAGTCTGACAATAAAATATCAATATATATGTATAAAAATTTATGTTCAATGCTGTCACTCTCTAAATAAATGAATGAAGACATTATAAAAAAGATAATACCAATAACAACATCACGTGACTTCTATATGCTTATATATTTCCAAAATATTATTTTCATCTTCTATAAAGTCATGTACTGTATACTTGAATAATCAAAAGATACCAGGTTATGGTATTTTAGAATTCCCGTATTCAGACTGACTTTCTGATGTTTGCCTTCATAAGTAAAGATTACAATTCAAAACTGGAATTAATTTGATTATCCATCTAGACACACTTTTTTCTTTATCCTATTCAAGCTAATAAGCCCCTCCCCCTAGGCTAAATTTATTTGCATAATCAATTCAAATATAACATCTTTCTATACAAATAGAATAAAGATAATTGCTCTTGGATTAAGCATCTAGAAGGTCATGCGATGTGTATAAGAAATTCACTAATTGATTGAAATGAGATTGATTACTCAGCTGAAAATCGATATATAACAGTTCTGTGATAGAGTACAATACCACATGGATGTAAAACAAGGCAAAGGACATCCCAGGTTAGTATTTTAGATTAACTCAATATTTTTATAGTTAAAATTAATGTGGCTATAATACAAGGCATTATTCACTACTTTTCACATATCCACATCGAAAACATATCTTTCCACAGGACTCCTCTTTGCTTTCTCTCCAAAACAAAGTTTTTCTAAGAACATTGATTGTAACAATTTTCTATGTTAAGCATGACAGCACAATTTACCATTATTTTTCCCCACCTAGTACAATAAATAAAATTTTAGACTTTCAGAAATCCTTTCTTTTCTATATTATTCATCTATTTTTCCATCATCCAAATAATCTTCATCAGCAATCAGAATAATTCTTTAATTATATTTATATTTTCAGAATGTTTGTGATGATGACATTTACAGATATTCACTGTTTGTGATTGATTTAGATGTTTTTATTGCATTGTAAGCAACATCACATCTGAGAAATGATATCACAATCCTATTAAAACCACCAACAGCAATAAGACTTTCAAACTGATGAAAGGAGTCTTTTAATTATTTTTTTATTAGTGATATAAAAAATAACAATGACAACTTTTAAAAATACTTAATAAATAATCTAAATAAAATTGAAACAACCAATTATATTTACACTTACTTGATTATCAACCTGCTTTCATCTCTTATTGAGACCTTGTCAAGATATAAAATTTTATACATCACATGACCTATTAATTACATTTACTCCACCTATTGGACATTATTCTACCATTACAATGCAATTAACATTACACATATAAACATATAAATAATAAATGACATAAAATAAAAATGCATAAAATGTTAAACTGTATAAATACCTGAACATATATTTTTATATACTATATAAATAAATATTCTACTACCTTCTGCACTTTGAAGATTTTTAACTATAAATGAATGAATACTAACACTTCAAATGCATGATAAAGTCTTTGGAAAAGATAGAATGGCCATCTATCTTTTCGAACCCAAACATCGCGCTATATAAAAATAAAATGATTTATTTACCCTTCTCTTTATAAACTCATTCACAATTCTACCATAATTTTAAAATCTTCCAATTATCTAATAATGCCCATTTTCCACCTAATTTTGCTGGACTTTTAACTTTATTTACACAACTATCCAAATTTTTCTGAATGTATAAAGTTTCATAACATATCATTTTTCGATAATCTTTAATATGTTTTATAATTCCACTATTCTTCTCACACTTCATTTTAAGACCACTATCTAAATAATATATAATATATATATATATATATATATATATATATGGTCCTGACCTAATATCTCTCCTACTAATTACTCTGTCATGTTCCTTCCCTCTATCATTTATTGTTCATTCAGTCTGTTCTATATATACCTTACAGAGAAATTAGTAGGAGAAATATTAGGTCAAGATCATATATGCATTATTTAGATACTGGTCATAAAGGTCATAAAATGGAGTGTGAGGAGAATATTAGAGTTATAAAACATGTTAAAGATTATCAAAAAAGGATATGTTATGAAACTTTGTACATTCAGAAAAATTTGGATAGATGTGTAAATATAGTTAAAGGTCCAGCAAAATTAGGTGAAAAATGAACTTTGAGTGATCCCTCATCAGTTTTTCAATGAAATGGATGATTGAATAAATGAATTAAATTAAAATATCATCTATACATTTTTTCTTTTAAAATAGTTTATAATTTTCCATATATGTCAATGAATACATCAAACTTCTTTTTAAAACTTGTTTTTATATGACTATAATAAAAATAAAATACATCTAACGTTTCAACTATTTTATATAGTCATTTTCAAGGAGTACTAAAAAATAAAAATATAAATATATAATAATAAATATCACATATTCCAATCAAATGTAAAAATATTAAAAAACACTAAAAATTATCTTTACCTCAACATCTTTTCTATTACAATCTCAACTTAAGCAATTTTTTTAAATTTATATACCCATATAAAAAATACCTTAAAAACATTTAATTAACAAACCTCTTATTTTCTTTTTTCTTTTCTATTAACATCCTGTTTAATTCAGGTTATATTTTTTGGATGGGTATATAAATGTAAAAAAATTGATTAAGTTGAGATTATTTGTAATAGAAAAGGGTGTTGAGGTAAAGAGAATTTTTAGTATTTTTTAATATTTTTTGCATTTGTTTGGAATATGTGACATTTATTATTATATATTTGTATTTTTACTTTAGTGTTTCTTGAAAAAGACTATGTAAAACAGTTGAAACATTGGATGTATTTTATTTTTATTATAGTCATATTAAAACCAGTTTTGAAAAGAAGAAGTTTGATGTATTCATTGCCATATATGATTGGATAGCTGAAATGGTGAGAAAGATTGAAGCATGTCCATTAAAGTTTGAAGAATTGCTATCTTTATATAAACTGAGCACTGATTGTATATATGTATGGGAGATTATGATCTGGCCATATAGATGATTACTGGTTCTGCACTAAATATCTATATTGGGGATCATGTATTTTTTTGCAAGTGTGGTCATGTGTGTAGTCTGTTTGAAATGGAGTGGAGAATGAACAGACTTAAATTCCTCTATTTGCATAGATGAAAAACTCTCAGTATAAGTTAATTACATACTGCCTTAAAATTACCTATTTCTATGTTTGTTATTTCAATATTTCTTAGACTGAATTTTTTCTACATTCAAAATTATTCAAAACCATATATTATCTTTTTATGCTGATGAATTTCTTTCTATTGTAAAGGATAGCTTACAATGCAAACATTCCTAAAAAGATCAAGCATATTTATTGAACCCAATTCATTTGGAATTTATAGTAATAGTGGGAAGATTATTATTTGTTATTATTAATACCTATATACATATAATACACAATAAATTATTATATTTATAAAATAAAATACGATCAGTATTTTACAAAGTACTATTGTATATATATAAAACTATTTGATTAAATAAACTGTAATGTATATATATATTTTAATTTAAAATTGAATATTAATTAATAGGTAAATGAATGTGGGATGTCTTGAAGTTAATTAGGTGGGTACATATGTGTGAAAATAAAACTGATTTTATTATTTTATTATTTATAATAAATCTAAATGTATTTAAACAATAGGCAGTTAAAGATATCAGCGTTCCTGGAAATCTATGCATGTGAAATGTATAAAAACAAAAGACAGTTTACAAATCGTTCTTCTTATTGTTATAACAACTGTAACAAAAGACAGCAAAAAACTAAAAATTTAGAACGCTAAAATGGGGTTTTATTTTTTTTTTAGTTAAATTATAAACATTTTAAAAGTCAATACTGTAACTAAAAGTTTATCAAATTCAAATGACAGAAAGTGAAAAGAAGTAAGAATAACTGATTAATTCTTAAATAATTAAATCGTGTTTAAAAAGTTGTTGGAGTAAATTGGAATTTTTTAAATCTTTTCAAAAACAATAACTAGAATTAAATTTGCTAAAAATTGGAGAAGAAAGAAAAATGAAATAATTTTCTTATTATATATATAAGCGCTTCAATATTATTCAGTAAAAATATATGATTATAAATAATTATCAAAATGTACTTTAATATGAAAATGGGCTAGAGCAAAACATGCTATTGTGTGTCGTGGTATTTCCTGCCAGCTGCATTATATATATATATATATTTCTACTTTATTGTAAACACACAAGAAGATGCCTTCAGTTCAAAGTAAACAAGGATTGGAATACATTATGGTGAATCAAATGAGGATCAAGATGTTTATCATTAAAGACAACTACAGGAGACACCATTGTACCTATCTATCCTTGCTAAGGAGAATGATTTAATAAGTGAAACTGCTTTGAAGAACAACTTGCCTAACTATCAATTACTACTACTACTTCTATTATGATGATTTTTAGGAACTTTGTTCCAATTACAATTTTTAATCAAAGAATCAATATTGTACATTTTTGTTTATTTATTATTTTATTTTTTTATTCATATTATCTGTTGTATTTTCACACTCTGATGCTGAAGCCTCATTTTTCAGAATTAGCAAAGAAGAAAGGGGGGGATTATTCATTTTGATATTTTTTTTATATTTTCATTATAAATAAAATTTAGGTAATGCCACCTGCTTCACATCAGGTCATCCACACAAATATTGAGATAAGATTCTCTAAATTTATATATAGGTTAAATTACAACACATACAGAATACATATTATATGTTTTATTTTGTGATTAACTGTGTACGTATATTTTCTAGTATGTTTGACTAATCAACTGGTAGCTGTCTCTATCATATATATAAATTGGGGAAATTTGTTAAATAAATTAACATTTGTAAATATATAATTTAGCTAGCCAGCATTTCAATTATATTAAATAACTAAAGTTGATTTTTCTATATAATTATGATTTGTAGAGAATGAGTGACAGGTGGATTTCTACATGGGGTATAAGGGTTGGATCTAGAGGGTAATTAATTAGTAAGATGGTAGAGGTTCATTTGTGATACATGTACATATGATGATTATTATATTTTTTTTAATATTTTTTTTATCATTACTATTGTTGTTATACTTGATATTTATTATTGTTAAATGTTCGAGAGTTTGTATTATTTCGGTCTCTGGTTTATTGAGTTGTCCTGACATTCCACAGTTTATAAATAATTATACATGCACACACATCTATTTTTCTTATTATATAAAAGCTTGAAAATAAATCAAATATAATAAATGCTAGTTGTAACCTATATATAGGTGCAGGAGTTGTGTGTATATTTGTTCATACCTGCTAACGGAGTTAAAAGCAATATTCTCTCTGGGCTTGAATATTAGGAAATAATAGAATTAAAAAGGGGAAAGTGGATGAACTAACCTAAATTGCCTTTAATATTATTAAGTAGGGATAGAGTTAGTCAATTAGAGGATATGCAATCATTGGTTAAGCATTTCATCAGGTTCTCATTAGCACTTTATCAGATGACCCGCAGTCTGAAAATAGTTGGATGCAACTTTCTTCCCTTCTAAGCCTGGTAGGTCTCTGCAGATTGTTTCATTAGGGGTAATAAATTAGAGCATATTGGCTTATCCCCACACCATATTGCTATATCTGCATAGTAGTACAGTCTGCAAGTTAGTTGACCATCCATTACATCTGGTGTTTGCAGTGTTTGGGATTAGTTGTAATCATTCCGTCCATTATATCTGGCATCATCAACTTTTGGGGCTAGTGGTCATCGTTCTGTCCATTATATTTGGCACCAGCAATGTTTGGGGCTTGATAGATAGGTGTATCATCACATAAATACTTTGAGTAAGATGGTCATACATTGTGATCAAACCAGCTGATTGCTGAATCTGATAGATATATCCAAGTGTTAATCATTCTGTCTGTTATATCTATCGACCAACGTGGATCCACGATGTGTAGTGGGACTTCACACTGCTAAAGATCGAATTAGTGACTGGCGTGACTTGTATGATAGATATTAGGGGGTGTATGATGAGAATCTTCCCGTTCTGTTATACTATTAAAAATACAATTTCTGTTTCTATTCACTCCTACTTTAATTTGTAATAGATAGTGTCATCTTTCTGCACTGTATTAAAATTAATAGATCATGTAGAAATAAATCAATGTACTCTAAAGAGCAGTCAGCTGTGGAAATCACTGATATCTATGGATATTCACAAAGCTGATTCAAACTAGAGCTAGAGAGATTGTCACTGTCTAATAACTTAGCTCCAAGTTGGATTATCTATGCTGAATAAATCTTACCCATAAATAAAGAATTATTATAATGGACAGCATAATAACAGTTGCTAAAGTTATAAGTGAAGAATATAAAAAAGTTTAGCACTATAAAATAATAAAATCAGAAAGTGACTGCTGCAACAAAGCAAGTAAAGAGAAACATATTAAAAAAACCTTATCTGAAATGAAAAAATCTATCTCATGTTTCAAATGGATGTTATTCTCCTAGTAGCTTGTCCATAGCCAACTTAATTAATATCTAACACTGGTCAGTGCATTGAATTCTAGCTCTTCTAATTAGAGAATAAAAAACTGATTAAAACTATTTAAGTTCACACAGCTGAGAAATTGGCAGGATTAACAAGTAGTATCTTCTCCTTCAGTTTCTTTACCAGAAAATACTGGAAAGGCCAGTGATCCTGCAATAGGCTATTTAATGGCTATTGTATCATTATCTTTTTCTTCGTAAGTTTTTATTAAACTTAGAAATATTTACAATAAACCAAATCCTTCGTAACATTTGGTAATTTGTTTATTGCAAAAAGATAAATTCAGATTAAAGGCAGCATCTTATAACATGTATGATTCTATGCCAGACAGATACCGTTGCCACTGAGTAAATTAATATAGGTAACAACTGTCCTCTTACCACTTGTACCTTATATTCAATTCATTACCATTGTATCTTAGTAATTCGATTGTAATTATAAATTTATTAATTTGTGGTTAAACACCTGTAGAGGTCCCTACTATCGCATTTACACGCATATTCTACAGCTCGGTAAATATTAATTCGATTGTATGATATTAGAAACTGACTAAATCATTTGAAAATCATTATTACTATACATAACTCATTAGTTAGTAGTCAAGATCCATTGAATAAGTTTACTGTAATTATCAGCCCTTTATTAGTTGCCGCAATAAACCAATAACTGTTCGTTTTCTTCTTTGTTGAATCCGAATCTTTCAAGGAAAACTAGTTCGCAGACAGGACGAATTCATTTAGGCTGGATGAGTTCGCTGTACTTTAGGACTATGAAGATAGAATTATAGAAGTGACATTAGTTTTGTAAACAGAACTACTACCACTGGTCATATATGTGTACTTGTTTGTTGAGATAATCCATTTTTGTTTGTTATTTAGGCTTGTAGGAGAGATATAGTGCTTTCATTAGCAAATAATTATTAATTTCAATAATCATCTGTATTTTTTTTTTTTTGCTTAAAAAATATAATTAATTCACTTTTTTTTGTCACCCATATAATTTCGTGTTGTTGTTTTCCTGTAAAAAAACTATTTACGTTATGCCAAAAAAAAAAAAAGAAGAAGAATAAATTAGGTTGTATATATATTGAAATAAGCGAGGCATATCTGTTTACAGGAAACTTAAAAAACAAGAGGAAGAAAAATCGTAAAAAGGAAAGTATTTTTTTTTAGTGATGAAGTTGTGGAATTTAATATTGATCGGCAAAACTCTATTTTTTATTAAACTTTTTAAGCAACATTTAAATTTTTAAAATTTACCTTAGCTTAATGAAGAAAACTATATGCAGAAGTGTACAGTTTCAGGTTTTTTTTTGACTCATTAAAAATTATGACCGTAAATAGCAAAGTGGGGCTTTTTTGCTAAAACATTTTTTCTGGAAATAAATAAATAAACTAAAACAAATACTTGGTAAATACTAAAAAATGCAAACAAAAAAATAAATAAATAAATGTTCTTTCACTTAGGATGATAAGCATTTTATTAATTGATGATAAAAATGGCGGGGGGGGGGGGGCTGGTTTGAAAAATGAAAGTTCTTTAACTTTAGTATTAAAAGATTTCAGAAGAGAGAGAAAAATATTACTTAAATGTTTTTAGGCAAAAATACTTTTATTCTGTTTATTAATTAAAAGGGAGATTTGTTATAAAAATGACTACTTAACATACAAAGAGTTACCGAAATTTATGGCAGTCACAAATATGAATAATTAGAATAAATTGTGTTAAGGCCTAATGATTAACAGCAAACCATTGACGATGATGATCAAGTGATACAGATTAGTCAGAATAGAACTTACTATTTTTTTATAAAAATGTGCAGAAATGAACTGGTAAGTAATGAATTGACTTTGATTTTTAAAGAAGTATAGTTTCTTAAGCTATATAGATGCATATAACTAACCAAAACAACATTTCAAACTACAGATAAACAGACTGTCGATATCAATATGGCAGCCTTTTTCTCAAAATCTAGTACACTTAAAATAGCCATTTACACAGAGATGATAATTCTGATAAATAATATTTTCCAAGCCCAAACTCAAACTAACACAATGCTAGCACAGCTTCCAAAATATTGAACTTCATAATCATCGTAAATAAATTTTAAATTCTATTTATCATTGGAATGATTACTTTTCTAAATGTTGTAATATCAGTAAGCCAGTTTATTTATTAAATTGTCTAGAATATTAAAAAGAACGTTTTATGTATGCTGTCTTGGAAGGCAACCCTGACATGTAAGCATCTTAATATTAATATTTGGTCACAATGAAAAAAGTTTTTGATATGTATATATCTGTGTTTATTTTCAAGTTCTGCTTTAATTATATCTTTCTTAGACTTGTCTTCTCTTATAATCTCTGAGGTAACCTGTATAATTGTTATTTTACATTTACTGGTCTGTTTGATAAAGAGTCTGTTACATTGACTTAAATAATGTTTGTAAAGGTGATCATTCCAGTGTTTATATATATATATATAAAGAGTTCCACTTTTATTGTTAAAAGGAGGTTGCCTTGACAACAGTTTGAGATTGTTGCTTGATATTGGGATTGTTTAAGTGTTAACTGATTTTTAATGAACATTATTTACATATATATATACTCTATAGAAAATTTTCAATATTTCAAGATATATGGATAAAATAAATCAACTAACTTCTTCAAATATTCCCATTTGAAACATAAAGCATAAACATGGAGAATGATGACACAAACAGAAACAACTTTTAACCATTTAACAATGGTTGAAAAATATATGCATATTCGAGAACGAGAATAAAATGAAAACAAGCCAGATTAATAAATCAATAATATATTTATTAATGTAAATTTAAAAAGAACATAAAGTTATCGATTTAACTATGCCATGGTTTTATATATATATACATTTAGCGCTTTGACTTCGTACATATTTATCTTTTAATTAAAAACTAATATTTTATTCTTACTTTATTTCATTACAGTTCATGAATACATGTGCAAGTATTATTCATTTAATTACGACTTGTAATACCTGACTAATATGTTGGACTTATCCACTTCTAAACCTATACATTTATAATTGAAAAAGCAGTTATCATCGCAAAGAAAAAATTTCAATTTCAGCTTTGTATACAAAATCTTAATTTACTCTCATAGGATGTAAGAAGACGTTATTCAACTTCTCAAAATAAAAAAATAATAAACTACAAATTTACTAGAGTTTTTAATTTTTCTGTGTTTCAAACCTAGATTTTTTTTAAACTGTAATAATTAACCTTTTTATCGAGATGATTTAAATTTCTTTCTTGAAGTTTTCCAAATACAGTTGCAGGTTACTTATTTCCTACAACAGGAAAATCTTCTACTATTGCATAATAAGGTCCACTTTCTCAACATGGTTTTCTCTAAATTTTTATGCAAATTATCTATAGATATTTTTGCAAGTTGCGTTCATTAAAGTTTTCATTGATGGTAGACATCAAATCTTCAAACCAATTTAACTCTGGGTATAGTTATCATGTTCCTTGAAACATCAAGTAGCAAACTACATTTCAAGACTTCATATTAGCTCTTGTTAAGTTATCCATTTTTTCTAGGGATTACGTGGGTAGAAAATGATAGCTAATGTATATCTGGTGGCTCTTAAACAATCATTTTAAGAAATCTACAAACGTAAATGGAGTTTGTTATTGTTGCAATAAAAATATATTGTAAAGTACTTTATATACTAGTAGATTACTTTCTTACTTCTGAAGAATGAAGTTAAGATTTATTGTATTAAAGTAGTTAGAGTTTATTGTTACAACCAATTGGATGAATATTACTGATATCCTTTTTACTTATATAGAATTTGATAATTGCAGTAAATACTAATGACTGATTACTTAAATTTTTGATAGCTAAACTTTTTTTCAAGTCTGTAAAGAATTATTAAAAAACACTTTGACATTTATTTTATAACTTTTCTCTATCATCACTCATTGAAAAACATGTTTTTCATAACTTGAAAACTAATCTATCAACCCCTAGACCAGCTCTCAACCTTCCTAATGCCACGGCCCTTTAATACAGTTCCTTATGTTGTGGTGCCCCCCAACCTGTAATTTTGCTACTGTTATGAATCGAAAATATAGGTTTTCCAATGATTAGGCAAGTCCTGTGAAAAGGTTGTTCAACCCTCAAAGGGGCCGCGATCCACAGGTTGAGAATCGCTGTCCTTGATAGTTTTTCCGGAAAAATCTCTGACTTTTTTTATCTTGTTTTCCAATTCCTTGATTAATAATAGATTTCATGAGATCATTTATAAAATTGAACCTTTTAATTTTACAAACAATAGATCTTTCATTTTACAAATTTAATATTTCTTTTCAGCAATCCACTCCATCCCATACAACCGATACACATGACGACACACGGGACGGATAGCTGAAGAGAGCTTGAAAGTATGTGTTAAAATCCTTTACAATTACATATAAAATCCAAGTATATAAATTATAATTGTATTCAAATATTACAAATCAAAAGTTGATACATTTGATGTGTTTTATATAATGGCTTTACAAACTAATTTTCTGCAATTAATTATGGGTTAAAAATTGAATGCCTATAAGCATATATCTTTGATAATAAATTACTGTACCTACTTTAACTGACCAAATTTACTCCTTCAACACACAGAGTATTTTCAAAATTTACCCCCCCCCCCAACCTATTAATAGAATTTTAAAAATCAAATTTTAGTTCAGTGATCTTGACGCATATACAGTACAAATTTTATATAAATAATGCATGTATAAATATTAAAATTATTTTTATTTCAGCCTTGAATAGTTCAAAAAGTTACTAATTCATCCTTGATTAAGTTTTCTTATAGACTGAACATAATTCTAAGTAATTAAGTAATCAAGCAGCATAGGAAAATTATTCAGTGCTGTAAACGTATCCCTTACACACACACACACACACCCACACACATATATATGGGAATTCATACTTTCCTATGTAATAAATAGATATTTATTTATTTTAGCTATATTTGTTCAATACTTTGTGACTATATTGCTATATATATATATTATTTTTAAATTACTTTTTTTTCCATGTGTCATACCATCGGCCGGGAAGCGAACCCGCTAACCCGGGACAACTGCTTGTAAAGCAGCTGTGCTGACCTCTCAACTCTTCTAACTTGAAACTTTTCAAGTATCAATGGGTTATAAGACCCAATTTATGGTTGTCACAATATGTATTGTACGCTTACTAATCAATTAAATGCCAATTAATTAACTACCGGCTAAACTAACAATTGAATTACCAATTAATTAACGATTTAATTATCAGCTAAGTCTTTTTACAAATGGGTCGGTTAAATACTAAAATTCCAAGACTCCTAATTAAAAGCATTTAGTAATGTACACATATATTTTTAAACATTAAGAATATAGCCAAAAAGATATATCCCCAATGGTATAGGAATATCACCCCTTCCTATTTTCCTATACTATAAGTAACACTCTCATGACTCACATATTAAAAATACATTATAATTAATATTTCTAAAATTAAATTGGAGTATTAAACTATTTTACATTTACTTACTTTAATAAATATATAAGGTATATGAGCATAGATTTTCACATGACCCACAACTCTCCACTCTATCTCATAACTGATACACTTGAACACATATACACCTGGGTCTCTTTTAACGCGGATTTATTTAACACGATTTTGAAGTTACGCGATTCACATTTCTCCGGAAGTCGAACTCCGATAATGCGCTATTACTTTAAATAATAAATTTTGCGCACTTACATCATATTGAAAGTAATAGCACATTATTGGAATTCGACTTTCATCTTAGTGATTTCAATATTTTCAGTGCTTTATAATAGTAAGATTTTATGCAATAATGAAATTAAAATCATGATTTCCACATTTTATGTATACACACATTAAATTTTGCAAGATTATAATGTAAATTTGTTCAAACATTGTGCGTGTTAATTTTGCATTTTAAATCACATTCTGTTTTTGCTTTTTAAAAAATAACATAATCAATTATTAATCATTTAGTGTCCACAAGTTTATTTTTAAAAGGTGAGTAATAGCAGTGGGCACAATTAAAATTGAAAATTAAAAAATTAAAGACAAAAATAAAAATTTAATTTTTAGTTGTTAGATTAATTACTAATTATTTTGTCACCAGAAAACCATTAACACATGAGAGTGACATTGGCGCTAGTTGTATTACCTCTTGTGAAGAATCTGATTTTTTACCAGTTTGCAAACGAACCTGTTTATCGGCAAATAGCTATAATAATTAAAACGTACATAAAAAATGTAAATTACTGTAAATTATGCATAAAAATATATTGTTTTGAATAAAATTAAATATTATAGTTAAAAAAAGTTTGTCTTGTATCAATTTTTTTCAAATTTGAAATTTTTTATTAGTCATATTTTATTTCCTTATTTTTTTTTTTTTTTTGCGCAAATTTTAAAGTAATTTTACATTGGTGCTTTGCACAGTCCGTATCCCCCCTTTTTAAAGGTAAGTTACGTCTATTTTTGCACGATTTCATTTGCACGTGTTTTCTGAGGAACCTATCTATCATGTAAAATGGGACCCAGGTGTATGTCGAAAAAATAAATAATCACCAATATACCTATTTCATGCTAAACCAGCAATCATCAGTTGGTCCAGATTATCATCTCTACACATATACGCAATAAGTGCTCAGATATATATTAAGATAGTCAATCTTCAGATTGACTTTAGGTCAACATGGGTGTGACAAGAATCTCGGCCTCAGTGTGGCCTTTGAGCATTCCATCATCAGATTTTCAATTGGATGGATGGTTGAAAAGTTGGAGTGTGGAGTGGATTGAAGCCTGTCCATTAAAGTATGAAGATTGGCTATCTTAATATAGATCTGAGCACTTATTGCATATATGAATAGAGATGATAATCTGGAGCAACTGATGATTGCTGATGTAGCTGGTGTAGCATGAAATAGGTGTATTGGTGATTATTTATCTTTTCGACATATATGTGTTCAAGTGTATCAGTGTTATGAGATAGAGTGGAGAGTGGTGGGTCATGTGAAAGTCTGTGCTCATATACCCTATATATTACATATATTGGTATAGGTATATAATAAGCCTGTATTTCAGTTATAACAATCAAGATAAAATTTCAAAATTTACAAGTATTATATTTGCAAAATTAAATTCTTATAAAATTAAAAAAAAAAATGAGTACATTCAAAAAATTATATTTACACAAAAAATAGTTTCAGCTTCAAAATATTTATTATTCTGAAATAATAATATCTATTACTTTAAACTTTATACTTATTAAAATATTCTAACATTTTTTTTAGATTAAACACTTAAATAATTTCACACTTTCATAGAAATAAAAATATTCTTCTATTATAATCATGCTACTTTTCTCGAATTCTATGACCATGAAAAGAGAGAGAAGTGAAGTTTATTAATACATCGATAACGATAATACGCATACGAAAAAGAAAGATGAAACGCGTGCACGCGTGTGTGTGAATACAGAAAATCATATATATTAATCTTTAAATTAGATTAAAGTATATATCTGTGCTAGAGAAAAACTCTAATTTAATGAATGATAAACGTAGTTAAGTTTATCAAAAGTAAATGAAAACGAGGTTGTGAATTTGAGTAAGTGTGGCGGTTGAAAAAGAAAATGTGAAAAATCGCCATAAATAAATACACTTCGTGTAATAAATATATATATGGGAGATGGTGACCTGGGCCAACTGATGAGTGCTGGTTCAGCATGAAATACATCTTGGGGGTCATTTGTCTTTTACTGTATCTGTATTTATATGAAAAATGAAAATAAAGAGAAGTGGAGTTTGTTAATACACCATTAATACATTTTAATACAATTACTCTAATAAACATATTTATAATTATGCATGTTCATAAAATAAAATATTATTCTATAATGAATTATTTATCTCAATAGTTCTATAAAATTTTCATATTCAACATAACCATATATGAATACCTTATATGTTATATTATGCATTTTAAAAAAATGTTCTTCAATAATAATATCTTTACTTTAATACTCCATCGTAAGATAATTTTATTATAACTCATTTTATTTTGTCTAATTTTAATTACAAAATAAACATATAATTATTTTAATAGTATAAAAAAGTTATTTATTCACTTTATTTTCAATGATATTCATCACATACAGATTTTATTTGAATTAATACCTTTTACATTACTTTTACATACACACTATAATTTTTTGATCTCTCGGAATATTTTTGGAATATCAAAACATTCCACAAGGCTTTATTTAACACTGCTGGTACCTTATTTGTTTAATATTTTGCACTTCTTGCCTTTCAAAAATTCTTATTCTTCATACAATTTTACAAATACCAATCACGATGTAAAAACCAGAGATGATAGCCATGATTAAAAGTGAGGGATTGAAAACTACAAAAACTATGAAAACATGGATGCAGAGTTTAAGACCGCATATTTCTTGGGTCTACCTTAAATCCCTACCATGGTTTTGCTCTGAGCAATTACTGATTTACAGAAACTACTGACCATGAATCATAAAAACATACAGAACTATGTTAACTGTATTACAATTAACTTTAAAAGATTCCCTTCCACTACAAGATTTCTTAATGCTACTCTCCCAAACCACTCTCTATCATAAACTCTCTGGATAACTCCAAATAAAACATCGCAAAAAAATTCTAAACATCTCTTTACAAAATAATCTCTAAACTTCAGTACATACCATTCTTTAAATACCACGATAATTAATTGTAGCACAAACAAATGATTTCAGATACTTAATGTATGATAAATACATTCATTTAATTATTTGTAAATGATTCAGAGATCAGTTATTCATATGGTATCTAAACAGATACAATTTATAAGACTTGCATTCATAACTCTAACAAATTACTCTAACATGAATAAACAGAATAAATATAATACTCAATTTACCTGACTTAGCAGTTGAATTAATAAATACCAATATCGAAATTTAACATATTAAATAAAATTTACCTTAATCATATTACTATGATTATTACAGAAATCCTCTAGTTCAGTGGTTAGCAACCTTTTAGATATTGTGGACCACTAACATAATTTTTAAAAGTACAAATTAATATGAGTAATGAGTATGATATACATATATATTTATTAATGTTTTATAATTTGTTAAATAATTATGTTTTATTTTGTTTTTTTGTTAATATAATGTTCATTTTATTTCATAAAAATAAATGAATGTATAAATATGTATTTGTTACAGTTTATGTGTAATTTTCTAATTTGTATCTACAAAAATTATTTAAGATTAATAACAAATAGTATTTTATTCTTTAACAATTTTTATAGATGTGTTTTCCTTCAAAATTCTTAATAAAAGTTTTTAGTTTTAGTTCAACCAAGGGTGTGCCGTAGTTAAATTTGATGCCTAAACAATATGTACAGAATTCGGTATTCTGTAGTTAAATTTGATACCTAGTCAATATGTACAGAATTTGGTATTCTTATTTTGTTACTTTTTTTATGCCTTAGTCTGAGTAGAGGCTAATTAAATGACTTTGAGGTAGAGGTTTTTCAAGTCACAGTAGTATTTTGTAACAAATCAGGTAGCAATATAATGTTCTTCTATTTTACATATAATAATACAGTTTAAACAAAATTTATTGTTTATTTAAAAAATTTATTAAATGAACTTAGAAATTTAAATAATATCTGAATTTTTTTGTGGACCATTAAAATTATATCATGAATCACTGGTGGTTTGCAGACCACAGGTTGCTGACCACTGCTCTATTTGTCTTAATTCCATGATGTTATAGACTTATTATTAATGAAAGAAAAATGTTAATTTTTTTTTCCATTTTTTATACCAAATATTAAATATAAGATTATCAAGTAACTATATTATATTTCTTTAACTAAAGAGAAAAATAATAATAAAATTTTTCCTTTCATTTTTATGCTAAAACTCCAGGTATGTACCGTCACCATGACAACAGTGTTCACTTAACTAGAGAGATTTTTTCTTCTCTCCTCTGCACTATATCACAATTTCATGCAGCATAAATGCAAAAATATTAAACAAAAATTCCAGAAATGTTCCTCCTCAATACAGCATAAAAAGTACGTATAATAAAGTTTGTTTATTTTAACTCATTGATGAAGCAAATTTCCCTAAAGTTAATAATAAGCATTTTTTTTTATTAAGGAAATATTTATTGGAATACAGATTCTACAGATTACATTAGATTACAGTTCTATTCATTTACATTTGTTCTAGTCTTTGTTTACATTGATTGAATTCAACTTGAATTTACATCTCTCTTTTATCTTGTGTAGTTTTATGTTACATCGCATTTATAATTAAATATAACAATTATCACATTTTCAAAAGTTTCTTCTTCTATCTGCAATTAATGACTTAGTACAAAATTATTTCACTTAAAACAAAATCTCCAAATTTTTCACATAGAAACATTACAAAAAATTTTAACATTATCAATAGTAAGTTTATCTGATTTTAATAATTTTTCGTACTCATATTCACATTTGCATATTAATAACTTGAAATAATATTTTTTAAGTCACATTATACATTTATAAAGTTCTCTTCCGAGTTAGTATACATTTTAAGAATATTAATAGTCGATTTATAACTTGTATAGTTCCTCTTAGGTCACATTTATTATTTTAATAACTTGCAAAAATACTTGTTTTAACACATTATACAATTATACAAATTCTCCTTCAGGTTAATATATATATTTTGTAGGCTGAAAACATTCGCGAATTACGCACAAAATGAATAGTATACAATAAATCCATTTTCACTCAAATAATTAGTTAGCATTCACTCTTTCTGCTTAATATGAATAAAAAGTCTTTAATAATAAATTTCCAATAGAAAATATTAATAACTTTATCAAACAAAAGTCTATTTTTATTATTGTTACTTGTTAAGACTAATAAAAAGTGTAACATACAATATACGAATATGACTAAATATAAATTCCTTACACATCCTTCATATTGCTCTTCAACCTATACGACATACTCTCTGGCATAGTCCTCTGACTAATGGCATTTCTACCTGATGAAACATTCTTTTGTCAATTATCATAGTTTCTTAGTTGGTTTTTGGGCAGAACTGACAAGGACGATTTCTTGTTTTACTCCATATTAAAACAAGTATAATAAACTTCTTAAAATATTCTTTATGGTTTTAGAAATTACTTTTAATACTTTACTAATAAAATAATAAAATGTAAAGAAATATACAACTTGAATTTAAAGTATAAAGAATACAGTTTATTCCTCAAAATTTACTTGATTGATTTTTTTTTAAAAAATGTAATAGATAATTAATTTTCTCAACTAATCACCTATATTTATAGCCATATTTGACCCCTACAGATCAACTAACCATAGACACTAAAAATTTACATACTAATAATTTCCATCTAGCTTTTTTTTGTTTAAAAAAATAATTTAATTATAAATCTTATTAAATAATATATTTTAAACTTTATTTAAATACTATCTTTAAATACACTTTTAAATAAAAAAATACTTTTTATTGCACTTAAATTTAGAAATATAAAATCTATTGTTTATGTAATTATAGTAATCAATTTAGATACATTTTAAAATTTGATACAAGAATAAATTGCAATACTAAATTGATACAACTAATAAATCAATTTTTAGAGAAGTAAAACTTAGTTAATTATAACAAGAACGTGTGTGCACACAAATTAACACACATTGCATACCACAATTATTACATCACCATTAAATAATTTAAGATAATTAAATAATTCTTTTAAATTAGAATGTTAATAATTATAAAATATTGAATTTTTTCACTAAGATTATTATTTTAGCATTATATTTATAACTAATAATTATTCACTAGTATTTAATTATAAATACCTCTCTATATCTTAACTTTGTTATTAAATTTGTCAAGCATTGGTGGTCAAGAGGTCAGCGACAGCTGCTTTACAAGCAGTTGTCCTGGGTTAGTGAGTTTGCTTCCCAGCTGATGCTATGACACATGGAAAAAAAAATTTAAGTAATATTACTTTAAAATAATTTAGATTAATTTTACAACAAATAAACAATGTATTTTAACTTACTTTAGATACAAAAATACTATATTATAAACAACTGTTGTATAAAATTTAAATTTTTTTTATAAAAAGTACTGTTATACATATTTATGAAATAATGTAGCAAAATAGAAAGGCTACAATATATATATTAAAAGCGTAAAGCTAAACTAGTCAATTTTGATATATATATGCAATGCAGCCATGAACTGCACTGTATCTAATTATGTTACTTTAATTATATACTTTGCAATACACCAGTGTTTTAACCACAAGCTTAAGCTTGTAGTTAAAACACCTGTAGAGGTCCCTACTATTGCATTTTACATGCATATTATCGAGGTTATAGCCTCAGTAAATATTACTTACGTAATCAATGTGCGTTTAATAAATTTATAATTAACCACATAAGGAAATCTGCCATTCAACCAATTGTTTGTCAGAAAAAATAACTTTACAATAAATGGATTACTACAGTCTATAGATTTGATTCTTCAGTCACAAAGAGCCCCTAGTGGAAATAAATCATCAGTAAATTGGATATATTGAATGATGATCTTTATGGTCATATATATTGATTTAAAATTATTCCATTGGGAGAGAAAGTTATCCTCAACAGAAAATAAAATAGATAATTGAATAAAACTCATATAACAACTTTTATGAATTATTATAAACAAAAAGATTTTTTATCATGCATGTTCTCTATACTAATATGTGATGTAAATATAAACTGTTTTATTGTTTTTATTAAACTTGTTAATTAAAACTATTGTTATAATTAATGATCCCATTGCCCATTTGTTTATCATCCAAATTGCAAGGAGACTATTTTACATTGTCTTAGAAAAATATCATAAATGTGAAGTAATGATCAGAAAATATGGTTGGATCTTTATAAAGGCTTGTTCTTAATGTAGATTTATCTGTGACTATTATTAAATTAGTTAACAAAACTAAAAATTGTATAGATACTCCTCCATGAATGCAGTCACCCATTTGATACATGATATTCCCCATGACTAAATTAATTCTTGAGTTTTTTCATTTTATTTCATTTTATCAATTACCATTGTTAGTATAGTAGAGTTGGGTGACTTTATCACTACAATATATTAATAAAATTTATTTGGTTTTTGCTAAAAGCATAAACATTTTAATCTTTTTTATTATTCTTTCGAAATATGATATATGGGATTGTGCTTAATAAAATATTTCCTGAGTTTAATGCTAAAAGTTTTATAAAATTTTAGAACAAACTAAAAGTTGATACTGATTTAAAATATCAAAACATTGAGAGAATTCCTAATTTCTTGATAATAAGATTATAAGAGAAAAATGTTGATGAAGAAAAAAAAGAATGTTGCTCAGAGCATATTGTGGAAGGAATTAGTTTTTTTTCTTATTCTCATTGCTTTAGTGAATGCATAAGAGTCAATGCACTCAGTAAATATATGTAAATGTTTCCCTTCAATTTGTTACTAATAACTATTTTATTATTACTTTTTAAAATTCTGTGTATATTATAAACTTAATTTATATATATATATATATATATGAAAAAACAAAAACAAGTTAATCACGTAACCTGCTATCACTTGTTATTTATGTCCAAAAGATGGCGCTATACCAAAACCGCCGATCAAGTGTAAGATTTGTTTTACATAAACGAAAAAAGAGTCAGAAATTAACTACCTCTTTCATTTGCTCACCCCCAGATCAGCTGATTTCAAGCTGGTTTGCTATCCTCAGTGGGAGATAGAGTTAGAGTTTAGAGTTTACTCTATCCCCCATTGAGGATAGCAAACCAGCTTGAAATCAGCTGATCTGGGGGTGAGCAAATGAAAGAGGTAGTTAATTTCTGACTCTTTTTTCGTTTATGTAAAACAAATCTTACACTTGTTCGGCGGTTTTGGTATAGCGCCATCTTTTGGACATATATATATATCAAATCATCTCACATGGCTAAGAAATTCAGCACCACCCTCTGTGAAATAAATATTCAAATATATTAGAGTTTGTATTTCAAAAATAGCCAATCAAAAATGATACCACTTTGAAACTGTACACTATTAGATCTAAAGTTGAAATTTAAACAAGCAATGACCTTTCTTAACTTGTTATTAAACAAACATGTTTACAACTCTTATATAAAGACAAACGAAACATTAATAATTTTAATCTTTAAATCACCTAACACAATATATATGCATTGGTAGTATTTTCATATATATATATAAAGTAGTTTTGGGGTTAAACCGCATGTTATTTTTGCTTACTTCCCAATGTTTCGATGAAATAGCATTACAAACCTGATTTTGATAATGCAAAAATACTTGCTAATTTGCAAGGGTATGAATTGAGAACCATGAGGAGCCAATTGAAATATTAAAAAGATGGTCTGGTGCACAAGATATTCCAGCTGTATGAAGATCACTTACTTTATCTTTTTCTTTTAATATAAACTTAGAAAACAATTAATGATGAAAATAAATATTTTGTTATATTTTTTATATTGGACTATTTCCATCATCTAATATGGGTATTGAATGTCTTTAGAAAAATTTAACTTTATTTAAATATTCCAAATACATTCAACTGTTAGTAATAGCATATCAAACAGGTTAGTATATGCATGACATTTTGAGAGATATTATTCTCCCCTCTTCTTCAGGTGTTGCTTGCCTGTCTAGTAGTAGTATTAGCAAAGAACTTGAACCTGGGTCCTTAGATTCTTGATTATTAAATTTTAAGGTAATGCTCTAACCAACTGAGCCATCCTGCCAGCATTACCTTAAAATTCAATAATCAAGAATCTAAGGACCCAGGTTTGAATCCTTTGCTAGTATTATCACTGATTAGGCCAGTATTACCTTAAAATTTAGTAATCAAGAATCTAAAGATCCAGGTTCAAATCCTTTATTAGTAGTGTCACTGGTCAGGCCAGCAATATCTGAAGACGAGGAGAGAATAATACCTCTAAGAAATGTTGTGCATATACTAATATGTTTGATGTGCTATTACTAACAGCTGAATGTATTTGGAATATTTAAAGAGATGAAACTAAAAAGATCTTAAAATGCCATTTAATTTACAAAGTGTGTATTTCTCCTTTTTTAATATGTTTACATAGATGTGCACACACACACGTTATTCTTCAATTGTGATTGTGTAATGGTATTCTCCTGCTACTAGGGTTATAATAGTTATGATTTTAACAGTGATTTATTTATTGTGTAAATATATTTTTTTATTAATACCATTGTTTAGTACATGTAATTTTTTATTAAAATGATGTTTTATACATTTATATGTTATTTTTATATTTATTTGATGGCAAAAACTGAAATTAAAATTCATATTGGTTTATTAATTTTAAAAAAATCTTAAGTTATCAATATCATATAGAGAATCTAATGCAAAAACTCAGTAATCGACAGTTTCATTGATTTCAGAATAATTATGTGTATGAGTTCATCTTGTGTTCAAATTTTGAAAATAAAATTCATATATTTTCTAGTGTTTGATTATCTATTTGTGATTATTTTTGAAAAATATTTATGAAATCTTTTTTTTTTAAAATATCTGATTTTATTTATTTATTTATTTATTTTTTAAATAAAAGAAGAATACAAGTTAAGAAAAATATAATAACTTATGGCAAAAAATTATAATTGATAAACAGGTAACATCTTTATAATCATCTTATTATTATTCATTTTTTAAATACTTATAAGGGAAATTAAAAATTTTTAAATATAATTTTATTGCTTTATGCATTTCTTACAAAAAATTCATTTTAATATTAGAAATGAAATTCAAATAAATTTTATTTCATTCCAAATGCATATTTATCAGCAATTATATCATAACAAAAGTTATTATTGTAATTATACATTTTAGTTTATTATTGTTTTTATTTTAAATTTAGATTTAAAGAAAGAACTTAAAAATTTAAAAGCATAATGCAGAATAAGGGTTTATTCATTAACAAAATGTTGAAAATGTAACTCAAATAGCCACTATGCACTGTCCAAACATACGAGTTAACAAAAATAGTTTACCTCAATTAAAAATAAAAGGCAGACATAAATTTATTAAAATTGATCAGTGTGGATTTATTATGTTGATTATTCCAATTTATTAAAATTTTACTATTACCTATAATATTTAAAGATAATGAGTGAAATAATGGAATTACAATTTTCAGATTTCTTATAAAAGTATTTATTACTCTAAAATAAACTTAATAAATATAAAATATATATATGTGTTAAAAATTTAATGAATGATTAATTTAAAGTGTCTGTGTTTAATGTCTCTATTGATTGGCATATCAGTTGCTTCTCAAATCTGAGATCAACAATGTAAACTCATAAATGCAGAAATCTGTTTTCAATTGCTAACATTAGAAGTCTTAATTTAATTATTTTTTTTTGTAATTTATTACTTCTAACTATATACCTAAATTCAGCAACTATTAGGGATAATAAAACACTACAAAGGTTTTCATTCTATCAGTAACAATAAGAAAAAATGTACTCATATTTGTGCAAAGATGAAAGAATGCTAGTGTGCTTGCATTGCATACTGTAAATAATAATATGCTAACTTAAAATAACTTTATCTTTTTATTATGTATTTATGCAAAATTATTAAATATTTATTTCTAAATAAGTATGTAACATTTATACTTAGCTTATATTAAATTATAATAATTTTTTAGCCAGTAAATTAGTCAAATAAAGATTTATTGCCATCAAAGAAATCATATTACATCTATATATATATATATAATATTTTATTGATTTTTTATTATATGAGTTTATTCATTAAAATAAATGGGTAAAATTAGTTTGTTAATTCCAGCTATCTTATTATAGTATTTGCATGTTTCATTATCAATCAATTAAAAAAAAATGTAGCAATAAGTGAAGTTAAAGTTACATAGCACTTTCTCTGATAATAATTTTATGGTTACCTATAAACTTATGTTATTAATAATGTTTAATATGTTTAGTATATTTTGCTGCATATTCTTTACCTTTCTGAACACTGATATGGAAAGTATTTTGTTGTTCTATTTATTTTATTGTTAATAAATTTCTTTGTTACATAAGAAAGAGACCCCCATCCATTAAATATTTATAGATAATTGAATTTAGGATTTTGATATTAATTGTTAAATAAATAAGTGTTCATAGTCATAACAGATATATGCTTACATAACTGAATGTGTCTATGAGACCAGTCTGCCTAAAGATGGAGAAATGATTGGTGAACTTTCTTTACTTATGATGGGAAGAAATCTGAGGTTATTAACGAATGAGATATGTACATTCAAACTCCACATTGCTTGATATAGTGCTAAAATAGATTTTTGAGCTCAAAGTCAATGAATCACATCCAATTCTTACAGCTTCTGTTTTTAAACTTCGTTGACTATTTATTTATTTTTATTCATATGATATATTTTAATTTATGAATTATATATATGATATAAAAAAATTTTTTCAATTTTCAGTACATCTGAGTATAAGGAGCAAAACACCATTGGTGTTTCACCTTCATATTATAATTTCAAGTCTCAATGTAGCTTGGTGATATCCTTAATGGTAGTAATCATATCTACTACCTAGCATTTCAACTGATCTCAATCTTTATAAATTGCATCTTACATGGTTTGAATATAAAAGTAAGTTTAAAAATAACAGAATTAAAAAAAATATATCTACTTACAAAAAGAGGCAACCAATACCTGACGAACTAACTATATAACGAGCCATAGTCTGGTATTTACTATAAACATATATGCCTATCTGTTGTATATTTATTTTCTTTTTTCTCTCTCTCTTTCTTTTCAACTATATATATATATATATATATTCTGGTCCTGGTATTATATCTGCCTGTTAATGCCTCAATGGGAATTCAAATAAGACCTTATAAATTTTGGCTTTTTTTTTTTTCAAGATTTAATCGACAAATGGATAGGTATCTTAGATATTTTTAACTAAAGATTACCATGAAAAATCGTTCAAATCGTCATTATCAAGTAATTGGAATGTCAGGTAATGCTTTCTTCTTCATTACTTATTTTTATGAGGGGCTGTTGAAGAAGGCATTTGCTTTAGAGAGTTATTTAAGTAGAAGAGGCAGGTAAGGAATAGTTAGAAGTGAGGAGGATATTAAAGTCAGTTTTAACTGTCCATATATTTAGACTTATAACATAAATTGTAAACGGGAAAATTGTTTTCAATCTTTATTTGTTTATAAATTATATAAATACGAATATATTCTTTATATAAACTGCGCATGCAAGCTCTTACAACCTCTATAGATAAATGCCGCCAAAAAAAAGTATTTAAAAAATCTCTAAATAGAAATCACCCCCATCCTCAGACCTAGTCTTATGCTTTTGGCATTCCTCAGTGAGGCGCTGGGATGGTTCAGACAAAAGGTCCAAAATACCTACTCAAAGCCAGCACTTACTGATAGTTAATTTTTAAGTTGACAATCTGAAATTTTTAGACACCTAGATGTCTTCAAACCCAGCTAGACAACTTAAATAGCTATATGGGGCTGAGAATTCTTCAGCAATACCATATGTTAATGGGCTTAGGAATATAACATTGCTTAAAACTAAAAAGCAAAAACTATTTTAATTAATAGCTGAAAATAAGTCACACATCACGTGTTTTAACTTAATTTAATAATTTAATATATTCTTTATATACTTATAAAATGATTGTTTTGATCGCGCTGGTTATACATTGCCAAATATATATATATATATATATGTATGGCAGAAGAGAGGGGTTCTCATACACATACACATAAATGCATTCTTACAAAGTCAGATTAAAATAGAATTTGCAACACTTTGGTATTTTTGTAAATAAGGCAAGTATAAATCGTGTTGTTGTTGAAGAAAGCTCGAGTAAAAACGCTTCAGGTAATGTTTATAGACAAGACTTTAATTAAATAGCGATTGAACTTACGTTCTAAATAGAAGCTCTAATGAAAAAGAACATAATTTTCATTCTACGATTATCGATCCAGTTTTCAATTTGCTAAAATGATGATTCGTTTTTAAAGACATAATAACATTTATCTTTATTTCTAATAAAATTAACAGTTTTATATAATTACTTTTGAATAAGTGAAGTTAATTTAAATAAGAATTATTCACAATATGATTTTAATTCAATCTTTAAAACAATACTATTTATATTTGTTTATTTTTTTTCCCCATGTGTCATAGCATCGGCCGGGAGGCGAACCCGCAACAACCGTCTGCAAACAACTGCTTGCTTGCAAGGCAGCTACGCTGACATCTCAGCTAACAACGCTTGACATATGTTAATTAAATTCAAAGATGCTGAAAAGTCTATTCTTATTCTCATTCACATTATATATATATATACGTAACTTTAAGCTGCCTTTAAATAACCAATTAAGGACAAATATCTGTTCCTCTCTTCAACAGTCCTTCATCAGAAAATTAGTAAAAACTGCATTTGTTGATTTTCCAATTGCTGAATGACGAAGATTTGAATGGTTTTCACATGTTAGCCGTTAGCTAAAAATATTTGGACAGTCATTTAAGGTCTAATATTGGCTACTTAACTAGTTAGCTATGAATCAACTATCTGAAGAAAAAAAATCGAAACCTCAGAATTTGAAAAACTTCATTGATCAAAAAGTAGGCGCCTGCAAATGCGTTTAATCTCTAAACAAAAACGCACTTGCAACTACTTAACTATTAATTAATTAAGTTTCATAATTATATAAAAATGTGTATGTGGACAAAATAATATGACACGGTTTGTATTTTGAAAACAAAACTATAAATTAGCTTTTATTGAGTACAATAATTTACATTAGTGAACTATCAACTAATCATTTATTAACCTATATATGATAAAACGAGTTTCCCACTCTAGTGCCATCTATAGTAAGCTTGAATATTAAATGAATACCAGATGGTAGAACATTTACCATTTCCAGATTAATTATTGTCTTTTGCCTTTATCAATGAGACTTAGTATTTAAAGCTAGAAGTAATGCAGTTATGTGTGTAGCAACTGTCTTTATTCAAGTTAAAAGTCTGAAAATTCAAAACGGCCTAAGATTTTTAAACAATGAGCATAGCTAATTGCTCAACAAGCTTTATGATAAATGCTTAGCCAGAGAAAGCATTTAAAATATATATGTGGGGAAACTCCCCCCAAACCTCTAACCAATGGTTTCATGCTTTGGCACTCCTCAGAGAGGTGCTAGGATAGCTTCAGACACTAGATCTAAAAATACCAACCCAAAGCCAGCATTTATCTAAAAGGTATCTATTGAGTGGAAAATCTGAAATTTTCAAACCCAGCTATTAACTCAAATAACTACAAGCTTAAAAGAATGAGGTCATGTGATCTATGACTCTATTTTTTATCTAAGATTTTTGTTTTATCACATATTGTGTAATTTTAAAAAATTATGTGATTTATTATTATAATTATTAACTTATTAATTAATTTAATACAAAAAATTAATAATCCTAACTTTAAAAAATGACATGCTTCTAAATATTTCTTTTTCAACCATTTTATTTTTAACTACTTTTTTAAAAAATATAATTGTAATGGTTCAAAAATGTTAAAACATTTTTAATAACAAAACAGGTTTGAATTTGTAATAAAGAAACTTTATTTAAAGCTGAGTGCATTATGTGACTAAAGAAAGTTGAGATCTAGATTTAAAATTACTTTTGAATATTAAATAATGGATTATTATAAAATTGAGTTTTTAGGAGTAAATTTACATACTAATGAAGAAAGTGGTTGCTACAAGTGCCGTTTTTAGCAAGAGGGATGCTAGAGTCCTTTTTATCGATGATGTGATGATTGTTAGCTATTGACCACACCTCCTTTACCTTTCTCTTCCTATCATCTCTTTCAGAACAAATGATGTCAGGTTGTAGAGAGATCAAAGTTATGGTCTACCATTGCAACTCATGATCCAAAAAAACAGAAAAGTATTCATTGCTTCTCTTGGCCTGGTTATACATATATTTATGCTGGGCAAGTCTTGTAAATAAGTAGCATGGGTTTCACCATAGTAAGACTTCAAGCATTTAGGTTCTTTGCAATTAATTTTCTACACAATTTGATATGAAGGGTCTCTAGGTATTTTGTCTTTTGAATTATTTAATAACTTATTTAAAGATGGAAGTAAGCGAAAACTGATATTGTATTTATTGATACAAATGTTTTTTAATTTGTGTGCAAGTTTCAAAATATAAGGGAAACATTTTTTATTATCAGGTTGAATATATGTAGGGCACAAGATTTTTTTTCCCATGTGTCATAGCATCAGCTGGGAAGCGAATCCGCTAATCTGGGACAACTGCTTGTAAAGCAGCTGTTGCTGACCTCTCGACCACCAATAGCTTGACTGGGTGCAAGATTTTGTTATAAAAATTTGTGATAATTGTGGTTATTTTTTTAGAATTGTAACCAATGTTTATAAGGTCTTTAGTGTATATATCAATGTTTTTAAACTATTACAATATTTGCAGAAAAGCAGTGTAAAAAAAATTATTTTAAAAAATATAATTATAAAAATTTCTATTATCATAATTGAACTAAATAAATACTCAAATAGTGAACCTTTCATAAGGTCATGTGACTTTTGAATGGTAGAGTTATGATTCGACTTTGGTTCAGAAACTTTTAGCTTTTAAAAGTACTATTCTGCAGGTTCTGAACCAAGATTGCATTCTACTATTCTTAAAGCATGGAATCCCATTAATTATACAAAAAGTAATAAAGACCTTTTTATATATATAATTCAGGTTTCATATATTTTTATCATTGTTCAGTAAACCATTTGATGGAAATATATTAATAATTTTTATTAGTGATTCATTAGACTAGAGATTATCCACTAATAAAAAATATTTCTGTAGTGCAATTTCCATTACACCACTCTCATGCAAAAATAGGGATACTTTTAGCACCTTGTAGATGGATGTAATCATCATATCACAAAGATAAATGAAAAAGATGTGTGATCTTCAAGATGCATATTTGATGCTGAATCTGCGTTTATCAGTTGACCCAGATCTTTAGTATATATAAACAGCCAATTACAACATTTTAATTTATAAATGTCAAACTTCTCAACTTTGGTACAAAAGCAGATAGAAACCAGTCCTTATCTTGCATGAGAGTAGTGTAGTGGAAATTACACTACAAAAATATTATTCACTGAGTGGATAATCACTATTCTGATGAATGATGAATAAAAATTATTATTATTATTTCATTAATTTGTATTAAAGTTGTGAGAGAAGTAAGTTTTATACTTATCAATTAAATTGTAGTGATTGGATATCTAAATAATATGAACAATGATAACATATGTGCAAGAGATCATGATCTGGTCAAACTGATGAGTGCTGGTTCAGCATAAAATGTGAATTTTGGAGATGATACCTCTTTTTCACATGTCTTTAATCCTATGTTTATGATTATATCTGTCCACAAGGTTATAAAAGTGTATACATACCAGTCCCTATCTTGAGTGATAATGGTGTAGTGGAAATTATACTACAAAAATATTATTTATTATGTGGTTAATCTCTAAGCTAATGAATGACTAATAAAAATTATTAAAGAGTAAGATCTAGCTGTAAATACAGAAAGTTATTTTTTTTTATTTAATGTATTTACAAATAGTTTGAAGCTCTATATTAATTGTTTGATGAAAAAAAATTCGATCATCATCATCATCAATCATTATCAATTCACTGCAGGATAAAGGTCTCTCCAAGTTCAAACCATCTTCTCTGACCTTTAGCTTTTCTTCTCCACATCACCCCTGCACACTTTCTTATTTCATCCATCCATCTCACATGTGGTCTCTTTCTGGGTTTTTTACAATCTCTTGGAATCCAGTTTAAGATTTCAATTGTCCATCTATTATCATCTCTTCTAGCAATATGTCCAGCCCAACTCCACTTCAGTCTTTTAATTTTTTCAATGAGGTCAATAACACCTGTTTGTTCTCTTACCCATATATTGCTTTTCCGATCTCTTCTTGTTCCTCCAACATGCATCTCACCATACTAATATTAAATGGAAATAATTTATAACAAACGATTAAATAATTGATACAAGAATTGCTATCTTAATAAATCACCATATCATTACTTACAAAAATAGTAATTTAAAGCGGAGAGATATTTATGAGTCCTTAGATTAGTTTTCTCATTTCCGAATCAGATCGCTATTGATCTTCTCTTGCTATCAAATCAACAAACGTTTAAGTTGAGATAACTTGGTTGCTTCTTATGTAACAATCTCCATGATACGGCAGGCGACAAGGATAATGTGTCAGTTTGTTTTTGCATTTCTATTTATTACTTTTCAAAGTTATTGTTTTATATATCAATCTTCTAATTAATTGTGATGATGGGAAGAGTACATGTTCTCCTTGTCTATTTTTTCCAGCAACTTAATATCGTTATTTATCCAAAAACTATTTAATTTGATTGTTATTTTTTCCGACTGGATTTCTAATTAATTATGTAAATAATTAATTACAATTTGGTTATTTGATTTCTTACTATTTAAATTTAGGATTGCACTTGATTATATTCCATGAGACTTAATTTTTTTTTAGCTTTTAAAAAATCTTGAAGCATTATATTAAAGTTATTTTTTTTAGGTTTTGTTATTTGTAAAATTAAAATCGATATTGTTGCCGAATGTAAATATAAAATATCTTCAAATATGTTATCATTACACTTTATATCAATACTATTTATTTAAAACAATCTATGTAAAACAGGGTAGGTCTGTTGCCTTATAACTCAAAAACTAATATATAACTATATTTTATGTTTACATTAAAAAGGTAATATTTTTAATGCAAGTTAAATTAAACTGTTAGAAGGCTGAATTTTACTTTAAAAACTAAATTTTCAAGCATTGGTGGTCGAGAGGTCAGCGACAGCTGCTTTACAAGCAGTTGCCCCGGGTTAGCGTGTTCGCTTCCCGACTGATGCTATGACACATGGGGGGGGGGATTCTAAAACTAAATATAGAAGAACGTGGGGGGGGGGATATATCAAATGTTCCAACTTGTAATCTATAAATTATTAATAATGTAAGTAAATAAGTGTGTTGGTTTCATTTATTTAAATATTTATAATGACTTGTATGGATTGACTTTCTGACATCATGTGACAATAATATCTGACTGTAGTCTAAGCATTCAATGAACCCAAAGTAGCACTTTAATTAATGTTTACAGGACTTAGCAAATAAAAGAAAAAACAACTTAAAGAAGATAAAGACAGTAAATAATTTTGCAAGTTTACAGTTCATAAAAACTATAATATTGATAAACATAAAGAGTAACAACATATTAGCATTATAAAGCAGTGTAATGGTTAATTATAACTTAATAAAGTTCCCGATAATAAACTGTGTATGGCCCTTTTTTACATATATTGTGTTTCAACAATATATATATATAATTAAAGAAATACTTTTATTTACATAAATAAATGTAATATATTAATTTATTAAGTACAAGCAGATTATATAATAATATCGTGAAAGGCTGAAACCTTTGTCAGATGCACCTTAAAAATGCTTATATGACAGCCAATTAGATGTAATGATGACTGCACAGGGGACTCTCAATTCAAAACACAAGGCAGAGATTTTATGAGAAAAAGATGGTTCCACATTCTTCTCTATTTACATTTATATAGCCGTTCTGCTTGTACTTAATAAATCAATATATTTACATTTGTTACTATCAATTCATCGGATTTGAAAATTACTTTGTAGTAAATCAAAAGATTTTATGTTGTTTATTTATATATAATATTTAGTGAATTAAATGTGAAGGTGTTTAAAGCTTCACACTCTTATTTCAAAATACTTGAGTCTGGCTTATTTATATATAAATTTAAGTAGAGAAGAAGGTGGAACCATCTTTTTCTCATAAAATCTCTGCCTTGTGTTTTGACTTGAGATTCCCTATGTAGTCATTATTGTAAATTGGCTGTCATATAAGCAATTTTAAGGTGCATCTGATAAAGGTTTCAGCCTTCCATGTTATTATTACATAAATAACTAAAAAATAAACAAGAAATACATTAAAAAGTAAAAAATAAATTTTGTTCACCTTTTACAGTATTCTTGGTATTATGTGGTCAAAAGTGACAAGACCATTTTGATGAATAGATTGAAACAATAAAAGGAATGAGCATTAGTTAAATGTTGATTTAAATGATTTTTGCTCCACCCATTTTTGCTACATAATACCTAAATTACTGTAAAAACTAGTCTTGCGTTGTTAGCCGAGAGGTATCGCAGCCGCCATGCAAGCAAGTAGTTGGTTGCAGATGATTGTGGGTTCGCGTCCCGGCCGATGCTATGACATATGGAAAAAAAAAAAAAGTAAAAAGGAGTTTTTTTTTTTATGTTTTATAGTATTTTTATTATTCTGTGAATAAAAGAATTTCTTTAAAAAAAATTATATATTTTTCCCCTCCTTTTTAGTTTTGACAGTACTGTAAAGAGTAATGAATCCTATTTTTAAAAAAATCTACTTTTTTAATTGTTTGTAAACTCTAAAAATTTATTAGCATTGTAAATCATATATATGCAACTTTTATCTAGATCAGAAATTTAAAAATGGATGAAAATTGAGTTACAACCAGTCCCAGACTGAAAAATAAAAAAAATTGGAATAATTTAAGTAAAAGAGTATTTTATATATAGGGTATATGAGCACAGACTTTCACACGACCCACCACTCTCCACACTATCTCATAACACTGATACACTTGAACACATATATGTTGAAAAGATAAATAATCACCAATATACATATTTCATGCTAAACCAGCAATCATCAGTTGGTCCACATTACCATCTCTACACATACATGCTATAAGTGCTCAGATATATATTAAGATAGCCAAACCTCATATTTTAATGGACAGGCTTCAATCTACTCCACACTCCAACTCTTCAACCATCCATCCAATTGATAATCTGATGATGGAATTCTCAAAGGCCACCATGAGGCTAAGATTCTTGTCACACCCATGTTGACCTAAGGTCAATCTGACACCTCATGTACATAAGAGTATTATAAAATAAAGAAATTATGTATGAGAAAGACTTTAGTGTAAATTTTCATTCACAAATTATGTTAAACTAATTAATGAATAATATAGTAAAGACAAAACATATTCAAAAGAATGTCCACCCATATGTTGGTAATGTAATTAAATATCAAGAACCAAATTGCTTCTATGTCTATTATGGTGAATCAAAAATGAACATTATTGTAAAGTTAAGACAGTGTATACATATACTTGTAATAAAACTATTATATTTCCTATAGTATAATCAGTATTTTTAAAACAAATAAGGAAATTTGGTTAGAGTTGTTATTTACAATTAGCACCCATTGCTATTTTAATATCCCATAATGTTATTTACTGTTTTTGGATGTAGCATGTGCCAATTTTGGTCACAATTTCTTCATTTTAGGCTTATTTTATAGGAAATTCAAAATTTAAAATTGTAGTTCTAAAAACGTCCACATATGGTGTTATATTTTGAAAAAAAAAATCAATTTTCTTTGCTGCCTATTGGTGTGTAGTCTGGTCTCTTTTCTCTGATTGGATGCCTGCCAAATCTGTAAATTGTGCTGTAGGCATTTCTAAATGACAAAATCAGAAACCAAAATGAATTGTTCTACACACACGTAATTGATTTTGAAGTAAATAAATATATTTATTGTAATTTTTTACCTTCATAAATAAGATTTTACATTACTTTATCGAAATATAAAGTTTGATTTGAAAAATTTTAAATTTTACAAGAAAAATAAGTTTGGGAAAGTGATTGCTGTTCAAGACAAGTGGTTGATGCTAATGACTGTAATTTGCATATTATGCATTTCTAAATGACAAAGTCAGACATCAAAATAAAGACTTTTATGTGTTCATATTTTAAAGTAAATAAATATATCTATTGTAATTTTTTACATTCATAAATAAGATTTTACATTACTTTATCGAAATATAAAGTTTGATTCGAAAAATTTTAAATTTTACAAGAAAAATAAGCATGGGAAAGTGACCACTCTTCAAGAAAAGTGAATTATATTGACAGCTACAGAACTGAATAATGACGCACAGATTGATTGAAATATAATTATTTTGTTTTACCGCTGGCTATTTTTTAAATGTTTTTTCTTATATTTTTTTCCAGTTATTAACATTATTTTTAATTTTTCATTTCATTTAACCAATTTGAATCTAAATTATTCAATTTTTAGAAGCTGAATTAAAAAAATTCTGTGTATTTTAGATTGATATTATAACAATAAAAACTAACTGGAAATGAAATTGATGAATAATAGTTCTCAGATTTAAGTAGTGGACCAATACAAAAAATTAGACAAAGGTTATATAAGTTGAAGAAAGCAGCTTAAGGGTTCATTCTAAAAAAGTCCACATGGTTGCACTAAACATAAAGATGGGGGAAACAAAATTAAAAAGGTATAGTCCATTAAATAATATTAACTCAATAATAAACAGAAAATCCAACACTGTTCCATTGAATACAGTTTAACACATGCACACTTAAATGCATATTTTTCATATTTCAGTGTTTATTTTGAATATAATGGTTATACTTGATAAGGACACGTAGTTATAAAAATGCATTAAGATTATAGAGCATGCTTTTGATGTTTTTTTCTGTACATGAAGCCTTTAATATAATAAGAAAAACTAATATGATAACATATTAAGATAAGGGCATTTATAATAGCAATAGGGTTAAGGATAGAATGTTTAAGGACTAATGGAATATATAATAATAAATGGAGAAAATGTTTAAAATTATCATGCGATGAGACTGTAAGATTGATCTTGTAAATAAGATGGTGAGGCAACTTCTCAGGCATTGAAGTGAAATAGATATTAAAATGAGATATTAAATTTGAACATATATATTTATGGTGCCAGTCAGATGATGTATGTTGGTTTAACTCAGTTCAAATACTAGGTGAAAGTACCTCGAGGCCACCCATACACGAGATATTAAATCAAGAATACTATGACCTCTGCCCTCTTCACCTTCACCTATTACCGAGTCTAATTACAAACCAACAACATTATCTGAGACATACATAAATTATTTGCTCATCTGGCCTAAACTTAGCATCAGGGGAGAGACAATGGACAAGAATACTTATAGAACTAAATAGTTAAATGTGCATAAAAGTCTATGAAAAATGTGTTTTGCGTGCCTGGATCATTGGAAAAGTAAAATAAAGCATTAAAAGAAAATTATAAAACTCAAGCTTTTTAGTTAAATAATATATTTAATTAATGACTTTTAAAATATTAATAATGTTTTAATGGCCTCCGCTATTCCCCTGAATTAATGAAAAACTAATTAGACAATAAAAACAGATAGCAACGATATAATATTTTAGTGGTCTAAGTCTTTTCTTCCCAATTTTAATAAAATTGTCAACTCGACTCTCCTCAATAAAGCACAATAAAAAAATATTTCGCAAAGCATTTTCTAATTGCTTTGCGCTAAAAACAGTTTAAAATTATTTAAGACGTATATAGCTAAATAAGATATACGTAATGAGCTAATGGTGGAGAAAAGAGGCTTTATCGAGGAGATCAAGTTGGCAACAAAGGAAACTGACTTGTATTTAATTTACAAACATAAATAAAATTGGAAAAGTATTTTAAATGAAAAATTAACCTTTACTTACACCGCAATGGAATACGAAATATTGATAATATGTTAGCAAAGAGGAATAGCGCAGGAAAAGGGTTAAAGATAAATAGATAGATGATCACACTATATATATATAAGATTAGGCTAATAGAAATAATTTGTTACAAATATAATTAAATAAAACAATTCAGAAATATACTACAATAATGCAATTTAGAAAGGTATGATCAAAAAAAGGTGGAATAGTAAATAGTTCATGAGGAGAGATACTATTACCATCCTGGTTCCTTGGTCCTGTTCCCATGGCATTTATGGCTTGATCTGTCCATCGATAGGTATATGTCCGGACAAGGAAAAATGGAAATACGTAGCATTCTTTCACGAAAAGTCCTACAGACACAGCACAGAGTTCAGATTAATACTGGTTGGACACTACGGCATTTTGATGGTTTTAGAAATCCCGACGGTAGGCAAAGCTATTTACTTAACTGCCAAGCATGGTAGAATCCATCAAATTCATATGACTTTTAACTCGTGGCATGTTAATACTTCTCCGTGATTTCGAGGACATCAGTTAAATAACTTTTTGGAACAAAATCTCAACGAGAAGCAAAATCTGAGAAAACTGAATGAATTCTTCCAAAGAGAAATCTGAAAAAGCAGCAAGAGAAATCTCAATGAATTCTCCAAAGAGAAATCTGACTGAAAGCAAACAGGGGAAATCTCTAATAGCCAAGTCTTTTGTTCTCTCTCCCATTTATACTTTTTTGTAAGCTACCTTCTATTGTTTTGCATATGATCTTAGATCTTGATAAGCCCCTCCCCCCATGCTCCTTTGTTTCAATGTAACATTTTCTAAAAATAACTTTTACTTTTTTATTCTAAATTTCTTTCTTTAAACTTTGAATTTTTATTAATTAAACAAAAGAAGAGAAGGCCATCTTTAATTTGCCTTGAATGGCTAACTAATTAAAAATATACATTCCTTTAGAAAATGTTGGCGGGCTTATCTCAAAATAAAATCATATGCCATATTTTAACAAGATTTAAAAAGAAAAATACATTCTTATTTCTTTTAATAAAATAAGCATTTTATTTCAGCAAAATTTTGCATTAACTCATATATATACGCTTGAAGTATATATTCGTTTGATTAAAAGGTTTTAACAAGTAATTTTTTAAACAGCAATTTAATCTTGGAACGGAATTTATTTAAAACCAAATATTTACTGCAAATACAAATTTAATAAACGTAATTAATTTTAGCTGTAATGCAAAACCCTGCTGATATTGGGCTATAAACTTAATTCAGGTCTACAATACAGATTAAGTTTATAGGAGGCTGTGAAGCATGGATCGGACTTTCAGATCCATTGCTTCAATATATATATATATATATATTAGCAATAGCAAACTCTCCAGACAGTAGTGCCACCCAATGTAAGTTTTAGTAATCAATGGATGTAGGAAGGTTTGTGAATAAAATCTCCATCTAGTGCCTACTTATCCAATATCCCCAGACTAGTTTCTTGTGGACATTACTTAGAGAGTTTGCTATTGCTAATAACAGCTTGTGTAAGCATATGAAATGGTGATCATGTGATGTTTTATTGATTTTATAATAAATATACTTATCTTTATTTAATATATCCATTACTTTGTGTAGTAGATTATTTTAAATAAGCCTTTTTAACAAATTTAAATTGTGCAACACAGTTTTTAACGCTTGCTTCAGAAGCCAAAATTGACCAGTGAGGGCCTATGTGTGCAAATATAGTATAAAAAATGAAGATCGTTTTTTTATTAGGTGTAATAATTTTGAAAAAGATAGATGACAAAATTTCAGGAAATTCATAATAAAAGAAAAAAATATGACAAAAAGATTTGATATTTTTTTTAGAATGAATAAAAATATAAAATAAAGGTTTTTGAAAAATGAGATACAAATATGAAAAATTCTATATGTAAAAGTAAAATAGTCTTTAAATAACCCATTAGTAGTTAAAGATACTCCAACAAATCTCTGAAGAAGACTAGTAAAAATTAAAGCATTATTTATCAAGCTTGCCAAATTCTGGGCATTGAGGATTTGAATGTTTTCCCATCTTTGTTTTACTAATATCTAGATTGTCTTTAAGCCAGCTGAAGTAGAAAAAATATCCTAATCTTACCCACCTTAGACTCCAATCCTTGGTTATAAATATATCTTTCATCTTTATTGTTAAATGAGGTTGCCTTGACAACAGTTTGAAATTGTTGATTTTATATTGGGATTGTTTAAGTGTTGACTGGTTTCTAATGGTTATATATACATGCGCGTGTGTGTGGGTAATAGAAAAAATGTATAGTATACAAAATTATGTAATGATAAAATAAACCTTTTACACATTATTAAATGAATATTTTGAGACTCTACCATAGGAATATAAATTTGGGTCATGAAATTTCAATTAACTATGAGACTTTTTATGGTATTATATAAGGTATTTAGAGAATTTATTACTCAGTAATATATAATGAAACAGTAAGATTCGTATTCAAATCTTAAGTTTCACCTTTTTCTGTCGTCTCTCACTGACCGGTCTATCCCGCCCAAATTTAAACTTTTTGATATCGAATTGTGTGTGTAACAATATTAAAAATGTATAAATATATGTAGAATTCAGCATAAACACGCACACATTTCGATCTCAAATTAAACGCAATAAATAGGGATAAAATAATATAATTTAGATTTCTTTTAGTTATATAATTTTGTATAATTTTAATCATTTATTTTGGATTATAAAGTTCGTATTTATTGCTTTGTTTAAATTTCGTTTAATAATAATTCTAAAAAAATCTGATGTAATATTTAATTAAAAGTTAAAATAATCTTATGTTCCCTTTTTGTTTTTGAAATTTAAAAGCATCAGTCAGTGATAGATAATAGATTAATTAAAGAAAAATTCCCCAAAATATAATTAGTAAATGTAAACAATAGAATGGCAGCTTTCTTTAATTAAAAACCAACAAAATGCATTGATTATCCTCAGGGCAGATTAAGTAGAATCTAAAAATACCTTAAAAAAATGTGAGAGATCAAGATAAGAAAAGAGGCCATCTTAGACTTGCTGGAGACATTCACTTAAACTTTAGCTTTGCTCTCGATCACTGAGAATCTCCAAAAATAATAAAATAATTTGTTCCTGCCAAGGTATGACCAAGTAAAGCACCTAGATTATTCTCCATCGGGAGATGGCCCATCGGATGCTGAACTTTCCATTGCCTGTCATAAATTCACCATGAAGATCTGCTACCTGAAATGAATGAGAAAGCTGCTGCTGCCATGAAATTAAATGAATATCTAAATACAAGAAAGAATTGCCACTCATGAACTTTTTTTCTGCTAAACTAATGGAATCAGAAAACTTCTTATAAAACAGGTACCTGTCTGTGTTCAAACTCTAGAGTACTCTCATAATATGCTATAGCTCTTCTTCATACTACTTATCTAAATTATAAAATGTAAAAACTACCATATGTATAACTAAAACTGAATAATTAACTTAATGTGTAAATTACTCTAATAATCTAGCTTACCTCACTCTAGCTTTCTTGGGTGCGTATTTCTATAATCTACATTTTTATCTATAGTTATTATTTAATTATTGCATGCTCATAATTGTCTCAAATTTCAAAGTTTAAATCTATGATCGCTTAAAACAATGAATGCGTGTCCAATTTTCATTAATATTTACTTTCCTAAATAATTTTACTTTCATATAAATCGTCACACATTCAGTGCATCATTTATTGTAATGCAGGGTCTACTACTTCGCAAATGGCTGGCATATTAGTTGTAATAACTCCCAGTTTATATATATTTTGTATTTATTAAATCTAATGAATAATTCTAGAAAATCACATTTCTTTGAGAGTCGCCAGAGTTCTTGAGTAAATGTTGATAATGTAGGGCCGAGTCAGAAATCTATTTAAATCTCATCATAATCGTTTATACAGTATACATGTGTTACATTTTAGAGACGCGATGACCCATTCCGCCATGAACTTTCCGGATTCTTCAGGGTTGAAATTAATCCCAGTCGTCCTACACAAGCGGGCATAATGGGTGCTCCTGTAGGATTTGAAAATGTCATGCAGCCAGCCGGTGATTGTGCCATGTACCGCTTGTCCCTGGTTATGCTTATGTGACACCTTACTTCGTCGGGCCGTGGCAGAGACCAGCCCGACATTCTTATAAACCCATTCGCGGCCTTGCAGTTTCGATATACTACCATTCCATATCGCCTGTCTAAAGCGTACCACGTGTTCCTTTACTTCATTTTATTATTCTATATATCACTCCGCCTCTGCATTATCTCCATAATTCACTCTCAAATAAATGTTTTCCCTTAGTTATAAATAAATATTTTAATTAAATAAATATATGTCCGCCGCCACTCTTAAATCTTACTTTAGACTCTTGCATTGCAAAGGTATAAATTCCCCAAGGCATGCATTAGAAATACTTGCTCAAGAATTTTAGGTAGATAGATTAAGCCTTCAAATAAGTGAATTCCCTTTGTAAACATTACAGTATCGGAAATACCGCTACTGAGTCCTCAAGATAAAATAATGTCTAAACAAATAAATGTATTCCTTTTGTAAACCTTATAGTATCGGAAATACCGCTACTGAAATCCTCAATATACAATAATGTCTAAATAAATAAATGTATTCTTTAAAATATAATCATGTCGCAAATTCCGCTACTGAAGCTTTGAACCCCTAAAATATTATTAGTAAATGATTTGATTAAAATGTATTAATAAATAATTTTAAACTATATGTCTGCAGTTACGTTTCATTTATTCGATACCCATTCTATATAATATTTCCTCGATTATGTAAATATGAATGTTTAACTAATATTAGTTTGATTATTGGCTAACTCGAAAATAAAATCATGAGTCTCTTGCATATCCCTGACCACCGTGCCTAAGGAAATATTTACTAATGTCGCATCAGATGCGTTGTTTCGTGGATTGTATTGTGGAACCGATAAACTATGTTCGAACTCAGTACCACGGGTGGCTTCGCTACTCAATGGTGCTGCTGTTCTGTATGGTGGTCGAATTCTGCACTATGTTTACGAGTCACAAGTTTTCTGACCGTTACAATATATAAATAATAAATATGTATAGCCTGATCTATAAATATAAATTTAAACGGAAATGACTATTTACTGCAATATTCATATATGAATAAATATTAATAATAAATAGAATAGCCACTTATTCTTTAAAGTTTTGATGTACTTAAAATGAACATTTATTGACGTTGTTGAAAAGTGAGTATAATATTTACAAATCAGCCAGATTTTAAACAGAGCTTAAATTATTTTGAAATGATATCTATGTATTATAAGACAAAGAATTTATCTTATTTTTAAGGATCTATAATATCAACACTAAGTTAATTTTATAAATGTAAACAATAAATATATATATAGTCAGATCAATATATTCTTTATTAATACTATTAATAAAAGAGTATTGTTTATTAATGGCTCACGGAAAATGGTTAAATTATATTTACATATATATATGGTTCGGGTTATGCATACTTTTTATTTATAAAAATTAACTTTGAGCTGATATTACAGGTTGTTAAAAATAAGATAAATTTTTAAATTCTTTGCCCTGTAATAAGCAGATATACTTTCAAAATAAATGAAGACATATTTAAGATGTGGCTGATTTATAAATATCATATTCAATTTCCGACAACGTCAATAAATGTTCGCTTGAATAGATCAACACTTTAAAGAATAGTTGGCTACTCTATTCTTTATTACTTTGTATTGACATGTGAACATTATTTATTATTAGCTCACGAAAAGCGTTGGTGGCTTAGCGGTTAGCATAACTGCCTTTCAAGCAGCTGGCCCGAATTCGCTTCCGGTCAACGCATTTGACATATGAAAGAAAAGTGGTTATCTCCGTTTATATCACATGATAACAACTAATCTTAAATAAATCATTGAATGTAAAATCTGTTTCTATGGTTTATTTAAGCTTTAACTGACATAAAATTTACATTTATAAATCGTTTAGATATTGGCAGTTTATAGTTTAATATATGTATATTAATTTGTAGTTAATATCTTTTAGATGTATTGTGGGTTCTTGCAGAATGTAAGCTTTAAGCAGTATACAAATCATGCCATGTATACTTTTTTAACGTTTGAACTACGATTGCTAATTCTTGCAATGAACATGTTTAATAAGCTTTTAGTTACTAATATAATTCACATAAGTCAAATTATTGGCTTTACTTTCAATGTTTTTCAATACCTAGTTATCACTATAATTATTTCAAATGTGACATTTTTAGACCCATGGAATATTTAAGATATTCCATTTACTTTTTTTCAATAACATACATATTAAATAAATCTAAAAATGAAATATATTATATAACTTCATAAATTACAGTATTAAAACGCATTAAACGTTAGCTAAACGTATTTTCTTTCAGAAACAAATAATTTTGAATTAATAGTTAAACACTCATCTTAATCAAATAAAGTTTTAAACTGTGCAATTAGTTTTTTTTATATAAATGATTTTTATTTTAAATAAAAATTTATGACAAAGTAATATTACGTTTATTTTAATTATCATCATTAGAAATAAAGGAAATCATATTAAAACAATGCAGCATTTTTATTTATTTTTTAAAGTTTACTTTTAATAAAATAATCTACACCAGCTGTCGGCAACCTTTTAGATATTGCGGACCACTAACATAATTTTTAAAGCTACGAATTAATACGAATATTGAGTATGATATACATATATATTTATTAATAAATTTAATTTTAACACAAGAGTGCGCTGTAATCAAATTTGATGCATAGTCAATAGTTCATAGAATTCGGTATTCTTATTTTATTTTTTATATGCAGCTGAATCGAGTAGGGGTTAATTAAACGTCTTTGAGATAGATATTTTGCAAGTCACAGTGGTATTGTGTAACAAATCAATTAGCAATGTCAAGCATTGGTGGTCGAGAGGTCAGCGACAGCTGCTTTACAAGCAGTTGTCCCGGGTTAGCGACTTCGATTCCCGGCTGATGCTATGACACATGAGAAAAAAAAAATCAATTAGCAATATAAAGTTCTTGTTATATTTTACATATAATAATACGGATTAAACAAAATGTATTTTTTATTTAAAAACTTTATTAAATGAGCTTAGCGAATTTAAATAATATCCGAATTTCTTAGCGGACCATTAAAATTACGTCACGGACCGCTGAACTAAACAATTTCCACCATAGTGCTTACAAGTAATCATTAGATCAATGAGCACAAATTCTACAAGGATCATCGTGATCTGATATAGCATACATGTGTACAAAACATTTCAGGTTGTTTTGCTTCTTCATTGAACATCTAATATTTTGCAAGATTTTTATTACCAATTTAATTCTCTTAACTATTTACTTATACTTTAACAATGAAAATGCTGTATTTTTTACAATAATTTTGTACACGAATCAGAAAAACGGAATTAGAAAACTTATGTGAATATCTAGAAAGAAATGATTTTCAAACTGCAGAGTAATAAAACTATCAGAAACCTAAGTGAACTATTCCATATTAAGCAAATCATAATGTAATATCGTGAAACAGATGAAAACTTATTAATGTTGATAAATGAAAAGCAAACGGAAGGTTACAAAATCAATTCAACATTTATTAAACTTTTAAAAGTTTGATTTTAGTTGCCAGTGCAGTGTATAAAAGTTTAATACATTAAATTTATTTGATATGTTTTTTACACTTATATTTTTATTATAGTTTTTGCCATTTAAATAGTTGTTTTGGTGTGTACTTTTGTTCTAGGATGTGAATGTTAAACACATTATCCCTAAATACATACATTTTTCAATGTATCTGCAAATGAAGCCATTGTTTAGCAAACATACTCTGATATTAAAACAGGCAAAACTCACCATACAGTAGTGCCACTCAGTGCAATCCAGAGTAATCAATGGATGCCAGAAGGCTTGCACTGAGTGGCACTACTGTATGGTGAGTTTTGCCTGTTTCAATAACAGTTATGAGTAATCATAAGAAATGGTGATCATGTGATGTTGGGTGGTTCAAACATACTCTGCATATTAATATTTTTTATTAGTTATTCATTAGTCTAGAGATAAGCTTTTACATTCAAGAATGGAAATCCACTGCATTTAAAACTTCTTCCACACATTTATTTTTGGTATATTTCCAGATAAGAAACTAAATTCATTCCATCATTTTTTGGCTATTTCCTAAACATTAAATGTGTTTAAATTTGATTAAATAATAAAACTATCAGATAGGGACAGTAGCCATCAAATTCATGAGAATGTGAAAAATGTGATTGTACTGCCACATAGGTGGCTATTATTAATTCAGCACTTACACGAGCAATAGATCAAGATAAATATTAATATCTTTGTCAAGCATTGTTAGCAAGAGGTCAGCGCAGTTGCCTTGCAAGCAAGCAGTTGTTTGCAGACAGTTGTTGTGGGTTCACCTTCTGGCTGATGTTATGACATATGGGGAAAAAATTGTTAATATCTTTTCTTAAAACACTTTTTTTTATATAGGTATACATTTATTTGATTAAAATAGATAATACTTAAATGCCACCAAAACTTGATTTTTTCAAAAATTAAAAATATAACTGTGATCATGTGATAATGAGTAATCATAAATAGAAATCCATGCATTGAGCAAATATTCTAGAAATCCATGCATTGAGCAAATATTCTTGAATACATAGAAACACTAAAATAATTTCTAATAACTTAATACATGCATTAAAGTCTCAAAAAAAAAAGTTGGTGTTTTAATGGCACTGCTGCAATAATGCTATTCATCAAGAAACAAATAATTTTTTTTCCTCTGAATGTTCTGAATTTAACTTTGAAACAATAACTAAAATGGACCTACATACCATTCCATAATATTCTTGGTTTTTTATTGATAACCTAGAAATTCTTGAAATGAAACAAACCATTAACTGAGATAACACTGCAGAGTTTCATTTCATTTGAAGAATTATCTTTTAACAAACGTTTATCCATATACCTCTAAAATTAAAACTATTTGCTTAAAGATTAGTTTCACTAAGATCAGTTCCATTACCCTTAAACTTTGAAAATAACTTTAACTGCAGTCCTATGTTTGAAATCTTAAAACAGGCAAAACTCACTATACATATTGCTACACTGCAAACTAGAATAATCAATGGATGCCAGGAGGCTTGTGCATAAAATCCTCATCTAGTGCCTACTCATCCAATATCCCCAGACTAGTTTCTGACTTGTGGCCTTTATCAGTAAGGAGTCTTGGATCTGATAGCATTACACCTAGATCTTAGGATCTAGCTTGCAGTGTGGCAATACATATAGTGAGTTTTGCCTGTTTTAATAACAGTTATGATCAAGCATAAGAAATGGTGATCATGTGATGTTTGAAGTTCTCATTACTTTATCATTGATAACATAGAAATTTAGAGAATAGAATACATTGTCAAGTTAAATATCATAGTAAGTTCATTACTATAGAATCTCATTTTATTTTATCAATTAATTATCAAAAAATTATTTCCATTTATGTCTTCAAACTAATTTGTAAACAGAGTTAAATTTTATCTTTTTTGATGTTGACAGGCATCTAAAGCTAAACAAGTTTCCCCTATTAATCTATACAATAGCTTTTTTGTTTTAGGGTTTTAATGAAGAGAAAGGAGTCATCTTTGCTTTAAACTCAAGTTGTTAAAAATATTTAAACTTAGAAAATTATTTTTATAGTAGTAAGACTGCAGAAGACTAAGATCTTTCTTGATATCCTATGAATAATAACTTTTTTAAAGAGTTGTATATGATGAATTTAATATTTTTATGAATTTTGAATTTAATAAAAAATAGAAATAAGGATATTACATTCATGGAAACAATGATAAGTTTTTCCTTTTTTGATTTTGACAGAAAATGAGTAATTACTAATTAACAATTCTGAGGCTAAACAAGATTTTTTTTCTCTTAATTTATAGAATAGATCTTTTGACTTTATTTCTATTCTTTGTCAAATTAAAATTCCATGAAAATATTCAATTATTCACATACAATTATCGAAAGAAGATTAATTATTTACATGATGACAAGAAAAATGTTAATCTGCATTCTCACTATTATAAAAATAGTTTTATGGGTTTAAATCCTTTAAACAACTTGGATTTGAAGCAAAGGAGAACCCCTTTTACTTCACTAAGACCCAAAATAAAAGAATTATTGTATAAGTTAATAGAGAAAACATTTTAACCTCAAATTGTCAATTACTAATTGATGGGTTCCTGGAAACATCAAAAAAGTTAAGTTATCTCTGTTTACATTGATATAATCTCCTTATGTCTAATCAAATTTAAAATCCATGAAAATATTTAACTTATACATATTAAAAGATAAAATTCAACAGCAGAGTTAACAATTTTTTACCTCTCCTCCCAAAAGACAAACACAAAAGAAAGTATTATTCGACATATTTGAATATATTTATATATATATATATATTGTACCGGTCTAAAATATATGTCCATCCAACAAGATTTAGAATCTAAGCAAAAGTATCCTGAATCCAATCATGCCCGAGATACACAGGTCAAGAGCAATCATGAATTAGAACCTTTTTGTCCATTCCCCAAATCTATAACACTATGGACAACACCTACATAAATTAATTATTTCCGGGCCCAGTGCTACATTGTTTTGCATGAGAACTCCACTGATGATGATGATGATAGATTGAGTGAACCCAATATATAAGTTAAAAACATACATTAGTATAAATGTTATTAAGGAGATTCGAACAACTAGATTAAGTTTAAAAATATAAATATTTATTTTGGCAAAATTCAAGATGATTCTATATATTCAACTTCACGCATTTTAAACTTTATTTTGATTACAAATATTTGACGATCTTTATACAATTATTTTCTTTTAATAGATATCAATTTAGTGCGATAGTTACAATACTGAACATACATTTAAAATAGGTTTTTATTCAATGTTACAAAACGGATCTATCTGGGTGTTTTTGGTGGACGTTTATACATTAAGAATGATGCATATTAAGATATGATAGAGTTTTGCTGATTATATGATTTTAGTAGGATGCCCTTGGCATTTCATACATAAGTTTACTTTTCATTTATAGACTTTATTTGTAACAATAAAATAAGGATACATTTTGATCATTAAGTAGACTAGAAACATTTTTTATTACACATTTTCGACATTTAGCAATCGAATATTGCAAAACTCTATCAATATAGGAATTGATTATTTTAAAAAAAAGGGAGGGCAGCTTCATGAGAGGTTGGATCTAAAACTCCAACGAAAAACATTTAAAGTAAAAAACGTTTCATTATTACACATCATTACGATTTATTTTGTCAAACAGGCTAAAAGAAAAACGAACTATAAGAAATTGCAGTGCTAGCATTGTCAGTAAGAGAGAGAAAAATGGCAGCTTTGTCCAAGAAAAGGTCATTCTCCAATTATTAAGGTGGTATGCCATCTTCATGCTAAAGCGGTACCAAAAGAGGAAAGTCGGGTAGGAAGTTGCTATGGATCCGGTTTACGGTAAGTCCATGCAGAGCTTCTACTATACTGACCGATTTGTTCCAGAAGTAAACTTAGACTTCTGTTATGAATGAGAACAATAACAAAAACAGAAGGCTTTGAATCCCTGGGGTGAGGTACAGGTGAATCAAAGCAGTATATAAATACATACTCGGAGGAGAAGAATGACAAACAAAAATGATCGTGACTCCCTGGAATGAGGTACAGGCGAATCAGATCAAAGCCCTATGTGGCTTATTAATAATTTGACATATGCCAGCAGTGCTATTATAATGATATAAAATCATTGGATTTAAAGACTAAATATAAGGCCTTAAGCAGTTTAACAAATATGTAATGACATGTTAAAATAATGACTGATGTAAGATAGAATCATTAATCAGAAGTTAAAACTATAATTGATGAAGCATGCATTTCTCCCCCTTCTTGAATCAATACTATTTTGTTTAAATATATAAAAAAAACTAAAATCCATGCACTTAAAAGTGCGAACAACAAAATAGAATTTGTTCACCAGCCTTTTTTTTTGGCAGTGATGATGAATAAAGAAATTAATAAAAGTAACGACACCAATATCCCCCCCCCCACCAGATTGCAAAGTATGTATACATTTTGTATAAATTTATGATCAAATATTTTTTTAAAAAATATATATATTTATTTAAAATACAAACTCAATCTTACGAGCTATTTAGATATAAATAATAAGAACTCATTAATCCCTCTCTTCTATTCCACAGCGGGATATAGAAGTTCCCAAGACTAAGTTTGATTGACATTTACAAATATATATTAAATAAAAAATATAAAAAATCATTAAAATAAATTATAACCACACTAAATTATAAAAAAAAGTAAGAAGCATGAGTTGGATGAAATATTTCATAGCAGTATTAATTTGATAGAAGAGAATCGATACCAAGGAAATAATTACTAGTTTTAACATACTCGCCCATGAGCGAGTTAAAAGAGATTAAATATACAGAAAACATTAATTTAAAAACATAGGATTCATATAAGACAATTGTAATGGCTTTAGACTTGTTACCTCATGATTCTATGGGATGAAGTAGGCATAAGTTTTCAGTGGCAGGCAGCATTCTTTGATTTGACATGTCTCTTGGCCTTGGTGGTTCTTTGCTGACACAGGCACACTTGAGCGGTAGGAGCTACACCTCTGCACAGCGAAGAGTCAGGCTGAAGACAGAGGGGAAGATGGCTGAAGACAGAGGGGAAGATGGCTTAGGCCCCTCAAAAATTAAACAGACATGGTCGGTTCACAACTATTGACCAAACTCTGACACAATAAATTTTTGGCCCTATTTATACAAACTTTGAAATATTCAAAGAATGTTTTTAATTAAACTTCTTAACTCTAATTAATCTTTAATTTATAGAAATATTTTCTCTATTGTTGGTGGACATGCAATCACAAGATAACTATCCAAAAATAAATTCAAATCAATTTCCAGATTGGAAATAGATTTGATAAAAATGTTAACAGCTAACTAAAATCAATTAGCTTTGTTTTAAATTTTACTTTCATTAACTTTAATTAAAAAATTCTTTTTAAAATCATGAATCCCACCCCTTTAATTACTCTTGGACAGTTAACGACTGCATCTTCCATCTTGAATATTTGTGTAATTATGTGAAGAAAAATATCTATAAAATAAATAACATATAGTTAAGAAAAAAATGCAAAATTATTTACAAGATTTGTTTGTGCTTTTATATATATATGAAAGCTCTGTTAATATATGTATATATCTGAGTCGCATCCATAAAAGTAAATTTTTATAGACACTTCTTAGAAATATACGTATAGTTTATATACATGTGACGAAAAAAACAGGATGAAATGTGGGTTAAGTGGTAGAACAGTGAAGCTCGATCTTGGGTTAAGATCGACTGCTACAATGTAAATTCAGTGAAAGCAGACATTTAGATAATACCAGTAATAATAACAAATGTGTTATCAAGACAACTTCCTTTTAACAATAAAAGTGAAAATCCAACTTTATTTATGGTCTAATATTTAACAGACACTAAAGGTTGCAACTTCACCACAGAGAGTGAAATTATTGATACAAAGAGGTTTAAATAAACCCCATTAAACAGGTACATATAACCTGTTCTAAATGCAAACTAACAAAACTAATCAATTATAACATTCAGATTGCAATTGTAACTTTCAAGTTGCACTTCTACAATGTTTTATTTAAATAATAAAGCTAATAATACTCAAGGCTAGATATGTTTATAAATGTAAATTCATTGAAAGCAATCAACACTTAGACAATATTAATAACAATCTCAATCTGTTGCTAAGTCAATCTACTTTTAACAATAAAGATAAAAATCCGACTTTATTTATGGTCAAAATACACTTATATAGACACTAAAGATTGCAATTTGACCATATGTACATATATCATAACACAGATAAGTATAAAATGTCTAATAAATAAATGCTTAATTACTCCATCCATAGCTATATTAACTGCTTTTAATAGAGTTGTTTAGTGAGTGTGGCAAATGCAACTCTACCTCTTCCGATATTCTAACATCACATGACTTATATGTGAAGAATTATTGATTATTATTATAATACAGTTTATCATATGGTAAAATAATAATTTGAGAGCTAAAGGTCATTGGATCAAAGCCCAATTTATCATTTATGAACCATTGAATACCTAGGATCTGTGAGTCATAACTTGAGAATTAAAAATCATTAGATCAAAGCTCAATCTATTACTCCAAGGACTGAAACTCCATAGGACTTTTCCCACTAAGTGATTAATCTAAATTATGATTAGTTTTTCAGCAAAGAAGAAATCGATTTGATGAGTAGAACTTTAACACAACTCGAAGATTTAAATGAATTCAAATATCATAGATGATGCGGAAAATCCTTTTTGCTTTGCTTTTCTTATTTTAACCCTCTCTCTCTCTCCCTCTCTCTCCCTCTCCCTCTCTCTCCCTCTCTCTCTCTCTCTCTCTCGCTTATGTGTAGATGAGTGTCAAAATATCGAGAAAAACACTAAAAGATTTTAAATTATGTACTAAATTTATAAATAATATATAAAAAATAAAATGTATATAATTCGAAGATTTGAGAATCGTTATATTTTCGCTTAAAAGTAAACAAAATATAAGCAGAAAATTTTCAGTCAATTTGAAATATAGCATGAAACTAATCCATTTAAGAATTATATATAAAATAATAAAGACAGTAATCATTTTAAAATAGCAGTATAAAAAAATTCCTCCGACATTTTGGCCTAATCTCATTTAAAAGAAAATCTAAATCTATGTGGGGGAAAACGCAGATCATTTTTAAAAATAGTTTTCAGACAATTAAATTATAATTAGTATATATATAAATACATTAGTTTTGATTTGTGTAAATCTTTTAAGTTCAATATTATTTTTCTTTTTTTAACTATATTTCAAACAACTCCCACACACATTCTATGCATAAAAAATATTAAAAAAATATCTAGATTGTAATCTGGGCCAACTGAAAAGTTCTGTATCTCAGTGATCTTCTTTTTTTTTTTCATGAATGTGTAGTGGAGTGGATATTTAAGTATATATGCAAAAAGATACTACACATGGAGCAAAAAAGAGATATATTAATTTTTAACTGAGTTTGAAGTTTATATCCGGGTTAGAGTGATAAGATAATCTCTAGTTTAATAAATGATTAGTAATAATCTTTAATGCAATTATCTGAAGTGGACAGTTTCAAAACTAAGAAATTTAGAAAGTTTTACAATTATAAATCAATTTATTTTTTTCTTTATAATAATTATCAGTTTATAATTTAAAATAATAATGAGCTTTTCCTATACCGCTGTCTTAAGAAAAGTTATAAACAAATGCGTATTTTCTGAAGCATAGCACTTTTGAGTGCTAGTATGCCCTTATATTCATGGCATTGCAATTTGTGTGAGTGGGTGCGTATATATAGGCAGTGATTTTATTTAAATATATGTAAATTATAATGCACATGAGTAGGAAGGAATCCTCCTTCCCCCTGCCAAAGAAATGGGCAATATAATTTACATATATTTACATAAAATCATTGCCTATATATATATATATAGATAAAATAATATTTTTGGGTATGAACTGTGTATTATTTTGCATTACAATCTGATATTTCGATGGACTAGCAACCGCCTTATCAAGGTTAACTTTTGAAAGAAAAATCATTAGATCTCAAAGAATAACGTGACTCAGTGCGAGATGAAAAGTGAGATTCAACTTGAAGTAGTTCAGCATTCACAATATGAGGCTTATCAAAATGTTTATTTCCCTCAGTTTTTTCACCTATTAATTTCAAGTTAATATTAGATAAAATGAGAGCTTTCCAAATAGCTGGAATATGTTGTGCTTCATCAGCCCTATTTAAACCAGTAGGTCTCTTTAATATTTCAATTGATTCTCCCCTGGTTCTTAAATCATATCTTTCCAAATTAGCAAGTATTTTTGTATTGTCAAAATCAGGTTTGTGACCAATTTCTAAAAAATGGGAGTAAAAACTGATGTGCTAATTTTTTGATTAAAAGCATTTCTATGTTCCTTAATTCTGTCATTTATTCATCTATTAGAATGACCCACATAGCTTCTTGAGAACTGCAAACATGGAATTTCATAAACTCATTGGTGTTCCAAAAATATTTTGTCTTTAGGTTTATATAAAAAATCACCAATTTTTTTGCCAGTAGAAAAAGTAGTCTTTATATTAAAACAAGATATTCTTCTACTGATTTTATCAGTAACCCCTTTAATGTAAGGTAAAATTACTCTATTAAAAGAGAAATTGTCAATTCTATCCTCTTTTTTTAGTATTAATGTTATGTAAAGCCTTACATATGATGTTTTTATTATAATTATTAGAAAGTAGAATATTTTTTGTAAGTTCTATTTTTTGAGTAAGATGTTATTTATCAGGTAAACTAGAAGCTCTACTCAAAAGATTTTTTTTGCTACAGAAAACATTTGTGCAGGATGATGATGAGAATTAAAATCAAAATGTCTGTTTGTATGGGTGGATTTTCTGTAAACTGATATTGATATGGCCTCATAGCATTGATGCCTTAAATTCTTTTCTTGTTTTTATAAATAATTGGCATCCAAATATTAAATTTAGTATGGAAGTGGAAAATAACAGATCACTTTCTTTTCTAGATGTTTTAATTGCAAAAAAATGTGATGAAACATTATACTATAATAACTTAAAAACCAATTTAACAATGATATTATGACATAACTAAATTCATTAACTAGCTTATAATTTTTAATCACAAAAATTAACTTTACTCAATTTTATATTATATCTAACTTTATTTAGTTTTCATTCTTTATAAAACCAAGCATAAACTAAGCTCCAATTTTTCTCTTAGAAGCATTATTAATTAATTATTAGAATTACTTGAATATTAATTATATCAATTAAACTAAAACTTAGATAGCATAATCCTTACATATTTTATTTTTACAATAAATTTTATCATTTTCTCTTCTCTTATTTGTTTCTTCCTTTTTAAAAAAAATAGTATGAACACATAAGTTAAGCAGTTGAATGTGACAGTGTGCAATAGCACAAGATCACAATATATAATAGCAATAAAAATAATAAATATAATAGTAATTAGCTATTATATACAGTCTTTCAATCTGCAGAAGTACTTTCGGTTAATTTCTTTACCCTCCTCAACTGCTTAAGGAATTAACTAAAAGTACTTCTGCAGATTGAAAGACTATATATAATAGTTAATTCAATATCAATTGAAGAGGATTAAGAAATTAACCAAAAGTACTTCTATGGATTGAATGACTGTATATAATTGTTAATTACAATTATATTTATTATTATTGTTATTGAAATAGTTTTTAATAAATGGACATTTTATTTGTTATATATATATATATATATAGTAACGATATACATATGCTGTTACATTATTTTAAAATTTAAAAATAATGGGGAAAGTAATCTTAAATAAAATCGGTCATTAAAAACTAAAAACTAAAATTAAAAAGAGTTGTTTAACATATATATATTTGCAGAGATGCAAAACTTTAAAAGTATTTTTTTTTAAATAAAAAAAAAAGTATTTGAACATACTTTTTTATAAAAAAAGGTAAAGATCAAAATATAAAATATTTTTAGTAAAAAGCAGCATAAATGAAAAAGATTCCTATGTAATCTCAGTAAACAGAAATGATTGTGTTATTAATTATCAAAAAGCAAACTAGCCCTTGGGGCTCTTATATAAAAAAGTCAGATGAAAGATATAGATAAGAGAACAAAAAAAATTAGATGTCCAATAGAAGGAGCAACCAATGCTCAGACCTTAATAAAAATTTGGAACAGGAAACCATGTTCAGTGAATCCGGATGATTGGTATAAAAGAAAAAAAATATTCAAATTAAAATAGTTCCAGCTTGATTTTTTTGAGACGGGTGAGAAGACACACTTTTCACTCTCTTATTTCAAATAAAATGATTGTTAATTTATGAATGGCACTGCAATAAAATAGTACCATGATTGAACCAGCTAAGGCCATCTCCAGGACAACAGACTGGTCTTCCATGAAAATATAACCAATAAAGACTTTGCAGGAATTAGCACTAGGAACCGGGAGCTCTTCTACTGTAAAGTATGAACTATACAATTTTTAAAAAAAAAACTAATTAAGAACATTCGTCAAGATGTAACAAACTTTTAATAATCAACTAAACCTAATTTTTAAAACGAACTTTCATCTGACTTTTAAGATTTCAAAATCAATTATTAATGTTTAATTTTATATATTTAAGTTTGCTAATTTAATCATTTCCATTTTTTTTATTAATATTTATTGATTAAATTATTTAAATTTATTAAATTTAAGTTGGGTGTAGATGGCTGCATAGATTCGTTAACATTTAATTTTTTTTTATTTGCATATTGATTAAAATATATAATATTTAGTAAATGCGATACCTCATGTTGAGTATCTAAAAATGTATTTATTCATATATCTTTTAATTATTGGAATCAATGCGGCATCTTATGATGAATGCCATTGGGTTTATTGTAAATTTCTCTCTGCAATTCCATCAATAACTTTATATTTTAATCGTTTATGTTTATTTTGAATGGGTTTTAATTTCAGGCTATTTGTCTTGTGGTTAGGTTGATGCTGGTGGAAGAATATATGGGTGTTTATATCAATGTAATGTGAAGTGTGTTTAGCATACAGGGCAATGCCTAATTGAATGCATAACCCAAAGATGTAGTCATTATGTTGCAATGGATGCAGACTATTTTCTGCACCATTGACCCATTCTAGTTCTATGGATAGGGACTATAAGTCAGCAGATAGACCACTCTCCCCCATATGTAGCACTTCTCTTTAATTATATCATATACATGATTCTTTCACCAGACAGATGCACATTCCTGTATTGGACGAAGATCATGTTCTTCAAATGATATCACGCAGCAGACGCACATTCCTGACTGCATGGTTTTATGCTAGCATCTTCATATTGCATTGGTTACATCTGTATATCAGGAAGCAGGTGTTGGTTTGGCTGCAAACTTTTAGTCTGAGATTGAATGATTGTTTTGAAAAGTTTTTAACTGAGAAATTTATGTAGCCAATCTATACTCAACATTATAAAACAAACTTTTATAAAATGTCCATCTGTGCAGATTTGCTTAATAATTTAAATTAAAAAACAATAACCAAATTAATATTAAAATCTAAGCAAGATAAATTTTATTCCTCAATTTTTAATATTTATATATGTGTGTTAATAAATGTTTTTTTTTTTATGTTATTACTGGCGGTGGCTTATATTTTTTTATACTAGAGATATATTTTTAAGAAGTTTTATATTAAATCTTTTTCTTTATTAAAATATATAATAAGTATATATTATAAATCTCTGCATCTCCCTGATCTAGTGGCATGGGCTGACGGTTGGAATAAAATACATATGTAAAGTTTGAATCTTAGCAGTACATATCTGCCTACTATATAAATTTTCTAGGTTCAAATAGCCTAGTGGCGCCCTGTACGGCAGATACGGTAAGACTCTACAACCTTCCATCTTCCCCGACCATTATAATATATATATTATTTAGATAATAAAGCTTATAATGCTGAAGGCTAGATAGATATTCAATATAAATACATAAAAGCAATCAACATTTAAGCAATACTAATATCATTATCAATTAATTTACTTCTATTGATTAAAGAAGGTTGCCTTGACAACATATTGAGATTGTTGATTATTAATGATATTGATATTGTTTAAGTACTGACTACTTTTATGTATATATATATATATATTGTTTTGTCTTGCTATTTGTGCTTTATTACAATAGATAATTCTGCATCAAAAATACCTCATATCTACTGATGTTATATTTGTAATACTATTAAAACTATTTGCCTAAAATTGCAAGTATCTTAAAGTTTTAAACTCAAACCATCAGCTCTTCTATTTATCCTAAATTCCAAACTTGTTGGAAATTTTTACATTCTAATAATCTCAATTATCAGATAGCTTTATATAATTATACTTTTGATTAAACTGAAATTTATCAACCAAAACATCACAATTTTTTTAACTAGTAGTTGAGTCGTTCAGGCACTAAATGATTTCTCAAATTAAGATATTTGAAGTCATAAATATTTACATTGGATAAATAGATAACTTTTAGCTAAATGCTATAGTTTTGGACTGAATGAAGATTAAAATGTTAGAAATAGGATGTGAGAATCTAAATGAGTTCGTTTATTTTTTTTATCTTTGATTGCTTAATTGTCTAAGTATAAACACAAGATGTGGGAAAGATAAGTATTATTATAATATATTCTTTACAATATGAGATATTCTAGAGAGAATTCAAAGAGAAATGGAAAATCATATATGTCAAATACAGGGAGGTGAGTAGCAAATTAAGCAGTTCAAAATAAGATAGAAAGAGTCGAGTTTTCACACGAGGCAGAAAAATATACATAAAATATTTGATTAATTACATTTTATGGATAAATTTTATGGATAGTTTTTAACAGAATTTAAGCAAAGGGTAAAAATTAAAGTGAGCAAAAAATATAGTAGGATGTAATAAAAAGTTAAGGAAATGCTTTATATTAGATTATTGTAGTGTATGTGCATTTATAAGGAGATAATTAACATTAAACAGAAAAAATAATATTATTAAATTAGAGCATCTGTCCATGTTGTAATTTACTAAAGTTCTAAGTTATAATGTATGTATTGAAAATATAAAACTGAATCATATTTAGCCTCAAGGAAAACATGCAGTTATATCTATTATTATTAATTAACCAATTACAAGAAATTAATATAGAACGGACCATTCCAACAAAATGGAAAGTTGATTATGCAGTCAGAGAGTTTTATTATGAGGGTCAGTTCAATCATAATAAAACATATAAATACTCAATCTTAAGTATATAGCTAAAAGAAAAATGACTCAAGTTGAATTAGCTTGTTGATTAGTTATTCATCATTATGACAGCTGAGCCATCGTTGCATTAATGGTAGTTATTGCCGAAAGTTAAGTACTAATTTACCAAGTAGAATTTAGGATGCGATTAGATTAACAATAGCCAAAGTACAAGGAAGTTCAATGGCACTGAAGCTCATGACCTGCTCAGACACCAATTGCTAGAAGTCAGATGTTTGAAACAACAGCAGCAAAACAAATAAGATGTATAAGTACTCATTATATATATATATAAAAGACCTTATTATTTATTTGATAGTTAAGATCGGTGGAATTTAAGGAAAAGAAACAAGCCAACAATTGTCTAGGCAAAACAATAATCCAAAAATCAAAACAAGCTTCTGGAGAACCAATTGGAAAGCATCAATACAAGCATTCCCTCTAGAACCACAAGTTATAGTTAAGTGCAACATTTACTGCTAATCAATCTGCATGTACAGATATATATAGTTGTGTAAATGTATTATTATATGTATAAATAAATAATAAAAATACATATTGTTAGTAAATAATTATTTATAGTCAGACACAACAGATAGTTGGCAATGTGGATGAAATTCATTGGTAAGAAGAAATATTTGGTTTAACTAAAGAAAGAATTTGAATATTAACTACAGAGAAGTGAGAAGTCTGGAAATTGAAGTGGCTGATTAAGCCAGTAATATATTTTAATTTTTAAGTAGTATTAGAATTTATATACTAAAATTAGTTTGTATTCTTACCAGTATTAAAATGATGGCTTCTAAGATCATTGTATTCTCTACTTGGTAGATCAGTATTCAACCCTCCACATTAGGTATATATTATTTAAAAGTGGAGACAATCAGAAACTAAAGAAGTGATTAATTTTTTGATAACTTAATGTAAAATGTGTATAAGAAACGTAGATTTTTGGCTTTTATGTTGAAGTTGGATAAAATGATTTTAAAACTAACGTTATTGAATGAATAATTTTGTGGAAATGTGATAGAAAATGAATAAATTTAATATTTTATAGGCTATGTAGCTGAAAGAATGATAACAAGAGAAATATGAATTGTATTATCAGGATATCACATGGGTAAGAGTCACCTGTGTGCAAAGTAAATTTCAGTGCCCCTAGTCTCATTAACAGTACCAACATGAGAGCAACAACACAAGATATTGCAACTATGAAGTTCCCAGGTCTGCATGTTCTATGTCTTTTTCAAAAATCAAAAAATAAAACATTTTATCATATGCTAAAGAAAACAAAGTGTTCTTCTTTTGCCAAAACTCTGTAATTTGTAGGCCTTACAATGAATATCATATGCGAAGTAATGCAATTGTAGAAGTGCTGATTATGTGGTAATGCAGGTTTTTCTGTTACATTGTTTACCTAAATATTTTGCAATGTTTTAGTCATATTAATACAACATCAGTATAGATCAGGAGCAATTCTCTTTGTTAGCATATTTATGTATTGACAAATGTTATATATACAGCTTGCAAAATAAGCTCTTAACAAGCTTCGAGAGCTTATTTTGCAAGTTCTATATATAACATTTGTAAATACAAGCTTTGTTTTATATATGCTAAAACTATTAATATATAATGTGTCTGAACTTAGTTCAGTCCCATATGACTATTTGAGTTAGATAGCTGGATTGGAAGACATAAAGACGTCTGACAATTTCGGAATTTCTACTCAATAGTTATACAGTAGATAAGGTACTGGGCTTGTCCTAGTATCTTTAATCTAATGATTGAATATCCTGGCATCTTGCTGATGATTCTAGAAGCAGAAACCAGTCTGGGATTGAGGATATTCTCAAAGCTTGTTAAGAGCTTATTTTGCAAGCTCTATATATAACATTTGTAAATACGAGCTTTATTAAAATTAGGTCATGTGACATCTGGCTTGATTTTTTTATCATAATTAAATTTTTCCTATTAAGGCTTTGGTGATTTTATATCGCTAAAGCTATTAATATATGATGTATCTGAAATTAGTTCAGTTCCATATGGCTATTTGAGTTAGATAGCTGGATTGGAAGACATATGGATGCCTGACAATTTTGGAATTTTTAGTCAATAGTTATATATTAGATAGAGTACTGGGGCTTGTCCTAGTATCTTTAATTTAATTATTGAATATCCTGGCACCTCACTGATGATGCCAGAAGCAGAAACCGGTCTGGGATTGAGGATATTCTCAAATCTTGTTAAGAGCTTATTTTGCAAGCTCTATATATAACTTTTGTAAATACAAGCTTTATTAAATTAAGTCATGTGACATATGACTTGATTTTTTATTATTATTTTATGTATTGAATCAGAATTCATAAAAAAAATTAAATTAGGATGATGTTATTAACCAGTTTGCAATAAAACATTGAAAAAAATAAAACATATATATATATTGTATTCTATATATTTTATTTTGTTTTTTCAAATATTGATTAAAAATCATATTTATAATAAATAAGTAATTATTTGTGCAATTTTAATATATCTATATTTGCAAGATAATTTATTTTTTTAAATATCTAAATGTTTTTTATCTTGTGAAAAAGACCCCATCCCTGCTCTACCCATGAAACAAAATTAGTTAATTAAACCAAAATGAATTCTGTATAATTTTATTTAATAAAATCCCTTCCAATTAAAATTAGATACTGTGCTAGTTTATTAAATAGAAAGTTACATAGATTCTTAAATTTAATAATATTAACAGGCAGTAGATTGGAAGATTTTGCAATTGTTAATGCGTGGAATAAAGTTAATGGATGTAAAGTGATTGGGAGACCTTCATATTCCTATTCCAAGATACTTTAGATTGGCCTATATAAATAAATTTAGGTACAAAGATAAGATAGTCGCTCTTATCTTTTCAAAGTCTCTGTCTTGTGCTTTGGTTTGAGAGTATCCTACATACTCAATAAAACTCCATTGAGGTATTAAAAATATAACAGCGCCTATATTAGGGTATAAATCCCTTCAGATTAAAATTACATAAGAGTACTGCACTAGTAAATTAAATAGAAAGTTAACAAAATATTAAAAAATATATAATTATTTATATTTTTACTTTTTTATTTACATATTAATTCTCTTGACTTTGGTAACAATAATGCGATAAATAACAATCAGCTTTAATTAGGTTCACTCTAGCCAACATATTAATTATTTAAAAATAATTTTTGTTTTATTACTTTGTTTCATTCAGATTCTCATATGCATAACTTTTGTTATCTATTAACAATGTTAGCTTTTCAAATATTCATTCAATAATAGAATACTTAATTTAATTTTTTTGTATGATTATTTTATTGTAAAAACTTAGTCAACATATATAATGAAGTATATAGGGGTTTTAAGAATTTGCATTGTCTTTACTAAAGGAAAAAAAATTTCACACTTAAATTATTTATTGAATAAATATTTAGAAGCTATTATATCAGGCTATGCATTTTCTTTTGTTTAATCATAGATTATAATAACTAAAAAGGTCCATAATTGGTTACTTACATTGGAATAGTAAAGAATTTTGTAGCACTTTCTCAATAGAGTGGTTATAATGATGTTGAACAGTTGATAAATTAACAGAGGGACATTAAATGATAATACTAATACTATTTTAATGAAATGCATGCAATAATATCTTTAAAAAATTGTTTTACTAATTCTGTTTTCCTTGGATTTTGACCATCATGTATTTGAATAATTTCATGGATCAATTATGAATTTTAACTAAATAACAAATTCCACAACAGTCCAGTTCAAATCCAATAAAAATCAAATTAGTAAAATATATAAATTAGTATTAAAAAAATAATATTAGTATTAAGATAAGAAAAAAAGATAATATTATTGGTAAAAAATATGAGATACCATTAGAATTGATCCCGTCGCCCCATGTTTCAAGTTGATACTGTAACCCTATAGCCATATCAAACATATAACAGAATAGTTTATAAAATATAACTGATAAACTAAATTACTTACTGTGTATAATTATTATGAGATTATATTTTAAATAATCTTATTTTAAAATAAATTATTAATAGAAATGTGCCATTTTTAATATAGAGTATTTAAATAAAAGTAATTTGCAAAACTAAATACTTTAATTTACATATAATATTTAGTGTATTTCGAACAATTGTCACATGTCTGAGTAAAAATGTAATCTGCTTATATTTAATAAAAAACATTTGCAATCAGAATGGGTTTTTAAAAATGGAGTGATTTGTAAATCTAAACATTTTCATTTACATTTAAATTTTAATTATCACAGCAATTTTGTACCCCCATTGATGAAACACCTTTGTGCCCTGCGCTACCTGTATCCCCACATGCAGTGACCCCAACTGTCAGTTTTCTTTGGACATATTGGCTCAGAGTCTCCTTATTTTAATAAAAGAGAAGCCATGTTTTTATCATGTCACATTAAATCAATGAGGTAAAAATAATGTATTTTACTAAAAATATTTGAAACATGTTATCTATTTAAACTAAAATAAAGAGCATGTTAATATGTCTAATAAGCATTATTGATAAATGCCATAAGAGAAAGCATTTAAAATCTCAATCTAGAAATTATCCCCAGTCCCAGACTGGTTTCTAGCTATTGGCTTTCATCAGAACAAGAAAAAGCATTCAAAATCTCTATCTAGAAATTATCCCCAGCCCAGACTGGTTTCTAGCTATTGGGAATAATTTCTAGATGGAGATTTTAAATGCTTTCTCTTGCACATTTATCGATAAAGCTTGTTGGGATATTCGCACGTTCTTCATTTTAGTTTATAATTACAAGCCTATCAAATTAAGTCACGTGATGAATGACTATTTTGTTTATTTATTTGCAGATAAAATGAACACTTCAGATCATTTTATGTATTTTAAAAATATAGCAATAATTTTAATTCATTTTATTTTTATTTAATTTTATAATCACTTCTACTTTCATCATTTTTATTCATTACAGTATTTTATTTTTTATAAGCAATAGTAAATATGATAAAAATAGACAGTGAGATTTTTTCTTTTCTTCAATTTTTGCTTAGTAGATTGCGTCAGTATATAAATGAACACTAATTGTTTCTTTATTTAAAATTATCAAAGGAGATTCTTATTAAAGCAATTTATCCTGATGTGTTTGTTCAAACATTTTCTAACAAACGAAGTACTTTTAACCCCAATGTGCAAGAAAGCAATTTTAGAGAGACCAAATTTTAAAATTGAAACACATCATTTGCAATTGATCTCTGCAATTTGATATGTCTTTTCCTTTTTTAAAAAACAAAACAAAAACAATTCATATCTCTACTTCTTCACTCGTTACTTAACCTCGCTAGACTTTTGAAATTATTCGTACTTAAAATGTCTAAATAAATAGAACGAATATTTTTCTAATAATGGTGATGATAATTTCGAGAAAAGTTAAAAGTTTTTCAAAGCCACTACTTTTGAACAACAAACAAAAAGCGCGCTTGAAAGGTTAAGGGTATCATAAAAATTATTATAAAGCAGCCAGTGTGTACGTGCAAAAGTAAAAAAAATCACGTTTCGCGCAATTTCATTGTAATTATTACCCTTTACTTGACATCGGCAGTTGTCATCTTCTCTAATTTATCTTGAAGTCAAGTATGATGAATAGAAAGACCTTTTTTTCACTTTTTGCTATGGTTATATTATAATCAGTATATAATAAAATCTTTAAAACATAAAAATATCCCTAAACTCGATAAATATTCAGTCAAGCGTTGGTGGTCGAGTGGACAGCACAGCTGCCTTACAAGCAGTTGTCCCAGGTTTGCGGGTTCGCTTCCCGGCCGATGCTTTGATACATAGAAAAAAAACTTAAATATTCAATAACTGCTTAGAATCATAAAGTGGTGTAATGAAAAAATATCAATATGGAATTCCAAGTGTTTAATAACTTTACTTCACCTAATAGGTGAAGATTATTTATAAAATGCACGAATATTGAGAAAGGAAGATCTAATTTTATTTTGATGGATCGTTGTTATATAACGATGTTTGTGGCATGGAGATTGTTGAAAAAAATAAAAATTAAAACTGGAGCATAAACTCCTTAATAACTTTTTTTAATGCTTATATGGATAGCAATTTTACAATAAGAATACAAACTTTGAAGAAGACTATTATTACGTTCAAAATTATAAGCATAAAAATAAGTATAGAAATAAAATTTGCAAATAAATAAATAAACAATTTTAAAGTGGTTTAATATTTATATATATATATTCAATTATTACTATTTTTTTCTTTTCCGAGACAAACGTAATATCTGGTAATTAAAGAATATACTCACATAAAATGAAATAGTTTTAATATTTAGCTTTATTACTGCTTACCATGTTTTCAATATATTATTGCATCATATTCATTGCATATATGTCATGAATATGACATAATAAATATATTGAAAGCATGCTAGGCAGTAATAAAGTTAAATATTAAAGAACTACCTTTTTTGTGAATATATTCATTAATTACCAGATATATGTATAAATATATATATTGAAATAAAGTGCCTCTAAACAATTTTCCTAGTGATCAATTTATGACTAAATAAGCTGAACAAAAAAAATTCAAATGGATAATTAAGTAGAACTGTGGTTTCACAATATTTGGTAATGATAATAAATGTCATTAACCTTCTTGAGCAACTTAACATGTAATAAATAAATGTGCCCATAATATTTACCTGGAACTGTTTATATTCTACCTATTAAGGTGGAATTTGCAGGCTTAGCATATTCTATTGCTACTGTCTTCAGTAATAACTAAATGATTACAAAATTTTCTAATTCTCTTGTATAATGTTAATTTCTTTGCTTGACCAACTAGGTAATAAACTATTATGATAAATAAGAAGTTGAACTTCAATTTATTTATCTCCATATGTATTTCAATTAAAATATTCAAAAGGAGAAAGAATACCAAATTTTTATGTTGCTACTCCAATATCACAATAATAAATTTAAATAAAGTCCTTGTTTTTACTTTACCTTCGAGCAATGGTAAGTTTTAAATTGCACTTTACACAAAAAAGTGAAATTATCCAGCTTAGCGCATTTGGGGAATTTAGGCCTTCATATTCATAGCCTATCTTGGGAGTGTCAGCTTACATTGAGATTTTAAAGAAAGTTTGTCAGTAATTTATGCAAAATTTATTCAAATTTTTTTTTATATAGATCACTTTCTGAAGATTGCAAAACATGATGTATTTTGGTTTATTGCATAGTTGTCATTTGCAATGAAGAATGCCTCCTTTATTTTTTGTTTCATATCATTATGCTCAGTGCATAGTGCCCTAGCCAAAATGAATTCAAACACATGGCCTGTTGCTTTTTGGTACTCGAAGAATATGGATTTGTTTTCAGTATTGTTTAGAGCTCTAATAATAAATTTATTAGTTATTTGATAAAAATTCATATATTTAATAACAAATTTGTCAACTTAATATTACATGAATTTTTAAATTCATTCAGCTGTAAGGTTAGCAAAAGTCTTGCCCTTTACAATTTTCTTTAAGTACAAAATTGAATTCATCCAACATTGATAAAAAAGTCAAGATAACATGAATGAATATCCCAGAGGAACTAAAACATAATCTCAGTCATGATGAACTTCTATTAGAAAAGTTTCAATCTTTTTAAGATTACAATGATTATCATCATCATCATCATTATCATGGTCAGCCATTATCAATCCATTGCAAGATATATCTCTCCAAGTTCATTCCATCTTCTCCAATCTCTAGTCTCTTTTCTTCATGTCACTCCCACACACTTTATTATTTCATTCATCCATTTCATATGTAGTCTCTTCCTGGGTCTTTTACAATCTCTTGGAATCCAATTTAAAATTTCAACTGACCACCATCAAAGATATGGATTGTAATAATCTGTAGTCTACTTTATGTGGAAAATATTTGATAATGTTTAAATACTGAATGTATTAATTGTAAAAATATTTTTTTATTTTTTATATTATGAAAGAAACTGATGATTTATGTGACTTCAAGATATAAATGGTAATGCACTAAATCAGAAAATGTTTCATTCAAAAGATATTTAATATTATTTATAGGTTTTCCAAAATTATACTTCATTAATGGTATAAAATAACTCAAACAAATTGGTATATAATCATAGCACTTCCAGCATGCCTGCCGGCATTATATAATCAACTATTAAAAAATAACTCAGTTTTGAGATTGCCCATGTTGGTGTATCAAGTGTAGCAGAAAGTTGCACTCAAATAGGATATGAAAGCAATATTCAAAAAATATAAATAAATAACAACTAATCTTCAAGCTAAACATCACATGATCACGATTTCTTATGCTTGCTCATAATCCAGAGTAATCAATGAATTCCAGAAGGCTTGTGCATAAAATCCTTACCTACTGTCTACTCATCCTAAAATCTAGGTGCAGTGCTCTCAGATCCAAGGCTTCTCACTGATGAAAGCCACAAGCCACAAACTATCCTAGGGATATTGGATGAGTAGGCACTAGATAGGGATTTTATGCACAAACCTTCCTGCATCCATTGATTACTCTAGCTTGCATTGAGTGGCATTACTTTATAAAGAGTTTTGCCTGTTTTAATCTTCAAGCTATTAATGAACATAAAATTAAGCACTTGAACATTTGGTATTACTCCATCATAATATTCTTTTTAACAATACTGATTACATTTTCAGATATATAATCAAATTCTAACTATTCATGATAAGTAGAGAATATTAAAGAAATATTTTATTTATTCCACATAACTTATATATGGCCATGGTAATGAATGCCACATTCAAAAATGAAGAACTGTTCTATGAATTTAATCTTAACCTTTTCACATTTCTTGAAAAATATCTATCATCACTCCCAGGATATAACTAGAACAAAGCATAGATATGCAAAATGATGAGACACACACTAACTGCTCTTGATGAATTAAGCATGGATTAAAAACATGTACAGTTATGAAAATAAGAATTGAAAAAAGAAAAGAAACCAATAAAACTACACCTATCATTAGGTATACATATATGAAGTAGTTTGAATGCATTATGTTCATCATTTGTAATTGACTATTAATTACTAATATTCTTGAAATTACTATTTATTGAATTACAGAATTACAGACTTTGTAATATCTGAGGAATATTCTACTTGCATGTGTATTCTACATAACGAATTTGAGTAAAACAAGTCGCCAAGCTCTATTAAAAATATTAATCGATAAAGAAAAAAAATTCAGACAGTTTTTACTATTTTTATTTTTATATTGGACTATTTCCATCATCTAATATATGTATTGAATGTCTTTAAAAACATTAACTTTATTTAAATATTTCAAATACATTCAACTGTTAGTAATCGCACATCAAACAGGTTAGTGTGTGCACTATGTTTTGAGAGGTATTATTCTCTTCTCTTTTTCAGGGGTTGCTGGCCTGATCAGTGGCAGTACTAGCATATGATATTCAAACCTGAACCATTATATCCTTGAGTATTGATTTTTAAGGTAACACTGACCAGTGATAGTACTAGCATTAGATTCGAACCTGGACTCTTAGATTCTTGAGTATTGAATTTTAAAGTAACACTCTGTTGATTAGAGCGTTACCTTAAAATTCAAGAGCATTACCTTAAAATTCAGTATTCAAGAATCTAAGGATCCAGGTTTGAATCCCATACTAATATTGTCACTGGTCAGGACAGCAACACCTGAGAAGAGGGGAGAATAATACCTCTCTAAACATTGTGTATATACTAGCCTATGTGATATTACTAACAGTTGAATGTATTTGTAATATTTAAATAAAGTTAAATTATTCTAAAGACACACAATACATATATTAGATGATGGAAATAATCCAATATAAAAATACAACTAGAACACCATCATCACAAACCTTCAGGAAAACAGTTTTTACTATTTGTTACATTTGTGAGAGGGAAAAAAAATTTAAATAAATAAATTTCATTACTTAATGTAGTTTTCAAAATAAATATTTTTTTTTCAAAATGAAATATATTCAATATGAATTAAAATTGACAATTTCTATTTGAAATAAATAATTTCAACGATTATTTGGATGAAAGAAAATGGCAGATATTATACTTGCACAAATTATTCAAACAAACAAACAATACATATTAAAACAAATAATTTTCAATGCCTATTAAAATCAACAATTTCTATTTGAAACAAATCTTTTGAATTATTAGTCACTGCTAAAACAATTGAAATTGATACTTTCAATTCAACCAAACTTACAATAATTATTATTTGGATAAAACATGGCCATCTTTTTACTAATTTTAATCTCCACGCCAGCATATAGTGATAAGTACCAATTAGATGTCGTGTTAATCATCAGTAAATGTCCATATTTGATTTATATGTATTGGAAAATATCATGAGAAATTAAAAGCAATAGATCTAAAAAATAATGGCATACGCATTTATTACTCTGAATAAAAAGCATATACATATGTGACAGTGAGAATAGATTTTGAGATAATAAGTCAAACAATATATTTATTAATACAAATAAAAATAATTAAAAAATCCATAAAACTACATTATAATTGAATTTATGTACATTAAAAATTTACGTTTATCAGATATACTATAGTTGTGTTTTGTTTTTACTTGATTATTATTCACTAACATTTATAAAACTATATTTATTAAATTACAGAAGTGACAATATCCAGTTGCCCTGTTCCCAGATCCAAGGTTCCTCACTGATGAAAGCCATAAATTAGAATGTAGTCTGAGAGTATTGGATGGGAATGGGCTGGATAGGGAAAATTATGCACCATCTTTTACATTCTATTGATTATTATTTTGTGAAAAATACTTTTATTACTGTTTTTAGAAATTTCTAATGACTTGCTTAATTTCTGATTTAATAAAAATTTGCTTTGAAATTCGTAAAAAAAATAAATCAAAAAACACTTTAAAATAGCTTATGTATTTTTTTCTATATTGCTATCCAGCCTTTTTATTAATAAAAACATTTTTCACAATTCAAAAAACTAATTCACTTATCTGCACACAATGTTTTTAGGAATCATCTCTTACTTTTTTACCTTTCCATATTCTTAATTCCTACTTACTTTTTTGGACAATGAGTTGTATATTTTTCTATATATTCTATAAGAAATTCAGAAACAAATTATAATTTTCCTCATGCAAGTATATGGTTTTAAATATACATCTCTGGCAATTTCATTTTTTGGATGACTAAACTTATCCTTAATGTAGTTGTTCGTATTTGTTAAAACCTATCCCATGTCTATTATAAATTAAAAAGGAAATTTTGCTAAGGGAAGATTCATAAATACATGTTACAAAATTTACTTATCTTGTAATACTTGTAGAAATCTTACAATGTTACCTATACAGCCCTTTTTCTAAATTTTCTGACAGAGTCAAAATGTTCTAAGAATAGATAAATAAACATCAGAAATTACTCAACACTGTAAATTTGTTTTTGGATACACATACATGTAAAAAATAAATATCTACATTTTATCATTATTTGTGAGGATAAAAGATGGTTTACATGTAAACATATTGTTGTGACAAAAGTGGTCTTTAGTACTAAGAATCATAATTTTAAATGGTATATTCCTAATTATGTTACATGTAAAAGTGTTAATTTGATATATTTGATAGAGTGTAATAGATGTTTTAACCAATATATAGGTGAATCAGTAAATAGTTTACATGTCAGACTAATCATAGATTTGACATTTTGCATAAGAATAAAGATAGACCAGTTTCAAAACACTTTAATTTACTGAATCATTCAATTGATGATTTAAGAGTAATAATTCTTCAGGAAGGTTTTTCTTCTACAAGGGAGAGGAAACAAAAGGAGGGTTTTTTTATTTTTAAATTCAAGACCTTAGACCCACATGGATTGAATTTAAACATTGGAACTATTATATCTTTGAGTTACCTGGTCTCCTAAATGATTTTTATATGTGAGTTTTTTATGTGAAAATTTTCTTATATGAGATTTTTTATGTAAAGATTAGTTATATGGATGTTTAGTATCTGTTTAATTGGTATATAGATAAATAATTAATTATTATAAATTATTTTACTTTGCATTAACTATAATTTTTGATTAATATGTATAAATAGTTTAGTTTTTAATAAATATTAATGTGAGCACAACTATTTTTTGTATGTGAGCATAGTCTAATTTTTGTATGTTTACACATATGTATATTTTAATTTTGGATTTTTTATATTTTAATTTTGGATTTTTTTATTATTTCAATTTAAATAGAATTTAATTTTGATTAGGAGGAAATGTAGTTTTTTTTTTGTTTGAATTTTGTCATTGATTGGGTAGATATTCTGTGTTCGATTTTGTGACCAATCAGGGAGGGTTTTGTTAAATTTATAGTCTGTTATCATATCTGTAATTTTTGATTGTCACCATTTTACTGTGCATTTTACTGTGTATTTTTTCTGGTTGAAATATAATATTATTTCTTGGATTTATAAGTCTTTTTTTTGTTTATATATATATTAAGTTTATTTTGTAACTCAATATCATGCATAGTTTTTTTATACAATTGGAGATTTAAATCTATATTAGTATTGTGATCTGTCTTATAGTAATCACTATATATATATATATATAACTCAAACAAAAGAGCTGCTATTATAGGTTTAATGGAAAAACTGGTTTGACCTCAGGGATTATCAATTAATAGTAATTGATAATTTCTTGGTAACAACCAAGATGAAGGGTTATTTTCTATTTATATGGATATTATCTCTCATTTTCATTTTTAATTATATATATATATTGTTAAAAGGAGTTTGCCTAGACAACATATTGAGATTGTTGCTTGTTATTGATGTTGGGATTATCTAAGTGTTGATTGATTATTTTGAAATATTTTAAGAATATTCAAAACCTGAAAAAATGTCTATAATTGCATTTTATATTTTATTATCTTGAGCTAAAGAAATTTCATATTGCCTAAAAATCTGATGTTCAAAACATCAATGAAATCCTAATAAGTAATGTAAAATGAATGAGAAATTAATAAACTGACAGCCAAAACATAATGGAATGGTGAACAGAAACTGTGATAGAGGAGCTTAAAACATATAACTTATACATTAGTAATAAACATCTGTCTTTCATTTTAATTATTAAAAAAAAGTGAAGCACATAATATTCAGTCCTCTAATATACTTTTAAAATGCTGAACTAAAGATAAATCAAAACTTCTCATATATATATATATGTGTGTGTGTAATAATATTATGATTCAATGTCTGTATTTTTAAAGCAATATACGTAATTATATAACTGAATATTTCTAAATACAGTAACTAAATAATTAAAAAATTTTATCCACTTAGGAGCGCTTTCGATTATCCCAGTAATCTGTGTCAACTAAAGCTTATATATATATATATTTAAATAATAAGTGTAATAATGTTCAAAGCTAAATGAGTTGTAAATAATCATTAAAAATCAATCAAAAACTTAGAAAATCCCAATATCAATAACAATCAGCAATTTCAAACTGTTGTGAAAGCAATCTCCTTCCACCTTTATTGTTAAAAGGAGGTTGCCTTGACAACAGTTTGAAATTGTTGATTGTTATTGATATTGGGATTGTTTAAGAGTTGACTGATTTTTAATGATATATATATATATTTTGTTTGCTGATAATAAACTGGAGTTTCTAAAGAAATAATCTAATAGTCCTGTTAAAATGAGCCTGAACATTTTTTGCCATTTTTATTCAAATTTAGATTGTTTTAGAAAGAAAAATCTTATCCTGAAGCTTTTTAATTTCCATAAAAATAAATTAATTGAACTGAAATATAATAATCATAAGTTTGCTTATTCATTCACCTTATTTTTCAATAAAATACCAATTAATAATTGCTACAATATAGTTCTTTTTAGATTTTCAATACTTATAAGATGCATATTCAAAAATAATTCGCAGTTAACAAATAAGAGAATTATACTTTAAGTCAAAGTTTTAATTGTTAAAATTTAAATATATATATATGTTCAAATTCAAATGAAATAAAATTCTCTTTGTTTCACATATATATAAACAAACAATTATTTAGCTTATATATATATATATATATATAGTAATCAGTTGTATTTATAAATAACATACAAATACATATATAAAAATTACATATTAACATACGAGCTGATCATCGTTTTATGACACTTCAAAATAACACAACAGTTCCAATGTCTATTTCATGAACTATAATTTGCCAATATTTATTAATCCCAATAAAGTACAAATATCATAAACAGTTATCCAAAACAATACATATTTTGCTAATTCCAATATTTTCCAAGTATTAAATTTTACCCTTCATTTAGCAAATATTTAACATTATAATGGCATCATAAGTGAAAAGACACTCATCTCTATATATAACAATACCATACAAATAAACTGATTTAAATCCTCTGTTAAGTCACTCCATTGATATTATAAAATGATATCTGCAGATGAAAACAATTCCTATATACAACATTATGTTGTTAGTTTTTATATTCCATTATTAAAACATTTTTTCATACATGATATTTATTTTAGTAGAAAAATATTAAGATAAATTTGAATACTAAGAATTACTTTCTCATTCTTTTAATAAATTCTCATTAATCCTGTCCAGTTTTCCTGGACAAATATAAGCCTTCTTACCTCATCATTTTTATGGCTAATAAGCATATACTTTTTAAAGTAAATAAGAAAAAATTATATATAAGAACATAGATTTGCTTCTGTGGAAGTAAGGATGTCAGAGAGCAAATTCAAATCATTCAATCTTATTTATAATCTCTTACAAATGATGTCACCAAAATTAAGGTTACACTCTTTGTTCACTCTAATATCGAAGCCACTCTGTATTCCACGTTTAAGATTGCTTTTACAATAATAATAAGAAAATTAAAAAAAGTTCATAATCATTATATCTAACAGACAATATTCACATTTTAAAATATAAATAATATTCTTTTAATTCAACACAAACTAAAACAATTTATACCACTTTCTCATAATACTACACTGGAAATATATTTTATATATATCTTTCCAATATAATATTACATATATCATATAAACATCACAACAAACACATTTAAGACATTAAATATCCATGTGTATTGTTTATAAACTATTATTTATGAACACAATAACCAAAATATGTATAGAAAAATAATAATAATTTACTAAAACCATAAACTTTATTATTTATATATGCATTTTAAATAAATAAAACTAATTTACAAATTTATGTTGCAATAATAATAATGCTTTCTTGCTTTAATATTTTGTTGCCTTAGCAACCTATTTCCATGCTCTTAAGCTAATACATTATCCATTAAAACCAATTAAGAATTTAAAAAATCATACTTTCCACCACACACTAAATTTACATCAAATTTCAGTTGGCACAATATATATATATATAAATAATATTTAAATTTCAGTTGGCACAATATATATATATATAAATAATATTTAAATTCAAGTATATTACCTATACTGAACTTAATATATTTATAAGGAATTTAAACTCAGACTTTCAATCTACATACAGCTATCAACTATATCTTATATAAGCAAGACACCTGACCATATACATGTGAAAAAGATAAATGATCTCCAATATACATATTACATGCTGAACCATCACTCATCAGTTGGTCCAGATCATCATCTCCTACCCACATACATAAGCAGTGCTCAGTTTGTATTAAGATAGCAAATTTTCAAATTTTAAGGGACAGGCTTCAGTACTTCTCCACTCTTCAGCTATCCATATCATTGAAAATCATCAATTATCAAATTTTTAATGATATGAATGGCTGAAGTATTGGAGGTTGGAGGAGATTGAAGCCTGTCCTCTAAAGTTTAAATATTTGCTATATTAATATAAACTGGGCACTGATTATATATGTGTGTAGGAGATGATGATGTGGACCAACTGATAAGTGCTGTTTCAGCATTAAATACATATAATTGGTGATTATTTATCTTTTTTACATGTATGTGGTCATGCGTATTGGTTGTATAATATTGAATGGATAGCTATATGGAGCTTGAAAGTCTGAGTTCAAATCCCTTCTAATATATATATATATATATATAATTGAGTTGAATTAATACAAAACTTTTATTTTCAGCATACATTTTCTATCTGTGTATCTTACTTGCTTATAATAATCTTCTTCTAGGTTAGTTTTATTATTACACTTAACATATAAAGTTGTAAAGTTTTTGTTTTATGCAGCATATGAGTATAAAATTTTTACTAATGGAATGGTTTGTCATGATGGAATGTTACATTAAGTAGGGAAAATATAATCTTGATTTTTTAATTACAATTGTATGTAATTCTTTTTCAGAATATTTTATAATTGTTTTTGTATTTTTTATTTTATTTTAATGCAAATTAAATTGAAAGGTTGCAAACCTTTTCGCTTATTATAATACTTATCTGACAACCAATCAGATGTTATGATGGCTGTCTGAATAATATTATTTAATGCAAATGTATAAGCAGTAGATATAAACATTCTTTTTAGATTATATAAATATATAAAATGATAATATATTAACTAATTATCTACTATCTAGCTTTTATAATAGCGATAACAAATGATTTAATAAAATGTATGCAATTATAACAATGTTTCTTATATGGAGAAAATATTAAGAATATTTATATAATCTTAATGCAATTTTTCAGATTTTCAAAGGAAACATTATAATAAATAAAAATAAATACAAACATATATTTAATTGATATATTGTAAAAGCCACTCAGTTGAACAATATTTCATTTCCTGTTTATTATTGACTTTAGGTTATTAATGAACCATGCTTCTTTTATTTTATTTTTAAATTTCCCAATCTTATGTTTGCTGCAAATTATCTGTGCTTCTTTAGAGTTAAAAACAAGATTTTAAAAAATATTATTATAGGCTCAACTTAGGTTTTATTGTAATTATAGGGAATTTGAACACAGTCTTTCAAGCTCCCTTCAGCTATACACTCTATTTCATATAACCGATACACATGACCACACAAAATATGAAAAAGATAAATGATCTTCAATATATGTATTTTGCACTAAACCAGCACTCATCAGTTGGCCAAGATCACCATCTACCAGGATTTATTATAAATTATATATTTAATGTTTTTAATATTTTCTTCACATTAAAAGCACTGTTATAATGTCATATAGTTATTGTATTTTAGTGATAAAGTTGTCATAGTTTATAAAAGTAATTTATAGTGCTTCCTAAATCTGAATCAAAAAACAATTTTATTCAATATAAACTCAATTGTAATTAAATTAGTTTCACCAAAGGAAAAAAAATAATAAACTATTTTTTTAATGATTATTTAACTTTAGAAAAATTTATACAGGAACATAATATTCCACAATATTTTATTCCATATAAAATTACTACTACACAGTATTTAATGGTACTGATATAGTATGCAAACTATATTCAATTTTCCTTTCAGTTTCTTCTTTTACCCATTGTGTGGAGCCACTAAAACTATTCTGGAAAAAATAATAGATGTGTATTTAAAGACAATAATTTTGGAAACATATATTTTTATAAAATAATTTATAATAACTATGTAAATAGTCGACCATAGGTTTGCACCTTTACAACATTTATCTGTATTTAAATAAAATAGTTTTTTGTCATTTTATAAAGTAATCTAAATAATTGCAAAATTTTATAATGACAAATAAAACACACACACACACACCGATTAAATAGTTGCTGTTTTTAGTTTTTACCAAGTAATTTAAAAATAAATATTTTTGTACTTGTACAATAGTAAAATATTCTTTAAAATCATAGCAAACTCTCCATATAGTACTGCCACCTAGTGCAAGCCTTAGTAATCAATGGATGCAACAAGGTTTGTTCATAAAATCCCTCTCTAGTGCCTACTCATCCATTACTCCCTGACTAGTTTCTAGCTTATGGCTTTTATCAGTGAAAATTCTTAATTTGAAAACACTACACCTATATCTTAGGATCTAATGCAACTCTCCAGCAGCCACCTTTTACCTTTTTAGTTAACTATAAAGTCATGATTCCAAAATGAAAACACAATGATGTTTTTCAGTCCAAGCTCATTTACTTATAGTCATATAGATCTGATCCAAGTTTGGAATCTATACATTTTGGTGTCTTTGGTATTTTAAAAACCACAATCACCATCATCTTATCAGGAGAATATCCATAAAACCACTAACACATGATCACTATTTCCTATGCTTACACAAATTGTTAAATCAGTAGCAATCTCTTTATAGAATAGTACCATCCAGTGCAAGATTTAATAGTCAATGGATACAAGAATATTTGTGCATAAAATCCTATCTGGTGCTTATTCATCCAGTATCCCCAAACTAGTTTTTAGCCTATGGCCTTCATCAGAGAGAAGCTTTGAATTTGAGAGAATTGCATCTTGATCTTAGGATCTAATGCAATTCTCCTATTCATTGATGAAAGCCACAATCTAGAAACTAGTTTGAGAATATTGGATGAATAGGCACCAGATAAGGATTGAATATTCTTGTATTCATTGACTATTAAGCCTTGCACTGGGTGTCACTAATGTATGAAGAGTTTTCTACTGTTTTAACAGATTGTGTAAGCATAGAAAATAGTGGTCATGTGAGAATAATCTACATTAAAAAATTAAACATTTCCTCCAATGATAACAATACATTTGACCTTCGACCATCAAAAACATTATATCATCTGGTCACTGGAATAAAATACCTAGGCAATTGAATGTTCTTGGGTTGAAGCTAATTTCTGAAGAAGATGAGAAATACATATCCCAATATATTACAGCCTCATCTTAATCCATCTCATATGCTGTCTCAACAATAAAACTGTGGCAAACAAAAACCTCTTTCTAAACTTTCTCCAGAACATTTGCTCTGTTGATTACCAGTAATCAAAATAAAATAATAATTTTTTTATTTTAGTTTTTTCTGGTCTTTGTTACTAACCCACGTTATGTTTTTGTACTATATATTGATTAAGTAATTTATTTTCTTTTATGAAAAATTTTAAAAAGTATGTAATTTATAATTGATTTGTCCTTTATAAATTTAAAACTTATAGTTGAGACCTTATTTTTTGTTTATTTGAAAAGACAAACACATCATTAATTTTTACTTAAGTAAACAAATAAAGATCAACAATTTTTCTGGAAGCAATTCTATATTTCTGTTTTAATTTATAATTATAATTGAAAATAATTTAGTCTCAATTATCTGTAGCATTTGTTTGAAGATTTTCATATATCTAAGACAAAAACTGTGACTTCAAATGTGTTTCAATTGGTTTTGGTTTTAAATAAAATATCTTTATGTCAACATCTTTTACAATTAAAGGAGACCAAACATCTCAGATTTATAAAAGGATATTCAGATTGATGTGTATCTTTTATGAATATCAAAAAGTGCGATCATCAAAGGATATTCATAGTAAATACATTAAGGTTTATATATAAGTTAAATCTAATATTCTCATGGATAAAATAAAAAATCATAGTATTATTCTTGGAGTGTCTGTGTAGTTACTGAGGAAAATACTTGTTATTTTACTGAAACATCAACTATTTTGGCTATTATATATATTTTTTATACAGTACCTCATCGAAATAATACTATGAATTCATATATATATATATATATATATATATATATAAAAATGTTTGTAGTTTATAGGTTTGTAGTTTATAGGAAAAATTTACAAAAATATATTAGTCTTATTAAATCAGTTAAAGTTTTTCTTTATTTCACAAAGAAGTCATAATTTCTTCATTGGATTTTCTTTTAATGTATTTAAATTAATTATAACAAAAGATAAAATATTATATTGAGATGTGTATTTCTTGGGAAAATGTGGGTTGGGGAGAGAATTAGTGGGATTCACATCGCAATTAACTCTATTGTTGAAACTCAAGCTACAAAATGTATTTGTAATTAAAAATATTATTAGACTTTGTCAGTTGTGTATTGCATTACTTGCTCAAAACCTTTTTTTTTAATTAAAAAATTCCTCAGAAATAAAAGGATGGAAATTGTAAGTGACAAAATTTAGCTAAAAATAAACCCCAAAAGTATGAATCCTGTTCACAGAAAAATAAGTAAATTGCAGGGTTTTCTTTTGTTGAGGATTTTTAGAACCTTTTTCATTAAAAGAGTTAATATACATCGCTATAAAAATGTTCTACAGTTAGAAAACATCAAAGACTTCTTTTCTGGGGAAAAGCATTTTCCAGCCATACCCGGAGTTGCCCAAGTGATTTCCATCCACAGAAAGTATAAGTCAGCCAGATATCTAAGGACTTGGTCAGGATCCAAAGAACAAAAATGATTCGCATCAGAAGTTATGAACTAAGATCACACATGGACTATACTCTCATGGTAAAAGTTTAACAGTTGATCAATCAAGGTAAATAAAAACTGTTTGCTCAAGTGAAATTTTATTCTATAATTAGCATGATTTCAATCTAGACTCAATCAATTGTATATTAAAAGTTTCAACAATAGAGTAGGATTTTTAAAGGCATTTATCATGTTGTGTTACTCAAATTAAAAAAGGGGAATATGTTATTATATTTCTATGTTTTATGTGTTTTGTTATATATATATTAATTCATCTTTATTGAACTCAAATGTTTTATGAGTTAGTTTCCCAAAATGTTATCTGCTCAATCTAGAAAGACAAAAAAGGGATGAGGGTAAAGTTCAGTTAAAACTTTTGTCGTAAGCAAACACCTGGAAACTTATACTGGCAAAAGAAGTATGTAAAAATAAAATCAACAGTCATAAGAAAACACCTGAAAATGTATGCTGTCTTTTAATGATAAGTATAAAATTATTTAACTTGAGTAAAAGTAGGGAGGTTAAAAAGGAGCACAATACAGCTCACTTTAATATTAAATCACCTTAATATTCACCCCTATTTGGACAGTCTCCATAATAAATTTAGGCCATTGTCAGTCATAGGGTTGTGATCATGCATTTCCTTAGGAAAGGTTATAAAATGTTAAATAATATGACCATTATTAAATTGATAATTGATTAAGTTAAATTTTGGGGGATATTTTGTCTTATAAATAGAGTGAATCAGTTTTGGAGTGCTGAGAAGGGAGAATTGGGAAAGGAGATAATAATAAAAATATGGTATAATAAAGATTATTAAGTGCTTTTTTTATTAATTTAATTATAGAATTAACTGCTATTGTGTTTTCTGGTGAGAACATAAATCATAATTATTGGAGCCTGCATAAAATTACACCTTAAAGTATTATGTGGCCATAATGCATAAATAATCATGATTATTGAATAATCTTCTCAATCTAGTGCTAACCTATATGCCTAGTGGCACCTCACACCAGTTACCATAATATGGGCAATCTTTGGAATGTTGCAGACATAATGATTTGTACTGTTATAATATATACATATCATATTTAATGTTTTCATGGTTATATGGTGTAAATAATTCATTTTTGGATTAAATAAACAATTGACATGCATTTAATATTTTCAATGTAAAAGCAGGAATGTACCTCTGTGAATATGAATAGCATTATGTCAATATAAATAAGCAGTAATACTACATCTGTATTTATATAGTAAGTTAAACAACATGCATATGAATATTAATAAACCCATATTTAAATTAGTTAAATTGCATTATCATTTGATAACAAGATTCTATAAAATTATAGCAAGCATTTAATACTTATTTAACATTTTTAAAATGAAGTACAAAAAATATTTAAATTATAGTCAGATAAACGATCTTAGTTGTTTATTCAATTTTGCCCTAAATTTATGTCTTTTATTACAAATTTATAACAGTCAAATTAAAATTGTTTTTATATTTTAACTCTGACCAAGGGTCAATAATAAACCTGTGTGAAGATTTTATCATCAGCAAAACAAAACTAAATAATATTTAGACATTAAATTTGTAAAATCATTTAATTATTATTATAAATATACACCATTTATAGAACACTTTAAAATACATAAAATAACAATAAACAATATATCTATAATATTTCTATGCTAAAAGTTCTTAACAGACGTGACACTTGCCTTGATATTTTCAAATGTTGGGCTAATTAAATAATTTAAATATAATTTGCATATTTCCATTTACATTATACTCTGCACTATTTGTTTTTTATAGCTATGAATATGAGACTAAATGCCTTGAAAGCGCTCACCTGTCAAGCATTTTATCGATTCATATAAGTATTCATTATAGTTTCTATTTCCAGCGCCTCAGCAAGCTTGTAATTTTGTTAAAAGCTCTTTTGTAAATCTTAATCAATTTATATTAAAGTATTTTCCTGAAGGTTTGTGATGGTGGTGTTTTAGTTGTATTTTTATATTGTACTATTTCCATCATCTAATATGAGTATTGAATGTCTTTAGAAAAATTTAACTTTATTTAAATATTCCATATACATTCAACTGTTAGTAATAGCACATTAAACAGGTTAGTATATACACAAGATTTTGAGAGGTATTATTCTCCCCTCTTTTTCAGGTGTTGCTGGCCTGACCAATGACAATACTAGCATGGGATTTGAACCTAGACAAGATCTTAGATTCTTGGGTATTGAATTTTGGTGAGACCAGTCATCCCATTGAAAAATACTTGCAAGAACACAAACTGATGATTAGAAAAAGAGAAAACAGACATGTTTAAGGTAGCAGACCATGTATATGCCAATGAACATATGTTCAATTGGAAAAACACAAAAATATTGGATAGAGAATAAAAGGTACAAAGAACAAAATTTAAAGAAGTTGTTCATGTGACAATGGCAAAAAATCCCATAAGAAAACCTAGAGATACTATACATAATGTATGGAAACCACTAATCAACATTGCTCTTAGGAAAAAGTGGAGAAATCAGGAAGAACCTCATAGATAAGTATATGAGATTTCTACTAACTCTTGCCTTTGGCAGGATGGCTCAGTTGATTAGAGTGTTATCTTAAAATTCAGCACTCAAGAATCTAAGGGTCCAGGTTCAAATCCCATGCTAGTATTGTCGCTGATCAGGCCAGCAACACCTGAAGAGGAGGTGAGAATAATACCACTCAAAATGTTGTGCATATATTAACCTGTTTGATGTGTTATTACTAACAGTTGAATGTATTTGGAATATTTAAATAAAGTTAATTTTTTCTAAAGACACTCAAGACTCATATTAGCATTAATATAGGATCTAATTCAATTTTAAATTTAAATAAGGTTGTAGTCATTAATATTAGTTATGTTTTAATTATTTGTTTCAAAGTTCTCGTATTTGTATTCCAGATATTGACTGCAACTCCTTTATTAGTTTATTGAATTATTTGAATTATATTTGTAACATTTAATATCAATGGTCCTTTTAATACACATAATCCTTTAGTCTATTTGTCAAGTAGCTATAGAGGGTCAGAATTCATACTATTTTATTACTAAATCATTCTAAAGACTTTCTTATAAAGTTTGTTCACCTATCTAGGAAAGATATCTATTTCAGACTGCCATTGCAATAAAATCCAAGCATTTTAGTTATAACGATTTTTTTTTTAAAACATGAAGACACTAATTTTTTATCAATCTTAGGATATGCAGATAGTAAATTCCTGAGACATGGGTTTTTTAATTTACTTTTAAAACTAATGTCAATGATAACACCTTTTTTTCCCCATATGTCAAATGCGTTGACCTGGAAGCCAGGCCAGCTGTTTGGAAGGCAGCTATGCTAACCGCTGGGCCACTAACACTTGACAATTGTAACATTTTGCTAATGTGCATATATAAATTAACAACCTTATCCGTATTTTATAAATTTAAAATATTAATCATATTTTATTATCTTTTAATATTTAAATTTAAATTACTTTAAGCAATATAAAAGATTACTTTATATAATATTTTTAAAAATTCTTAAAATATATCTTTATTATTGTCAATGTATAAATAATTAAAAATATTATACATGCACATGCATGCACATATATACTACATATCACAAACTTATTTGTTAGTATTATAAGTTGATTATTTCCTAAATATGTTTTTTTTATTATATTAAAATGGCTTTATCCTTCCTTTGTTTTCCTAGCTTGCCTTCAAAGAGCAAAGACCTATGCTATATTATATCCCTTTCACTGCTTGCTATGAAATAATGAAAGATTATTATCTTGTGAAATAATTATATCATTCCAATATATATATGTTAAACCATGTTAAACCATATTCCTTCCTTGACAACAAATTAATAATATTCAAATGCTATGTAAACATGAGAAATATGATGTTATATATGTATTTTTGAATTTTTCTTCAACATTTAGTGTTTTTAATTTATATCCTGAGGGGGAGGTGATTTACTTCCTTTGTTTACGTATACATTGACCTAAGTTTAATTTAAAGTTTATGTTTATATATATATACAATTAAAGATAAAATTGACAGTTGTATTTATAGTTTGGACTATTTCCATCATCTAATATGAGTATTGAATGTCTTTAGAAAAATTTAACTTTGGAATAAATACATTCAACTGTTAGTAATAGCACATCAAACAGGTTAGTATATGCATGACATTTTGAGAGATATTATTCTCCTCTCTTCTTCAGATGTTGCCGGTATGACCAGTGACAGTACTAGCATGGAAATCGAACCTGGATCTTAGATTCTTGAGTATTACATTTTAAGATAATTCTCTAACCAATTGGGCCATTAACTTAAAATTCAAAACTCAAGAATCTAAGATCCAGGTTCGATTCCCATGCTAGTACTGTCACTGGTCAGGCCAGAAACACCTGAAGAAGAGAGGAGAATAATACTCTTGAAACTTTGTGCATATACTAACTAACCTGCTTGATGTGATATTACTAACAATTGAATGTCTTTGGAATATTTAAATAAAATTAAATTTTTCTAAAGACATTCAATACTCATATTAGATGATGGAAATAGTCCAAATAATAAACACAACTAAAACACCATGATCACAAACCTTCAGGAAAATACAAAATTAACAGCTTTTAAATTTTTTTATTGCAAGGCAAAGTTTACTTTCTATGAAGATAATACTCTCCATTTTCCAAATCATGAGAATTTTAGCAATTTTCCATTTTTGTTTTATTTTCTAGCTAAGTATAGTTAAACAACCACCTATATCAAATATTGGGTGGCTGGATAGTTTGCTGCTGACTAAAGACCTCAAGTCTGATTAAAAAATTATATCTGTGTTAAGAAATTCAATGTAGCTTTGCATAACTTATTGCCATCTAAAAAAAGCACTATATAAGAATAGACCAAATTATGACTATACATACATGCTTTAACAGACCAACATCCAATTAATTAGATGTGATAGAATTATTTTTTTTACATAAACACATAGTAGAGATGTTTGCCCATCCCTTGTATATGTATTAAATGGATTATACCCTGTACATGAGGAGTCAGATTGATTTTAGGTCAACATGGGTGTGATGTAAATCCCAGCCTCAGGGTGGCCTTTGAGCATTCCATCATCAGATTTTCAATTGGATGGATGGTTGAAGAGTTGGAGTGTGGAGTGGATTGAAGCCTGTCCATTAAAGTATGAAGATTGGCTATCTTAATATATATCTGAGCACTTATAGCATATATGTGTAGAGATGGTAATCTGGACCAACTGATGATTGCTGGTTTAGCATGAAATATGAATATTGGTGATTATTTATCTTTTCAACATATGTGTTCAAGATAGAGTGTAGAGTAGTGGATCATGTGAAAGTCTGTGCTCATATATCCTATATATTACATATATTGATACAGGTATATAATAAGTCTGTATTTCAGTTATTATAAACACATTGTAAATAGCATGCTTTCATTGGCCTTGTAATATATATATATATATATATATTATGAGTATTTGATCTGTTCTCAAAAGTAATGTTAGTGAGAAAAATTCTTTCATCTTTATTATTTATATGTCTTAAGACAAAAGACTGATATATTTTAAATCATTATCATCACAACATTTTTCAGAATACATGCACATTTATATACCTTTGATATTTAAAATGTCCTCATTTTTCCACTTTAAATTTGAAAGATTTGTTTCATTTCTGTTTTCTGGCTAATTGTAACATTCAAATAAATGTTCTGGATATTCATACAGAAAAGGTGGTCTATATAATTTAAATTTAACTTTTACTAGTGCTTAGCGTGCTTTTGATGTATAACATATTATAATCATAGCAATCTCAATTCTTTAGTGTTCCAAGCTTTTATATACACTTAATAAATATTTTAATATTTAAAAATTTAAATGCATTTATTAATATTCAAAAATGTTTAAATTCCTTCAAAGAGTCTACTTTAATAAGAAAATTGCCCCATTAGGTGTCAAAGAACTGTATGATTTTTTACCACAATTTAAGTCAATTGAAGTTATTTATGAACTTCTAGAAAGTATTAATTATAATGCATACAAAAGAGAATTCATCATGGATGTTTTAAAGTAGACCAATGAAGACATCATAATGTTAGCAAATAAAAAACACTATACATTGGAACATGGATGGCCAATGGGGCTCCCATTTAGTGGGATTATATACAGCTTATACTTCACAAAAATAAAAAATGCAGTCATTCAAGGTTTCTGTTTCTGAATGCTAATACAGTTAGATATGTCACTGACACATTACTAAAATACAGATTATAAGAATTCATCAAGAATTAGAACATGCATCATCTCTAATTTGGACTATAGAAAAAGAGGAATCAGATTTTTGGACCTGCACATTCAGAGACAACTCAATTTATTGAACTACAGAATGGTATTAAAACCAATAAACATAAGAGAAGCAATCCACCCCAAGTCACTAACATTTATGGTACACAAATATGCTGGACTTAACAGTTTCTCATATAGAAATTTTAAATTGTGTAAATTTGAGATGGATAGGAAAAATAGTATAGATGTGTATATTAAAGAATTACAAAACCTAGGATATAATATTAATAAATTTCTTAACATGATTTTTAGATTTTATAATAAACTAAAAAAACCCCACACAGCCTCAACTTATAGAAACTAAAAAATGGATAAGCATTCCATACATTCTGAAAGTCTCTCAGAAGTTAAAAAGAATATGCTCTGTAAAATACAAGATCAGTTTTTGTACTCCCCCATCACTAAACAAACTGCTTAACAATTCAAAAGACAAACTTCCCACAGAGTCAACTCATCAAATTGTCTACAAAATTAAATGCAAACAAGCTATGTATAAATTAGCATATTATGGGAAACAGAGTGTTAATCTATGGATCTGAGACTGGGACACTTAATAGAAGAGCAATACAGAGACTTCAGACCACTCAAAGAAGTATGGAAAGATGCATGTTGGGAGTAACAAGAAGAGGTCGAAAATGCAATATATGGGTAAGAGAACAGACACGTGTTACTGACCGCATTGAAAAAATTAAAAGACTGAAGTGGAGTTGGGATGGACATATAGCTAGAAGAGATGATAATAGATGGACAACTGAAATTTTAAACTGGATTTCAAGAGATTGTAAAAGACCCAGAAAGAGACCTCATGTGAGATGGATGAATGAAATAAGAAAGTGTGCAGGGGTGATGTGGAGAAGCTAAAGATCAGAGAAGATGGATTGAACTTGGAGAGACCTTCATCCTGCAGTGGATTGATAATGGTTGATGATGATGATGATGATTATAATAATAGAGCACATAAGAGTAGTGAATATTCCTCTGTATTTATAGACCATGAATAAAATTCTGGCTGTCTAGAGCAGAAATTGCATTCTCTATAAACAAAAAAGATACAAGAATCCCACTCTTTCCTCAAAAAAGTGGGCCCTTTGAATGAATTTAAATATTTTTGAATATTAATAAATAAATTTACATTTTTAAATATTATTTATCAAGTATACACAAAAGCTAGGAATATTGTAGTGAGAATCTTATGATTATGATATTTTATATTTCGTAAACATGCTAAGCATTAATAAAAGGTAAATTTAAATTATATTGACTACATTTTCTGCATAAATGTTCGAAACATTTATTTAAATATTAATATTTTAAAAACTACTTTCATGAACTAAAACCTTTTAACATTATTAGTTTATCAGGCTTTCAAATATCTATAGTTTCAAAGTGTTGCTCTTTTAAAAAGTGCGACTTTATTTATTTATTGTTCTGCATATTTTAATTGTATGTGAATAACTTTTTTGTGCCTTTTATTAATATGGGTTGTACTTTCAAATTAAAAATTTCAATTTACTTTTTATTTTTGTTCTTTATATCTAGAAGACAAACCACTTTCACACCGTTTAGGTGTTATGAAAATATTTTTTTGTGTGTGTTCCTGTTCGTAGAAATTTAAGCTAGTTTCAAAAATGCTGTTAGATTATTTGTGATTTGACAAGCTGCTAATACTTGAAAAAAAAAGTTGAATGAGTTCATAAAATCAGCTATATACAGCATTTAAATTTTTTAACATTTAAAGATTATAGAAGAAAAAACATAAATTCATAATAAATTAATGTTCAAGATGAATGCTCTAAGATCAATTGAGACATTATATTCAATCAATTTGCATTAAAAGATATAAATAAATTATTAAAAGGTTTATTTATTATAAACACCGGTATATAATAAGCCTATGTGTTTCAGTTAGTACATAGTAGAGATGTCTGCCCATCCCTTGTATATGTATTAAATGGATTATGTCCTGTACATGAGGGGTCAGATTGACCTTAGGTCAACATGGGTGTGATAAGAATCTCGGCCTCAGGGTGGCCTTTGAGCATTCTATCGTCAGATTTTCAATTGGATGGACGGTTGAAGAGTTGGAGTGTGGAGTGGATTGAGGCCTGTCCATTAAAGTATGAGGATTGGCTATCTTAATATATATATATATATATATATATATATATATATATATCTGAGCACTTATAGCATATATGTGTAGAGATGGTAATCTGGACCAACTGATGCTTGCTGTTTTAGCATGAAATACGGATATTGGTGATTATTTATCTTTTCAACATATATGTGTTCAAGTTTGTCAGTGTTATGAGATAATGTGGAGAGTGGTGGGTCATGTGAAGGTCTGTGCTCATATATCCTATGTATTATATTAATTCAGGTGAAGTGAACAAACTATTTTAAAAAATTCATATTAACACTATTACATTTACATAGGGGGTCAGTTTATATATTTATATTCATTTTTAATATCTTTTCAGGTTGGTGTTTTTCCCAAATAATGCAATTTTGTTTGTGCCTATTGATAATAAGTGATAGTCGTTCCCTACTCCATTTAATATTCGGACATACATGAGACACAATCCCAAACTTGGCACTTAACGTTAAAAGAAATGATTCCATGCCTCATAAAATTTAAATAGCTAATAATTTGTTTAGAACTTTATCCATCTAAAGGCATTGCTATTTAATGTATAGGAAGATTTAGCTGTGCAGCAATGAATTTATATGTTGAACTAAAAAGATTTGATAACCAAGTAAATACTAATTAATTAACATCAGTAAGGGTTTACCATACCGTTGATATCTCTGTAACACAATACTCCCCGACCTAGAATATGTATACTACCAAGATTAAAAGTTAAATAATGTTGAGAAAGATACATAGTCAATTAATTAATACAATGTAGTTTTTTTTTAATCTGTGATGTATTTACTTGAGTTCATTATTTTTTGTGGCTGTTCACCTTATTATTCTATTATTTTTAATTTCATTATTTTGTCTATTTTTTTTTTCTCATGTGTCATAGCATCAGCCGGAAAGCGAACCCGCTATCCCGGGACTACTGCTTGTAAAGCAGCTGTCGCTGACCTCTCGACCACCAATGCTTGACTATTTTGTCTATTTATTAATGTTAATATCATTTTAGTTCTTTATTATTTTTACAACCCACTATTGACAGTTTTGATTGCCCCAGTAATCTTCTTCAGAAGTTCTACTTATATTTTCAAAATGATATTACTATTAAAATGTTATTAATGTTATATGGATTTGCAATGCATAAGAAAGATAATGTTGTCTATTTATTTATAGTTAGAACATATAAATCTGTAATAAAAGCAAAATTTTGGTAACAAAGTGTAGTACTTTAGTAGCATACATTTTCACCTTCTTTATACCACTTACAGTAATCTTTAGTAAGTAATGATAGATGTCATATGACATTACTTAGTAAATCTCTATCCTGTGTCTAGTGTGACATACTCTTATCCCTAAGATAATGTCTTCCTAATTACAATACTAATAATTGTAACTGTTAAATAACGAAATGTGTGGTTTATATATGTAATAAAATCAGATATTCTATGGTAATATCCCACACAAACTCAAATATATATTATTATTCTATTTATTTATTTCTAAATCGCTTTTCGAAGGAGCTATGCCTTCATTTTCAAAGCTATAGATAGATAGCATGTTCAATTTATTTATTTATTTAAACCAACAGATGCAAATTATTTAAATTAGGTCTGCCATTTCTTCGAGATTGCGTAAAACGTGTCTCTTTTATTTAACGAGTTTTCATCTAAGTTAATGAAATAGGCCTCCTTGATTTTCCTTCTTATCTCATGCCGCTCACCGCACATCACTTGCGGATTATCTGGTATACACGAGTGGCAATTTTAAAATTTAAGACAATCCTGATAACTCCTTAATTTTGAATAAAATAATCTATTAGGAAAGCATTCAGATATAAAGAGTGGATAAGGAATTTTATGGCCACTCAAATATCACTCTAATAAATATTCTTAAAATATTTTCTAAGATTTGAACAAAGTGATTCCATCATTTGAATTTATGATGGATCAATAAATTAATCTTATAAATAAAATAATGTAATTTTAAAACAAACAGTAATCTTTCATCTCCGAATAAAATTGACTAAAGGGATCTTGAATCATGAATACACAATTATAAACATTCTATTAAGTAAAATCATTACTTTCTTAGATGCTCTCTAAACATCTTAAATGCAATTTCAATAAAGTGAAGACAACTTTTTTTTTTATTAAGGTAAAAAAAACACAGGTGACTGATCACCAGCTACATGATATTACAGTGTTCAATGTTACAAGGTAAAAACAAAGTAACATACGCTCGATAAAAAAACATATCCACAAAAGGGTTGTATAACCTTACTCAATATGTATCTATATATGGACGAGCACAGATCTGCACTGCCCAAAAACAATCCATCAAGGGAGAACAGCAGCCCATCAGAGCAGTAAAGGCACTGAAAACTTTGACCCTGTACCCTCCCAGCAGGTTTTTCCAGAAGCGGCAATAATTGTCAACAGCCTGCACCCACAAACCAGACCCCCAATGACCGCCATCATCAACCCCTGTGAAAAAAATGAGGAGTGCAGACCTGTGCCCACCAATGCAACAGTTGGATTTAATATAGTCTGGAATCAAACCAGATTTACTTGCACACCATTTGTCCATATCACCTAGCACACTGAGGTCAATGGAGCTGAAAGTCTGTTTGTAATCATTATCAACCTCCTGTGTCTGCAAATGTTCACAATACCTGTTCAATTTACCCAACTATAAAGTCCCTCAGGGTTCACTATGGTTATTATTTGTTGATACTAATTGGATTCTGCTTCTTTGGATTGAAGACTAGGGTCTTGATTAGGAATCAAGGATTCGGTTGTATAATCTGAAAGTTTATTGTTAAAGTTTGAAATAACTAAAAGAGGATGAATCATTTGTAGCTTCAATGTCTCTGCTTATGTCTAAAACATCATTTGTACTAATTTTGCCTTTAAATCATTGTTTGTTTGTTTTTTTTTTTTGCTGAGGAATCATTTCGTTGTAATTCTGTGTTGATTTGAAAATTTTTATTTTTTGTGATGCCCCAATCACACCGGAAATGGGCTAATAACTTCTGTTGTGATCATTGGTGAAACTTGATTTTTGTGCAGGAAGATAGCTTAAGTCATAATCTATAATGTTCAATTCTAAAATTGAGATCGAATTAAAATTCAAAATAATTTATTCGACCTGTTCAACACAACGATATCATAACTTTATTCCTATGAACAATTTAACACTAGGATTTCTTTCTTTCTTTCTTAATTTTATGATTAATTTTTGTATCTATAATGTTCCTTAGGTTGTTTTCTGTCTTCCCTGACTGGTTTTCAGCTATAGAAACTTGTTTAACATTATTAATATCTCGTGCAAAGATAAAGTTCTTAAAACTATTTTTGTTAATATTTTTATTTTCAGCATTTTCAATGAGATTTAATATCCAAATGTTTTCTCTTTTTATTCTATCAATAAAATTAGGATTTCTAGTGTCTCTATTCTTTTTAGAACCATTTAGTTTCATTTAAAACTATTTTTCAAAGATTTATATTAGTCTAATGATTCTAAAAATTACTTAACCTAGCGTTTGCCTATTTCCAATGACAGCTGTTTGCATAAAACGGAAACGATATGCAATTTTAATTATTCTTGAATAAAAACTTCTTTAAAATTTTTTGTAAAGATGAAAAGGCAATAAAACAAGTATTAACTTACATCTTAGTAAACTTTTCTTCTATGAATCCAAAACTAGACTATAACTTTGGTGAATAAAACTGGGAGCCTGTAACAGCATGAACTGGAGTCCCAGGCTTCCTCTAGTGGACTAAGTAAAGACTAAAGACAACTTATGATAGGTTTTGTAATATTCAGATTTCTGAAGGTGTGTGGATGATGATAAAAAAAAACCCAAGAAAATCAATTAACAATAAAATAACATTTATTTTTGACATTAATGTGTATAATAAACAACAACTCTGTTATCTTACAATATCATCAAGACAAGTCAAGCATTGATGGCCTAGTGGTTAGCATAGCTGCCTTCTAAGCAGCTGGCCTTGGTTTATTTCCCAATCAACACATTTGACATATGAATAAAAAAAAGTCTTATCCAGATACATTAAGCAAAACTTTAGGATGTCAGAAAATTTTAGCTTACAATTTTACCACAAATAAAAAAAATATATGAACAAAATGGATGGTTAATAAAAAAATTTAATTCTGATATTTGAACAAGTTCTCACACTTATACAGAACAATCTCACTATTGTAGTGTCCCTTATGAATCTACTTAATACCTTATAAAAACCATAAACTTACTAATTCAGTAAGAAATGGTTGCTGAAAAAGATATATATTATTCACTGGAGCCACATTCAATTTTAAAATTAAACATTTATCAGATTTACATATTGAGGTGCTGCAAAAACACAGTCACAGGACCTACACATCAAACAAAACAACCTACACTCAGATATATAAAGAATGCAATAAGAGATAATGATAGTGTTTTCCTATACCTATGAAAAACATATCTATTTCCAGGATAAAGTCATGGTAATACAGTATACATGGCTTTATACAAAAATTAACTACAAACAACATTTACATTTTTGGAACAATAAGGCAAAGAAAAAGTAGAATGATAGCATGAACTCAAAGGGACAATATACCTACATCTGAGGACAATAAAGAAACTAGGACTTAATCTCGAGTCATATAAATGATGAACATGAAACATCAAGAAACAATTATGATAAATGGGATTTGCCTTAATTAAATAAAGCATTATATGCTTACATATGATAAAGAGCAATATAATTCATTGGAATGGATATCACAATAACATAATAGGGAGCTTGGGCTATAAACTGTATCAAAATACACTGACAATATAAGAGAGAGCCAAAGCTAGATCTCTTTAAAATACACTGGCAAAATAAAAATATATTTAAAACAAGAGTCTACAAACTCAAATAAATAACAATAAACTGATATGTAAAACTAATAAATAAATAATTGGTGCTAAATATTGTATAATAAAATTATGGCATAAAATAAGCAATAACAATATACATCAGCTTCTACCTCATTCAGCTTTTACATATAAATTCAAAATAAATAACCTCACAAGAAGAACATACATAATACATTTAAAACATAACATTATCAAATGATAATATTCTAAGAATTTTGACAATATAATTTATAAATAATAGATAAAGTGCGGGACTTTTTCTGGTATTTCTAATTTAATGCTTGATTATCCTAGCACCTCACTGAGGAATCCAGTAGCAGAAACCGGTCTGGGGTTGGGGATATTCTGCAAAGCTTGTTGAAAGCTTATTTACAAGCTCTTTGTATAACATTTGTAATAAAAGCTTGTTAAAATAGGTCATGTGACATATGACTTTATTTCTTTGTAATTTCATGGATAAAAGCACAAGTAATGATATATTTCATAGTCTAATATAATATTATTTTTAACTTTTTCTATTTTTTGAAAATACTTCTATTAACGACAAGCAGGAGGATCTTTTTTTTTTAATCACATTTTATAATAGAACAGATTTCTAAAGTAGTAATAAAAAGAGTAGATTTTCATCATAAATGGAGGATAAACTCATAATAAATTTGGATAAGAAGAGTAATTAAGGAACATTCATATCTTTAACTCTAGATAAAAATAATATTTCTGACTGTCAATAAAGAGATATAATTTTGAAATAATAATAATAATAATAAATTCCCAAATAAATTTCTGTTAATATTTTAGAAATATTATGTTTTAAAATACTTCATAAAATAGAATGAGTGTCATAAACAGTAGAAGGCCATTATTTCAATTTCATGGCATGAAGAAAATATATTTCCTTCCTTTAACTTAAAATAACCATAACAAATATAGTTTAGCAAGTAAAAATATTTTTATACCACTATTATCAACAGTAATACATTTCTACTTAAGACAACAGTGTAAGTAAATATATGTCAAATTAATATAAGTTGAATATATTAAATGTTTCCTTCTTAAAGTGTTTATAATTTCAGGTAAGACATTTATAAGATATATTATTATTTTGAAATATGTTTTTTTTCTACAGTACAGGCTTTTCCATACTTGCACTTTTATATGCAATATATAGAGTTTGAACTCAGACTTTTACACACCCTCAACTATCCATGCTATCTCATACCACTGATACACTTGATCAGACACATGTTGAAAAGTTAAATAATCACCAATAGACATATTTTGTGCTAAACCAGCCCTCATCAGTTGGTCCAGATTATCATCTCCACACATATATACAATCAAATCTCGGCTTGTATTAAGATTATCCAATCTTCATATTTTAATGGACAGGCTTCAAAACATTCCACCCCTCTTCAATTGTCCATTTCATTGAAAATCTGATGATGGAATGATGCTCAAATCCCACCTTAGTGCCAACCTTCTCATTCTACCCATGTTGACCACAAGTCACAAGATGGGCTTTGAGCATTCCATCATAAGATTTTCAATGAAATGGACAGCTGAAGAGTTGTGGAGTGGAGTGGTTTGAAGCCTGTCCATTAAAGTGTGAAGATTGGCTATCTTAATATAAGCTGAGCTTTGATTATATATATATATATATATATATGTGTATGTGTGTGTGTGTGTGTGGAGATGATAATCTGGACCAACTGATTAGTGCTGGTTTAGCATGAGCTATGGATAGATGATTATTTATCTTTTCATTTTGTGTGTGATCAAGTGTATCAGCAGTATGAGATAGCATGGATGGTTGAGGGTCATGTGAAAGGCTGAGTTCAAACCCCTACATATTATTATTATAATGCAAGTTTTATTATTTGGAATCAAAAGTTCCTCATTTAAAATAAACTCCAAAGTAATCTTGCCTTGAGGAGACGATAATTTTAATTAAAAACATTTTTCAAATAAATATTTCTTAAAGTAATTAAATAATTCAAAGTCATTATCAGTAATAATAATTTTAGAAAATAGTAAATTTAACTTGAATTATTAGCTACTTATGATGTGAATAATAGAATTAATGAAAACAACAAAGCACAAAATTCAAATAAAAATTGTTTAAACATTGTTGGATATTTAATTGACATTTCCAGAATGTTTTTTATGTAATGTAAATTTTAAGCACTTGACATTATCAGTTTAAAAGTTGAACCTGGAGTATGTCAGTTTAGTAACCCATTATTTTAACTATTAAGGGAATTATATTAATTCAAATAAACTAAAACTTAGTTAAAATCAGCAAATTAAAACAAATGAGTGATTGGAAGTGAATAAGCCAGCGAGTGAGTGAGTATGCAAATGTATTAATCAATTCTATGTATAATTTAAGTCATGTGACCACTTTTTGACAAATGAAATTGGCATTTTAATTTACTCCCATTTAACTTGCATTAATTAGAGTTCAAAATTTATTAAAATCCTAGGAAACTTTCTAAAGATAAACTAATCTGTATACTATGTCTAGACAATTAAAGAATTATTACATTTCTTATGAAATGAATGATATTAAACAAAATTATATCATTTTAAACAGAATAATATTTATAATTTTTTATTTTAAACACATTTCTTTAAGTTCGTTGAAGAACCCAGAATATTTTTCAATTATCTTTTAAAATAAAGATGTTAAAGAATAACTTTACATTAAATTAACAATCAATTTTTTTAAAGAAATTACAGTTTTGATATGCATCAAATACATACACATTAGTACTTCTTTTTTTTTTTAAATTATTAGCTTTATTATTATTATTTCTTCTTTAATCAGTTAAATCTGGAACTATTTAATTAAAATATTTTAATACTTTAATTAATATTAAATAAGGCATTTTTAAAGTTAATTTATACATTAGTAACCCAGTCTTAAGGGTTTGAATTTGACTTTCATTAATATTGACTTTTTAAGACACACTAATAAATAAACTAAGATGGTTTTAATCTTATTTTTTTACCATTAAATTACTTAACATTTTAGGTTACTAATATTCCTAAAATTAAGCATTTAACATTAGAAAGAAATACTTATGAGATTTTAAAATATCATATACAAGCTACTAAAAATTACTTTTAAAGTTATATAAGTTACAAAAATTTTTATAAATTGGCTTATCATAAAGCTAAACATTAAACTATTAAGTAATGACAATGTTTATTTAACAAAAATTAGACAAAAACAGGCAAAACTCTCTATACGTATTGCCACTCAGTGCAAGTCAGAATAATCAATGGATGCCAAAAGGTTTGTGTATAAAATCCCAGTCTAGTGCCTACTTATCCAAGATCTAGGTGCAATGCTCTCAGATCCAAGACTCCTCACTGATAAATATCACAAGCCAGAAACTAGTCTGGGGATATTGGATGAGTAGGCACTAGATGGGGATTTTATGCACAAGCCTTCTGGCATCCATTGATTACTCTGGCTTGCACTGAGTGGCAATATGTATAGAGAGTTTTGCCTATTTTAATAAGTTATAAGCAGCATAAGAAATAGTGATCATGTAATGTTTATTGGTTTAAAAATTAAACTAGTGGAAAAAAATTTTTTTTTAAATATTAGGTTAATATACAACTTAACATTTAGCTCTAAAAAGTACAATGTATACTGAACAATGATAAAGATATGTGTTAGAGATTGTGGTATGGGGACACCTGATGAATGCTACTTCATGTTAAAATGTGCATCTTGGAGATCATATAGCTTTTTCACATGTCTTTGATTATATGCTTATGATTACACCCTCTGCAAAGTGTCAAAAGCAGAAGACACCAGCCCATACCTTGTGTGAGAGTGGTGTAGCGAAAATTATACTACAAAAAAATATTCATTAGTGAATCATCTCGAGTCTAATGAAGGTCTAATAAAAATTATTAATTATAAAGACTATATCTATTTTAAGTATTAATTCAAAACTAATTTAGTTCTCCTTTGGAGATGTTAAACTGAATTGGATAATAAGATAAAGTGTTTGATAAAACAGCTAGAGTGCTACAAATAATTTAAAGAAGTTGGAGCACTAAGTCTCAAGTGGTAATAAAGAAATGTGTATTGTATTATAGAGAATAAAGAAATATGTTTTGTTATACTAGATAATAATATTTTTGAACAGAAAATGTTTCCCAACCTTCTATTTTAAAGTTGGCACTTTCGTATTAGTACGGCGGTGATGAAAAATACCGGCACAGACCGAATTAAACACATTTACAATCTTTTAAAAACGAAAACAATTAAATTTTTTTAATGAATATTAAATAATGTCCTGATCAAAATGTTGATTTAAATTTTCACTTAATAATTGTTTTCGTTTTTAAAAGATTGTAAATGGGTTTAATTCGATCTTTATTTATCCATTTTTAAATGAATATTAGATAATATCCCGATCAGGAGAAAATTGTTAGTCAAAATGTTGGTTTATTATCTAATATTCACTTTGAAAAATTAATTGTCTTCGTTTTTAGAAAATTGTAAATGTGTTTAGTTCAGTCTTTATTTATAAATATGTTTGGGCCAGCGTTATTAATATTTATGCGCATAATTTTCTCCATTTATAAAATGTTTTCTCTTAACATCTATCGATAGACTAATACTAAGTAGTTTAAAATTTATTAAGATGGAAAATTACAACGTGAAAATTAATGGAGACGATGCATTTAAAGTTCTAAAGAAATATCTGTATTAATATTTGCTTATGAATCCATCTAAAGTTACTTTATCAAGTTTATTTACGAATATTTAAATGCATGAAAAATATTATAAGTAAAAATTGCCTATGAGGTTGCAGAGTATTACGAAAAGATGAATTTGTTAAAACAGAAATTAGGTTTTGAAGGTTTATGATTAAAACTTATTTGGAATTTGTAGATTTTATTAAAAAGCAATTATCCCGAAGGCATATAGAATAACATTGTTAAACGAAATAAAATTATATGAAACAATAAATAGAAAATAATTTATTAAAATAACTGATGTATTATTTTATTTCATTTTTATTCCCTCCCACGTTAAACCTTTTTTTAATACAATAATCTTTATTAAAACAGCAAAGTATATACAAATATTAACATAAGTAGTATAAATAAAATGACCGTTAATTAAAACAAAATTGTAATTATAATAAAAATAATAAATTTAATGGTAATTATCGTTAAATTTATTATTTTTATTATAAATATTAACATATGTATAGATAGGAGGGGGATTTACATGTCATTATCATTACAACTAGTGTTTGAGGATAGATGAAAATGATTTAGCTTTATGTAGATGAAAGTATAATTTATATACTTCATATCATTCTAAAGTAATGTATAACTAAGAAAAATAATGTTCTGCCAAATTTTACTCATAGTACTTCTAGATAAGTATTTTAGAGCCTATAAATGTTTTATACCAATCTTTATATATTTTTAAGAACATTGTACTTTTTGTTGTCAAAGATTACAGAGCAATGAGCAAGTCACATGGTTCTGAGAATAAGAATAATGTTATTTATATATTAGACCTGTGACACAGCATGTATTAGACCTGTTGTGCCTTTTCATATCCACGATAAATGTGTAACATTGCGATTATGTCAAATAAATCTAAGTTAATCTGATCTTGTATCAAAATGTGTTTTTTATCTGATTTCTGTTCTGGTAACAAAAAAAATTTTCCCAAACCAATTTTTTTTTTGCCCAGTTTTTGTTTAAGATTTCATTCTGATAACAGCTTGATTGCATTTTTTTCTTAGAAGTTAATGTTCATTTTCAATTTCATTGTTGCTTAATTCATTTGATTTTAAGTCAGTAAATAACTGTACTTTCCCCCAAAACATTGAAAGATTTTGAGATTTAATGAAATGGTATAGTAAGCAACAGTGATGAAAATTGCGGCCAATATTATGTGGCATAGATTCGATGCATTCATTTGCATAATGAATGAGATAAAAAATAATTGGCTGTCAACATGAATTATTAATAAAAGTTGTATATTTTCTTCTGGGAGAAAATTTTTTTTATTTTATTTTTTTAAAAAATAGATTGATTTATTACATTTTTTTGACAAAATCCCATTTCAGGTGATATACTCTGCAATCAGGTGATCATTTTGGAGGGAAAAAGTGAAATTTTTTTACTTGAAATCTCCATTTTCTCCAGAATATTTGATCCACTTATAATAAAGTGCAACAGACCCCTTCCATTTATTCATTGTTATGTATTGCAAGGTAAGTAATGTATGTGTATATTTTATGCTTTTTTAAATAATATTTTAGGAAAATTTTGTAATTTAGCAATTTTATAAAATAAATATCTTTAGTATTATTATAAATTATATACTTTTACATGCAAATGTCATGTATATTTCTTGTAAATGTATATATTTTATGCTTTTTTAAATAATATTTTAAGCAATTTTTGTAATTTAGCAATTTTATAGTCAAATTTCATATCCTTAGTATTGTTTTAAATGTCTATTCCACACCGTGTTTTAAATTTTTTCCTGTGAAAGTCATATATATTTCTGTGTGGCAAAATAACATTTTTGACTTTTTGTATAATGGCATCTTGCCATTAACTGCTGTTAAAAATGTAATTTTAAAGATCTTTTTTTTTTTTGCAGATTACGCTTGAAATTGTTTTTATTTTTTGTGTGAAAGTAGTATTTTTAGTCCTAAGTTTAGGTATATTTTATTCCTAAGCTTATGTATTAGTCCTGTGACATGGAGCATGTATTAGACATGCTGCCCCTTTTCACATACATATTCAAACTGCTGATAACTTTGTAAATTTTGTGATAAAATATCATGTATAAGCTCCGTGTACAGGTTATTTTGGTCAGATCACAAGATAAGAAAGTTATCAGTGTATTGATACAAATGTGAAAAGGTGCAGCATGTCTAATATGTGCTCCGTGTCACAAGACTAATATGTAAGTACCAAAATAATTACTATGACACTAAAAGGATGAAATTTTTTAATATTTTCCTAGAGCAATTGTTTAAGATTAATTATTTGCTTGTAAAATACAAAGAGCCATAAGGATGAGAAGTATGAACCATTTTGAAAAATGTTTTTCCTATCTTCTGAATAATTAGTACATATGATACATATGTAATAAATTATTAATTAATTAATAATTATTAATGAATTATTAATAAAAATGTTAATAAATACAAGGATAAATTTATTCATGATGTATCAGCCCGAATCTATAATATTTATATCTATACTTAAAGGCAATATACAAGAAATAACAACAACTTGTTCCTAAAGAATTACTTATTAATACAATCATTTCTGTGTTAAAACAACATAAAATCTGTATGTGCACATATATAATAAGTGTAATAATACTCACGCTAAACGGGTTTAGAAGATACCACCAGAAACCAGTTAACACTTAGACAATTCCAATATAGATAACAGTCAAGAATTTCAAACTGTTGTCAAGGCAATCTCGTTTTACCAATAGAGGTGGAATCTATTGCTAAAAGGAAGTTGCTTTGACAACAGTTTGAAATTCTTGATAGTTATCTATATTTGGTTTGTCTAAGTGTTGACTGTTTTCCAGTGATATATATATATATATATATATATATATATATGATATGTTTTCCAGTGATATATATATATATATATATATATATATATATATATTACTCTTCTGGAAAATCTAATTTAATGACATTCCGGATAACTATTGATCAATAGAATAAATTATAATCGAATTATGTAAACGATAACTATTAAAGCTAAGCATTACTATAACTACCTCAAAATGCATTTCTCACCTATAATATTTAACCTAATTAATATTTCTTAATAATTAAAAATAATAAATTAACCCTAATCAGGGTTCAAATTAAATACTCAGTTCATCTATTTTACTAATAATTTAAATTACAACTAGCTCATTAATTACAATTAAAATATGATTCGATTAAAAATACTAATAAAATTATGAGACATTCAGCAAGGTACAATGGTTCAACATTGATGATATATCCTGAAAGATACACATTCAATGACTGTAAAATACCACATGCTCATTTGAATAACCTTGTAAACAAATAACCTATTAAATATATAAATTAAACAACATTAACTTAAATGTATTTTAATTGGACAAATAAACTAGCTACTAAATGATTGTTATATGTATTTAAGTTTTTAGTTTTATTAGTGTATATATATTCTAACCTCGCCTTTGTGCATCTCACTTCCAGATAATATAAATACTAAATAAAATGGGTTAGCTCAGTTAATGATTACGATGCAAATAATTAATAAATAAAATATTCTGCATTATATTAAAACATTCTATTAGCAAAATAATGAAAAGGTTCCGTTTATAAAATAAATAAATAAATATTTATCTTATCATGAGACTTGGAAGTGAAATACAGGTGATAAGAAAGATTACATTGAGCCAATATCCCACAGGATACTATCTCAATGGCATAAGAACATTATCCCCCCTTATTACTATTTCAAATAACAAACTTATAATATTCTTACGACTTTAATAAATCCTACTCATTAAAATTAAACTAATAATTAAATCTTAATCTTTTTATTTATAATTTAGCTCAATAAAATCTCAGGTTCATAAAACTAATCTAAGTTAATTAAAATCACGGTAGTAAAACATGATAAGGGATTTTTATATCATACTCTACTACACTTAACTACTAATAATAACAAATAATAATAATATTCTTTATTGTATGAAATAATTCTGTATATCTTTTTCTTCACTATAATTTTATTACTATAATAAAATAATATAATACTATACTATAATCTTTTATATTCATATAATGATGTAAGAAAATGTGGTAGCATTTATAATCTGACGAATAATGATTTGTGGCAACAGACAGCATATAATTCAATGTACTCTTTATTAATCAATTTATGACCATAAGATAATGTAAAAATGATTTCTTAATTAAATGAATACCAAGAAAATATTCGAATTCTTAAAATAATTCTTTATTTATCTTTGTGCAAAAATTATATGTTTGTTTCTGTTATTCTGGGTATCTCATGCAGTGTGATGGAAAAATGAACCAGTCAGGACACAAAATTTTGAAAACAAATTTAACAAAGTTTATTATTAACAATAAAATAAAATAAACAATTTATTTACAGTATTTACACAAGATATCCTCAATTTACACCATTCTACATTTTATATTACTTGGTTATTAAAACAATCTAGAATTTATTTAAGTCTTCATTTCTGACTTAAAATAATAAAAATAAAATAATGCCATTTTATTTATCTCTTTCTAATTAAACTTATGATAAATTACATTTATTTATTTTTTATTAAAAAATATATCCTATCCTTAAATATTATTTAACTATACTTTTCTTTCTAAAACATCCATAGAAACATACTTCGGAAAACATAAAAAATAACGTTATCGTGAGTATGGATCTTTTAAAAATAAACAATTTTCATCATGCAATGTTAAAAGATGTCATATAAAATATCTATCTAATAATTTATTACTAGATTGTGTGGTTATCGTTGTTTACTACACTATGTTTATTAAATATCAAATATTCTCATTTAACATTACTTTAATACTATATAGTTGTAATTTCCGATATATTCCCTATTATTTAATAAATACAAAATTATACCTATGCTTATTATTTATATCGTTTGACTTTATACCATTATATTTTTAAAAATATGCAATACTTATTTTAAGACAAAATAAAGCATTTAAAAGTTATTTAACATTTTAAAGAACAACTTTGTTTTATATACTTTATTCTTGAAATTTTATTTTATTTCCAAAATAAATCTAAAAAAAACATATTTTATGATTCTTTTCCCTTTTAGGATCCATTGGATTTTTAATTCCAATTTATACAAATTCTACTTCTTGTAAGTAAATTCAAACGATAGCATATCTTAAACTCTAAATTATCTATTATTTCTTTTCAAATATATCATACTGAACAATGTAGTTACATTGGAAATCTAGATAGTGAATAGATATGTAGGAAGGGAAGCAAAACTAGAGTATAACTCATAGCATATATCAAAAATATCATGGCACAGTGTATCTATAAAAAATAAAGGCATGACCTAGTCTAATGTCCTCCAATAATATTAATGATGTCAAGCTATTCCTTCAGCTTTATTAAAATATCAATACTTAAAGAAAATAGATACTGTCCAAAATAAATATACAATTACAGGGCTTTGTTAACTACATTGCATATCCACTAAGATTATAAAATATTCTTCATATTTTCTCATCCCATCCTATTATAACATCATTTTGGTTTCATGTTCTCCATATTACTACCAAGCCACTATCTTATCATTATTTCCTATAGATTTATCACATCTTACATAAACAAAATAACTATCTTACATATTCAAAGCAATAAATAAAATTCATTTATAATTATAGCAATCTTACTGATCCACAAGAAAAGTCTGCTTACTTCCTTATTCTATATTCTAAAACATATACAAACTTGTAATATGAATCCTTGGAACATCCAATAATATGAAAGTTTTTAAAAGAATCACATAAATATTTATTATCATGTTGGGTTATATTACTAGTATAAAATTATATTATGCATATTCTCAAAATAAATCCTAATCTCATAATTTTTTAAAAGTGTTGTATAAAATGTGTTTACATATAATTAAACATTTATACATTCATTCATTATAATTCATAGACAATCTAAAAAGAAAACAAAATATACATCATAAAATATCAATATTCATTAACTATTACCAAGTGATATTAGCTTATTATCACCTATGCAGTCTTCTGTTTTCCATCAATTAGATACATTGCAATACATGAAAACACATCCATACCTTTATTTAAAATGTTCTTATTTAAATTATTAAATTATTATAGGATTTTAATATTATCAATAAATTAATGTTCATGTTCCTACACTTATAAACTAGAAAATTTACATTTAAAATAAATAGTAATAAATTAAAATCATATTTACATAACCAGCTGAAACAAATGTTTTTTTATAAGTCTGAATATTTCTATTTTCTTTCTCAAAAGTTTTTTTTTTAAATGTTCTCTTCAAGAAAATTTTACAACCTTCCCTCATTGCTATGAAGACAAACAAGACAATATGTTTCCTGCAGCAAGTGTCATCTGAGCTTCCGGTACAAAAATCTCAGGTTTTAAAAAATGAATAATAAAAAAAAATATTACAGCATCTTAAAATCTTAAAAAATTACATAAAATAATCATCAATCAATTCTGGAATAGTTTAATAGAATGATAGTTTATGACTTCTATAGCCCAGAATGATGATTATTAAAATTATAATACTAAAAATAATCATGTGAAGCTTCTATAGGCATATTGATGCATCTTATCTCTTTATCTTAGCTTGAATTATCCGGATAAACTTTTGCACAATACTTATTTCTATAATTCCACATTTTATTTATTAACATGTTCATTCCTTTATAGGTTTCTTCTTCAAGGAAATTTATTGTTATTTATTACATATTCAGAGGTTTTTCTTGTCTTAAATTATCAGCTTTTAAAACAATTTTATATACGAATGTGTATAACCTATATATTGTTCAGGTTTTTCAATAACATACGCTTTTCTAAATTTTTTTCCGTGAGTCTTTTCTTAAAATAATTTCTTGAAGATATTTTTAAAATGTTTCCTTCAAAAAGGATATAACATTTACTCTTATAATATGATATTTCCATAAACTTATTATAAAGTATACTTGTCCTATCATTTATTAATATTGGACAAGACTATTTGGCTATATAAAATAATGCCTCTTTACTTTTAATCAGCACACAGTTTTTCTAAGAAGTTTCCCATACAATGTCCATAAAATTAATTTAATCATTTGAATAGTCTTTTTGTTCAATATTATTGAAACTGCAAAATAAATATTATACTCATTTTTAAAATATTATAAGTTGAATACGTTTTACTTATTGGTATATCCATTTTATTATTGCGAAGTTATACATTAGATTTTGATGAATACTATTGATAACAGGACTTTAAAAGGCATATTAAATGAAGTTATTATTATTTTTTTTATTTTACACTCTCTTTTGCAAATGCTTTTAAAATAATAATAATCTATTAGCATTGCAAATAAAATTGTACGAGAGCACTAAAAAATTGACTAAATAATAAAATTAAAATTACTATCACCTTGATAGCTTCTGATATGATCTCTGCTACCTTTAATACATTTTTTAATCACCGCTGATACCCCCGTGTTTATATCCTAGAAAATACGTCATTCTATTGGTTGATTCTTACTTTTGTTTGATACCAAATTTGCATAATGTTACAAACTTACACAATTAAATTTCAAAATAAAAAATATGACGTATTAAAACTTTAAAATTATTATTTAAATATTACTTTTTAAATCAATTATTACTTTACTAAATTGATTAAACATTTAAAATGACCCTTTTTAAAAACAATATTTAATAAATTTATCCCACTCTTAATATTTAATTTAGCTATTTTATTTTAAAACAAAATATTTAACTTTTTTTTATTAACTGTACTCTTCTTTATTATATTATTTAAAACATTTTATATGGTAGTTAACTTAATATTTAATATTGGCTTTTATGATAGGTAATAATTCTATCCAATTCTAAAATGCAATTTTACAATATTTTAAACTTTACTAATAAATACTAGCAAGCAAGTGTGTACAACCATATATTATTATACAAATCACATGATTAATATAACCAATACAGATGACATCCGATTTTCTGTCTGGAAATAAATAATAAATTGCAACACTAGACGTATTTAATAAAATAATGCAATTATATAAAATTTGGAAGAATAATTTAGAAAATATAAAATTAAATACAACTTTCACTACCATAAAACTAACTTTTAAAATATATGATATTAATTGTAATTATTAAATATGATTTATAAAAATAAATATAACATTTATTTAACTACAAGTTTTAAACTATTAAAATCGAACTTTTAAACATACTTTTAAATATTTATAGCTGTGATATTTATTATGGCCAGCTTTTGCAACCATATGTAATAATATTTTTAACTTTATTTAATTGTCCTTAAGTGATTTAACATAATATTATGCATTACGTATTTTATTTAGCTTTAGATTGTACTTTAAGATATTATTAACAAAATATAACTAACACATCAAGAGAACATTCTAAAATTTAAAATTTTTAATAATTTACTGTAGTAAGCCAATTCTGACCTATAGAAAAGGGCACAATATATAAACCACAAAAAAATCTTACTGAAAAACCTTTTTTCCATTTCAACCACTCAGAAGCAGTAAAATAGTAACACATGATTTTATATGCTTTAGTCTCCCAGTAATTATGGACTAATACTTTTTTTTTCACCAAGTGTTTTTATTAACTATGATTTCTAGATCTTATCTGGATTTAAATCTCAAGTCATACACTAAGAAGTAATATAAAATAATTAGCATAATTAGAAGATTTCTAAATATATATATCATTTTAATGAATACCAGTCTATTATAAGATGAAAGTCTTCACAAATTTAGTAAAGTATTTCATCTTTTTAATTTGACTTCTTCAAATTATTTTAATCTTGTGTCTCATTCAGAACATCCATGTGGTATTTTACAGCCATTGAGCTCTAAGAAGAAGAAAATGATGATGATGATAACATTAAGAATAATAATAATAACAACAACAATAACAATAATAAAACAGACAAAACTCTTCATACCATAGTGCCATTCAGTGCAAGCCAGAGTAATCAATGAATGCCAGAAGGTTTGTGCATAAAATCCCTATCTAGTGCATACTCATCCAATATCTCCAAACTAGTTTTTATCTTGTGGCTTTCATCAGTGAGGAGCCTTGGATCTGAGAGCACTGTACTTAGATCTTAGGATCTAATGCAACCCTCTAGCAGCCACCTTTCATTTTTAATTAATTACAAAACTATGAGTCTAAAATTGTAAAACACTGTAATATTTTCAATCCAAGCTCATTAGCTTACATAGTCATATAGGTCTGAACTCAGTTCAGTACCCATACATTTTGGTGTCTTTGATTTTTTAATAATCATAGGCACCACTATCCTGTTAGGCAGGATTGGTATTAAACCACTAAACATCACATGACCACCATTTCTTATGCTTGCTCATAACTGTTATTATAACAGGCAAACCTTTCCATACAGTAGTGCCACTCAGTGCAAGCCAGAGTAATCAGTGGATGCCAGAAGGCTTGTACATAAAACCCCTATCTAGTGCCTACTCATCCAATATCCCCAGACTAGTTTCTAGCTTGTGGCTTTCATCAGTGAGGAGCCTTATCTGAGAGCACTGCAACTAGATCTTAGAATCTAATGCAACTCTCTAGCAGCCATCTTTTATCTCTACTGCTCCTCACTGATGAAAGCCACAAGCTAGAAACTAGTCTGGGGATATATGGATTTTATGCACAAGTCTTCCGGCATCCATTGATTACTCTGGCTTGCACTGAGTGGCACCACTGTATGGAGAGTTTTGCCTGTTTTAATAACAGTTATGAGAAAGCATAAGAAATGGTGTTCATGTCATGTGTAGTGGTTTAATACTGCTACTACTGCTGCTACTACTACTACTACAACTACAACATTAGAAAAATGAGTTTTGCAATACCTATATAAACCAATTTATGAATCACAAATACATTCCTATGAAACCTTTGTAACAATCTCTTTTTTCTGAATGTTTTTAATACTTTGTCTAATTGTAACCCTCCATTATATATTTTCAACCTTATCTTTGGAATAAAAATAATCAGTACTCTACTTTATTAAAAAGATTTTGAGACAATCTTTATAAGATAAGTGAGATCTTCTCTAGAAAAAACATGTTTAAGTTTACTACAAAATATTTTTTATTTAAAATCTTGTTTGTTCACTTCACTTTTCAAATTCAAAGATATGGTGTTTTAATAGTAGACTCTTTAGTATTACATCTAACAAGCTAAAGAAAAGGATGCTCTTGCCACTGTATTTTTCGAATTTTATTGCATGCTCTTGAATGAATTTTTTAAATGTCTTTATTATATATTGATAAGGAATCTATGAAATATTTCCTTTAAAATGCTTATAAATAATTTTGAAACTATGAAATCATTCTGTTGTACATATTTATATTTTTTAATATCACTGTATAGTCAAATCACTATCATTGAGCTTTAAAAAACTGGCATTAGTACAGCAGAAAATTTCAAAATGGCTGCAATAGTCATGTGATTATCAATATTTGAATGTGATCATCTGTACTACAATCAGCTTACTTTTTTTTACAAAAATGTGATTGAAAAGTGTCAAACCTTTTGTAAGTCATAATTTTGATACCATTCACTTCAGAGGTCTATATTAATGATTATTATTAATCATTTTATTAGCTACAGATTATCATATCATTCCTAGCCCAGATATAAACTTAAAGTTTTTTAGTTGTTTGAAGTTTTGTAGAAATTTCAATAAATGTCTTAAATGCAATAAAATATCGTATAAGTATATAATTTTTATATTTTCATTTTTAAAACCTTTTAAATATATTATCATTATTACATTATTACAACTAAGTAAAAACTTAGTTGATAAATATTATTTAAACGTTTAATATATATCTTTTTCAATAATTTTTTTAAATATATATATATATTTCATGTGTCAAAGCATCGACCGGAAAGCAAACCCAAGACAACTGCTTGTAAGGCAGCTGTGCTAACCACTCGGCCACCAACACTTGACAAATATTTATATTATTATAATTTGATTTACATGTACCAAACCTTTCCCAGAAATTTTATTTATTTTATATAAATACATTACTTCATATGTTTCTAGACTATAGGGTGGAGTAGATATTTTAAATATATGTAAAAAAGATATTACACATAGAAAATGATATATGAAGTTGTATTAATATTTATATTTAATTAAATGACAGATATATTAATCTTCAATTGGGTTTAAAATAATCTCTAGTATAATAATAATATGTATCTGAAATAGATTATGTCAAGGTTATAAGTTCAGAAAGGTTATCACTTGCAAATAAATATTGTATTAATTTGATATTGATAAATATTGAACAAACAATAAAAACATTCGTAAGAGATTGTCTCCTGGGCCAACTAAACAGTTCTGGATCAGTATGAAATTCATGTTTGAGGGTTAATTATTTTTTCAGGTATCTTTATTCATATGATTCAAAAAAATGTGTGGTAGAGTGGATTTTTCAAGTATATTTTAAAAAAATATTTATATTGTTATAATTTCACCATGTCTTAGCACTAACAGCATATCTTACTTTTTTACTTTAACATTATTAGGGATTCAAACTCAGACTTTCATATGACCCTCAACTCTCCATGCCATCTCATATTGCTGACCCACCTGATCATACACATTGAACATTCCATCATCAGATTTTCAATGAAATGGCAGGCTGAAGAGTTGTGGGTTGGAGTAGTTTGAAGCCTCTCCATTAAAGTGTGAATATTGGCTATCTTAATATAAATCTGAGCACTGATTGTATATATGTGTGGAGATAGTAATCTGGACTGACTGATGATTGCTGGTTTAGCATAGAATATGTATATTGGTGATTATTTATCGTTTCAACATGTGTATGATCCGGTGGGTCAGCAATATAAGATGGCATGGAGAGTTGACAGTCATGTTAATGTCTGAGTTTGAATCCCTTATATATTACATTATATATGTGCAGGTGTGTGTAAGCCTGTGCAGTGTATTAATTTAAACATTATTGTTTTGCTGTATAATGTTTTGTTTCCCTGATCTTAATTACTGGATTGTTCTTTGTAGAATTCTTCAGGAAGTATTATGAAATCATCCCTAGTTTTAGCAACAATGCCTCTTAATGTCTAGATGATATTTTATATCTTTGATATTTTTATATCTTTACTTGTACTTACAATTATGTATTATTAATCATTATTATTATTTTTATCTACTATTTTGCTAAATTCACAATTGGGGTAGATTCATTTGAATGGATAGATTTTCATTATTTTTATTTTAGTTTATATATATATATATTGTAACAAGCACAGACGACGTTATATTGTTTTTTTATTATTAAACATGTTCGCATTTAAAAATTTTCTTTAAGAATTAAAAATTGAAATTAAATATCATCTTAAACTCGTATATATAAATCGCACAGATAAAAAAAAAAATCATTAAAATAAAACTTTATTAAAAATAGAAAGGTATTTTAAAAACAAAAACCTAAAAAGATTTAGAGATAAAAATATATCTTTAATCTTGGAAAACACATTAATTAATCAGAAATGGAAATGATTGTTTTAATTAGTTAAATGTAAACCAGCCTTGGGCATTTAAATGTAAAAACATCAGTCAGATAGGAAAACAATAGAAACTTTTAGCAAATAAAAAGAAATCCCTATGGAATAGGACCTCAGAGAAAGGAACATCGCATCGATGACGTAATGTATATTCAATCCTTCAAATTAATATAAAAGGACAAGTTTGAAAATTATTAGTTATTGATTATTTACAATGTGACAGATATGTGTTAGGGTGGAAGTGAAGGAAAAGGGATTGAAAAGACGCACTCTTCAATCCCTTCAGTTTTGCCAAAGAAAGAAAGAGAAATGAACTATCGTTTTCTACATTGAGGACCAACTAAACTAAAAAACCTCTGAATGAATAAATAAAACAATGGCTAAATGGATACCAATCTTTTTAGGACGATGTGAGAATTCACGTTCAAAGGGCAAGGAACATATAAAGATGAACTGTTTAAAAAACCGTAAGAACTTTATAATTTATGAACATTAAATTAAAAACTTTCCATATATAAAGATTACAAATAGAATCCTATCTGACCAATGTAAATTAATATTAATAATGTTATTTGATATTTTTTTATTTAAAATCATTTCCATTTATTTATTTTTTGTTCTTTAAGTTTTATTATGATTTCTGTTTTCCGTTGAGTTAAATTATGTAAATGTTAAACTTAAGTTGGGCATGAATGGCTGTATAGATTTGTAAAGTTATATTAGGGGAGGGTAATCTTGGGTTATTTGTTTCGTGGTTAGATTGGGTCAATGGATTGGATATGTTGGTGTAATTTAGTATTGGTAGTACAGATTCGCTATGGGCAGAATCGCTTCATATGCCGCACACACCCGTATGGAAGGAATTATAAGTCGGATACTGCAGTTCCTTTCTATGGAGTTTTTTGTTTTATTGCTCTTCTTCGCAGATAGATGTAATATTCCTATCTGACGAAAGGCAATTTCTTCTCTTAACTTTTTGTGCTGCCGTATTGTATTACATTGAACACATTGATGTGTCAGATGAATTGATGCCGGTTTGACTACGAATTTTAGCCTAGGGTTAAATAGGGATAGAATGTTTATTCTCAAATGCAAATCTGTGTAGTCTATTCATACTCGACACTAAATAAAAATGTATTAAATTTAAGTTGTTTATAGACATTTGCATGGATTCATTATCGGTTAATTGTGTTTTGGATTTCATATTTGGTCAAAATATATAGACATTCAATAAATAATGATACCTCATGGTGAGTATCTAAAATGTATTTATTCGAATGTCTTTTAAGTTATTGGTGACAATGGAAGTATCTTATGGTGAATACTATTGGGTTACTTATAAATTTCCCTCTGCAATTGTCAGTATCAATGATTTTATGTTTTGATCATTTATGTTTATTTTGAAATGTTTTTGACCATTGAGGTCTATGTAACCGATCTATACGCAACATATTAAAACAAGCTTTGATAATCCCATCTGTGTGAACTTAATTAAAATGTAAACTTATAAAAAAATTAAAATGTAAATTTATAAAAACTAAATGTAAATTAAAGTCAAAAATCAAGTTAAAACTGTAAGTTAAATTTTAAAATGTAAACTGATACTAAAACAATTTTCAATCTTATATATATAAGCATAAATAAATGTTTGTGTTTTATTCTTTTGTTATATATACTCTTCTATTATATTATTAAATCTCTGAAATTGTTGTATTAATGTAAGGTTATACTTGGAATTTTGTCTTAAAGGTACTGCCAGAAAGAAAAATTGTGCATATGTAGAAATAAATGCGAGGAATAAAACGTTAATATTAAAATCTAAATAATAAAATGTAATAATAAATATAAATCATAATTTTTTTTTTTAAAAAGCCTTGTTTAAATTAAAATCTAATCGTTAAACTTGCGTAAGTAATAGTTAAAGATAGAAGAAAAGAAATTTGGAAAGGAGGGGGCAGAAATTTAGCTGGTAGTAAGGAATCATCAGTCAACATTTTTTTTTACCATTATATTTGTAATTACTGTTTTGTCTTTTAAAAAAAAAAGTTTTGTCCTTTTGAAATTTCATATATAACAAATTTGTGTAACGTAATTACTAACACTAAGTAAATTTTTTTTTTAATGTTTTTATTTTTTTGAGGAAGTTTACTGATATGTAACGATATATAAATATGTCGTTACATTAATTTAAAATAAAATCTTAAAGTTCGCAAATAAAAATAAAATCTATTTTAAAAAAAACTAAATGCTAAAATTAAAATGTTTGTTCAACGTATATATTCGCACAGATGCTAAACTTTAAAAATATTTTTTTTTTATAAATAAAAAAAGGTATTTGAACGTACTTTTTTATATAAAAAAAAGATTTAAATATAAAAATAGTTTAAAAAAGAAATAACGTAAGTAAAAATAAAAACAGGTATTAATTAATTCCTGTAATCTGTAAATGGAAATGATTGTTTATTAATTATCCAAAAGCTTGTGTAATTAAAAAGTCAGATCAAAATTAGATAAGGAATAAAGAATTAGCTTGTCCAATATAGAAGCAGCAAATAAAGGCCCAGACCATAACGAAAAAATGGAACAGTGACATCTTTGTTCATGGAATCCATAGGAGGACTATAAAAAGAAAAATATTGAGTTCCAGTCAGTTTTTTACGGTTTGTTTTTGAGGGTCGGTGATAGGACGCCCATATCACACTCTCTCTATTTTAAAAAATGAACTGACTGTGATACCAAAATGAACCAGCTAATGCTACCTCCGGAACATCTGACTGAGTTTTCAAATAAAGACTCCGTGGAAATTTACATCAAGAGCAGTGATTTCTTCTACTGTAAGATATTGGCATGAACTCTAAAATTTAAAAATAATTAAGAACTTTCGTTCAAGCTTATGAACTTATATCTGACTTTTAAGTTTAAAATCAATTGAAAATGTTTAAATTTATATGTTTTGCATTGATAAACATCATTTCCATTTTTTTCTTATTGTATAAATTATTTATTGTATTAATACTTATCATATAAATTATTTAAATGCATGAAATTTAAAGTTGGGTATAGACGTTGCATAGATTCGTTAGTGGTTTATTATGTTGCTGTTTCATAGTTGATTGGAATATATAAGTCATCATGTCACTGTGGTGTCTTATGATGAACACCATTGGGTTTTTATTGTATTCCCTATGCAATTGACATTAGCGATGACTTTGTATTTTGATCTGTTATGTTTATTTTGGAATGTTTTTAACCGTGGAATCTGTGCAGCTGATCTATACTCAACATTTTAAAACAAATTTTATAAAATACATCTGTGCGAACATAATAAATGTTAAATTTAAGTCGGGTGTGAATGGCTGTATAGATTTGTAAAGTTATATATAGTTTAAGGGAGGGTAATCTTAGGTTATTCATTTCGTAGTTAAATTGGCTCAATGGATTGGATATATTTGTGTAATTAGTAGATGTAGTATGAGATCTGCTATGGGCAGAATTTCACATATATGCCACACACCTTCTGTTTGCCTATGGATGGGTTTGTAAGATGGCAAAGGACCGCAATCCATTCCTATAGAGTTTTATGTTTATTGTTCTACTCGCCAACAGATGCAGCATTCCTGTTGGTAGAGAGACAATGTCTTCTCTAACTCTACTTACTGTTCAGATGTACATTCCTGACAGTATAGTATTTTGTGTTGTCGTATTTTCATGCTACATTGAATACATAAATGTATCAGATGGATTGACGCCAGTTTGGCTGCGAACTTTTTGACCTAAAGTTAAATAAGGGATAGAATATTTTCTTTTCAAATACAATCTATATAGTCTATTCATACTCGACTCACTAAATAAATATTAAACACATTATTGAAATCTATTTAAAGGTAAAATTAAAGATTAATATAAACATCTAAAATGTTAAACTTATTCCTCAAATTAGAATGATTTTATATGTGCATAAATAAATATTTTTATGTGTTAATTTCTGGCAGTGGCTTTTATTTTTTTTTATATTTGAGATATAAAGTTATATTTTATAATCTCTGCTGTTCCACTGAGCTAGTGACTTGGGCTAACGATCTAAATATTTAAATAAAGTGGAATCTTAACTGCGCATATCTGCCTACTCTATAAATTTTTCTAGGTTTAAATGCCTAGATGGCGCCCTGTAGAGCAGATATCATAGTTTGCGGTTAGATTCGATATTCACTTGTTTTTCGATCGTTACAACTGGCACCAAAAACATAACCATGTACCGGTCAAAAAGAAGCCAACACATCAACAAACCCAAACTCAAAGTCGGATTCAAACTCAGGCAGTTCAAACTGAATTCAAACCCAACTCACAAGCTCAGATCAAATCAATGGATGACATATATCGATGGTACATGACTATGCGCCAAGGAACTAGCTCAATGGATGATGATGATTAATGAGACCCCTGATTTAACTCTAATGAAGTATAATAAAATAACTAAGAATCTTTATAAGTCAACTCATATATATATGTGTTCGGGTTGCCAATACAGACAGCGAGCATTAATATTAAAAATAATTATTGAATAAGAACTAAAGTTAAAAACCAAATGTGTTAATAAAATGTTTAATAATAATAATAATTTTGTTCAACTTTTAGATTATGATATAGATTATCTCTAGTCTTTAAACGGAATTTATATTTACAATAAGAATGGCAGTCCTTATTATATGCCAATATGATTACGCAATATTCTAGGAGAAATATATATATATCTATGCCCCGACGAGGAAGTAAAAGTAGATAAAGGTATTTGGCTGTGACAGAAATTATGATTCAAATTCTAAAAGAAAGAATGTGAGATTTATTTTCACATTCATAAATCAATTCACAAAGAGCAAGATACGTGTTTAGGGAATAACCCTAATATTTAATATTAAACTTACTTAATTATAAATAAACATGAATTTGTTCGACTTTAATAAAATCAATTCATCACGATTTACGAGCATGAGAGCGGGCTTTACTGGAACTGAGAAATAAATGGTACTGACGACTTATGAGCTATAAGAATAAATATGAAAAATAATGGCTTGTCTGTGATTTGAGAAAATAGCAGGGTGCTTGTATTTGACAAGTCTTTGATGCCCTATATGAAGGATCCATAGAACATGGAAAACCAGGTTGGGTCGTAGCCTCGAACCTTTGGTATTTCAAATATAAAACGAGCAAGTGAGGAAGTACTTTCTTCCTATGTAATTTAACAAACAGTAATATCAACGAGGACAAGCCTGTGAAGCAGGAGATGGCTCGCGTCAGCAACGTTCGGAAAAATGATGACTTGGTAATCATCTTTTAATTAATAATAAAACCCATTTTATATAACGAATGCTCTACGTGAAGACCTGATCAAGTTAAATTAAAGTCAAACGTGCTTTAATCAACAAATATTTAATGCAATTAGAAAATACTTTAATCATACCCTAAATCTCATGCCCTCCCTGAATATTAATAGAAAGTATAACATTTTAATTAGAATATATATTCATTTAATTCCTTTATCAACCTTTTTGTGAAACAATATATTAACGTGAATAAATAACTATTATAAATTCAGTAAAGTGGCCTGGAGCATAGGTTAAAAATTGAGCTAATAATTTGTTGTTATTAGCCATTAATAAAATAGCAAAAATTGTACAAATCATTCAACTCGATAATTAATAGAACTGTATCAAAATAGTTCTAGTGGGTAAGAATTATTGTAAAAATAAATATAATATTATTTAACAAGGCAAATGCAACAAAGGAAATTATTATCGAGTTGAAGTTATTATTGGCATATAATAAAAAATAAACAACATTAATAAATCACACAATAAATATATATAATATAATAAATGAACCGCCATCATAAGAAAAGAGAATGTTAATAAATATTAAATTTAAAGACTAGAGATTAAGATAGAGAATTACTACATAATTTAAAATAGTATTAATACATTAAGGGAAGAGAAGAGCTTTTAACAGTACTTAATTTAAAGGTAGTGTAAAATAAAGTTCGAAGACCGGCGAGAAAGTAGCGGTTCATATAAGAAAGATATTACCATTTCTTCATGGTTGGCTCCTTAAATTACACACGGCAGAGTCCAGTTGGATGAAATGTAGATGCGCATTTTGGAAAATTATTTGAATGACATTTTGAAGGATTTCTCTAAGGTTTACGCAGCTTACGATTGGTATATGAATTTTTATATTACAGCCACATTGAAGATTTTCAGGGGACTTCAGGAACTGTAGTCAGACTCCTGAAGTTAAGCCCCCCCCCCACCATGCTAGAAACACTATTTTACTTCATAATTTAACTGGGCGGCTTCTTCTCTAATTAAATATATATGGCTTCTCTTAATGAGGAATAATAGCTGCTTGGAAACTTTTCCTGGGCTCTTTATACTGTATCTGATGCTTTCAGGCTAGCGCTTCTTTCCTAATCCAGTTGTTTTTAGATACACTCCCTCGATAAGGCTTTCAAACTCATTAATTTGAATTCATTTTCTAATTAGAAAATGAATTTTTAAAATCAGAAAATGATTTTAATTAGGACCGTCCTTACATTTTAAATACTTATCTTTTTCTAATTAACAAAAACTTTATCCATTGTTTTTGGAAAGCGACAATCTGAAAGCTTATCGAAAGAATGTAGCTTTTAATCACTAAAAATTTGAACAAACTATTTAAAGTAAAATAAAACATTTCCGACGCAATGAAACTTTAGAATGAATATGTACATTTAAATATTTATAAATATATACGCACAATCCACGCAGTTATAATATATATAAATTCATGAATAATTCTAACATGAATTTATTAATAGAAATGATTAGTTTAAATCTCAAATGAGTTAATTTTAACACACATTTATAATAGTTTTTCTTTAAGGAAACTAGCATGGACCGAACGTATAAAGCCCCATTGCATCGGAAATTCAAGGTTAGTACAAGGGTTTGAAGTTGGCTATATGTGAAAGATCATGAAGCTAGGATTGAACTTAGATCCGACTGCTTCATTTTTTTCCACTTCAAAAAAAAAAACAATGAAAAAAAATCTTTTTACTTAGATTTGATACATTTATAAGTTTACCTGATTAGTTGGTAGACTATACAAGTAATTAGTAACATACAAATATTGATATATTTTAGTAAGTATACTAGTAATTCTCTATGTTGGATCCATTTGGTTTTTATTATTTATTTAGGCAACTCACTCTCTGCTGTACTGACAATCATATTTGCTGACAAATTTATTTATATGGGTGCCAGTCAGCAATATGAGATTAATAGGACATGTGAAATAACCCATTGATCACCCAAACCATATATGATTGACATAATTTAGGATATAACAATTTAATTGATGAATATTTATTGTTTTAAAACTGACAACGCATTTTAAACATAGGAGTTCAACTTTTCATTTGAAATATGCATGAGGCTTTCACACACACAAAAAATGTCAAAATTAATATTTTACAAGAACTTTTATTTGTTGATATCATTTTTAATCTTGCTAGAATAAGAGCGTGTAAACCATTGAAGCATTTTGCCAACTGCATCTGGCTGCTGGGTGTTACACAAAAGGTCTTCACCTACTTTGAGGTTACTCTAGAAATTATTGTCATTTAAGCATATTGTCACACTGCATCGGACTGCTTGACATATAATTCCCAGTCAGAAGGTCTTCACCTGCTTTGAGGTTACTCTAGAAATTATTGTCATTTAAGCGTATTGTCACACTGCATCAGACCGCTTGACATATAATTCCCAGTCAGAAGGTCTTCACCTGCTTTGAGGTTACTCTAGAAATCGCTGTCATTAAAGCGTATTGTCCACTACATTGGACTGCTTGACATGCAATTCCCAGTTTGGAGGTCTTCACCTGCTTTGAGGCTACTAAGAATACGGAGTGAACATTTAATATATGTGCTAGCAAGCAATACTTGAAATTAAACTTTGAACATGATATCGATACTGGATATTTTTACATATATACTAAGATAAATACTAATTAATTTTGACACGGAAAAACATTTCACCTAATTTTACCCCTTGCTTCACTCTTACTACTTTCTAACAATAATTATTTTTTTCTTTCTGTCACGAACGCGTATAAACAAACGTATAATATATATACTGGTATACACATAATTTATATATATTAACTATCTTATTACTTTTCTTTTTCTTTAAATAATTATTTTGACTAACAAATCTACTACGGAGTTTAACAAACAAATTCTATTACTGACTGAGCATTTAAGTAATCTTTAAAAACATTTAAGTATAAGAAATTAAACAAAACTGACATTTTAATTCATTAAATCATTTCAGTTATGAGTTATAAATCGCATAACTTTTTTCTCAAGTATATATAACGTTCTACAACATATAATCACTCTCTACTGGGTGTAGAATTTAATTAATCGAGGCCTCAATGATTTGGGTGGCTAAAACATAAATACTGACTACAGGGTGTGGGGTTTATTAAATCGAAGCCACAACGGTTGGGCAGCCAAAAACATAACCATATACCAGTCAAAAAGGCAGAGATTTAATAATATAATATAAGAGTATATATAAAAAAGAATAAAATAAGCCACTGCCAGTAAATAACACACAAACATTTATTTATGCACATATATATATAAGATTGAAAATTGTTTTAGTATCAGTTTACATTTTAAAATATTACTTACATTTTTAACTTTGATTTTTGACTTTAATTTACATTTAGTTTTTATAAATTTACAGTTTAATTTTTTTATAAGTTTACATTTTAATTAAGTTCGCACACATGGGATTATAAAAGCTTGTTTTAATATGTTGCGTATAGATCGGTTACATAGACCTCAACGGTCAAAAACATTTCAAAATAAACATAAATGATCAAAACATAAAATCATTGATATTGACAATTGCAGAGGGAAATTTATAAGTAACCCAATAGTATTCACCATAAGATACTTGCATTGTCACCAATAACTTAAAAGACATCCGAATAAATACATTTTAGATACTCACCATGAGGTATCATTATTTATCAAATGTCTATATATTTTGACCAAATATGAAATCCAAAACACAATTAACCGATAACGAATCCATGCAAACGTCTATAAACAACTTAAATTTAATGCATTTTTATTCAGTGTCGAGTATGAATAGACTACACAGATTTGCATTTGAGAATAAACATTATCCCTATTTAATCCTAGGCTAAAATTCATAGTCAAACCAGCATCAATTCATCTGACACATCGATGTATTCAATGTAATACAATATGGCAGCACAAAAAGTTAAGAGAAGAAATTGCCTCTCGTCAGATAGGAATATTACATCTATCTGCGAAGAAGAGCAATAAAACAAAAAACTCCATAGAAAGGAACTGCAGTATCTGACTTATAATTCCTTCCATAGGCAAACGGGTGTGTGCGGCATATGAAGCGATTCTGCCCATAGTGATTCTGTACTACATCTACTAAATTACACCAACATATCCAATCCATTGACCCAATCTAACCACGAAACAAATAACCCAAGATTACCCTCCCCTAATATAACTTTACAAATCTATACAGCCATTCACACCCGACTTAAGTTTAACATTTATACAATTTAACTCAATGAAAAACAGAAATCATAATAAAACTTAAAGAACAAAAAATAAATAAATGGAAATGATTTTAAATTTAAAAAAATATCAAATAACATTATTAATATTAATTTACATTGGTCAGATAGGATTCTATTTGTATTTTTTATATATGGAAAGTTTTTAATTTAATGTTCATAAATTATAAAGTTCTTACGGTTTTTTAAACAGTTCATCTTTATATGTTCCTTGCCATTTGAACATGAATTCCCATGCCGTCCTAAAAAGATTGGTATCCATTTAGCCGTTGTTTTATTTATTCATTCGGAGGTTTTTTAGTTTAGTTGGTCCTCAATGTAGAAAACGATAGTTCATTTCTCTTTTTTTCTTTGGCAAAACTGAAGGGATTGAAGAGTGCATCTTTTCAATCCCTTCTCCTTCACTTCTGCACTAACACATATCTGTCACATCGTAAATAATTAATAACTAATAATTTTCAAACTTGTCCTTTTATATTAATTTAAAGGATTGAATTTACATTACGTTATCGATGCGATGGTCCTTTCCCTGAGGTCCGATTCCATAGGGATTTCTTTTTATTTGCTAAAGTTTCTATTGTTTTCCTATCTGACCGATGTTTTTACATTTAAATGCCCAAGGCTGGTTTACATTTAACTAATTAAAACAATCATTTCCATTTCTGATTAATTAATGTGTTTTCCAAGATTAAAGATATATTTTTATCTCTAAATCTTTTTAGGTTTTTGTTTTTAAAATACCTTTCTATTTTTAATAAAGTTTTATTTTAATAATTTTTTTTTTATCTGTGCGATTTATATATACGAGTTTAAGATGATATTTATTTCAATTTTTAATTCTTAAAGAAAATTTTTAAATGCGAACATGTTTAATAATAAAAAAACAATGTAACATCGTCTGTGCTTGTTACAATATATATATTGTAACGGTCAGAAAACGTGTGACTCGTAAACATAGTGCAGAATTCGACCACCATACAGAACAGCAGCACCATCGAGTAGCGAAGCCACCCGTGGTACTGAGTTCGAACATAGTTTATCGGTTCCACAATACAATCCACGAAACAACGCATCTGATGCGACATTAGTAAATATTTCCTTAGGCACGGTGGTCAGGGAGATGCAAGAGATTCATGATTTTATTCTCAAGCTAGCCATTAATCAAACTAATATTAATTAAACATTCATATTTACATAATCGAGGAAATATTATATAGAATGGGTATCGAATAAATGAAATGTAACTGCAGACATATAGTTTAAAATTATTTATTAATACATTTTAATAAAATCATTTACTAATATTTTGTGGATTTAAAGCTTCAGTAGCGGAATTTGCGACATGATTATATTTTAAAGAGTACATTTATTTATTTAGACATTATTTTATATTGAGGATTTCAGTAGCGGTATTTCCGATACTGTAATGTTTACAAAAGGAATACATTTATTTGAAGGCTTAATCTAGCCACCTAAAATTCTCGAGTAAGTATTTCTAATGCATGCCTGGAGGGATTTATACCTTTGCAATGCAAGAGTCTAAAGTATGAGTTATAAGAGTAACGGCATACATACATTTATTTAATTAAAAAACTTATTTATAACTAAGGGCTAACATTTATTTGAGAGTGAATTATGCAGATAATGCAGAGGTGGAGTTATATGTTTAGAATAATAAAACTAAGTAAAGGAACATGTGGTACGCTTTAGAAAGGCGATATGGAATGGCAGTATATCGAAACTGCAATGTCGCGAATGGGTTTATAAGAATATCAGACTGGTCTCTGCCTCGGTCCGACGAAGTAAGGTGTCACATAAGCATAACCAGGGACAAGCGGTACATGGCGCAATTTGCCGGCTGGCTGCATGACATTGTCAAATCCTACGGGAGCACCCATTATGCCCGCTTGTGCAGGACGACTGGGGTTAATTTCAACCCTGAAGAATCCAGAAATTTCACGGCGGAATGGGTCATTGTGTCTCTAAAATGTAACACATGTATACTGATAATTGATTATGATGAGATTTAAATAGATTTTTAATTCGGCTCTACATTATCAACATTTACTAAAGAACGTTGGTGACTCTCAAAGAAATGTAATTTTCTGGAATTATTCACTGATTATTTAATAAATACAAAACATATATAACTTGGGAATTATTATAACTAATATGTCAGCCATTTGCGAAGTAGTAGACCCCTGCATTACAATAAATGAAGCATTGAATGCGTGTCGATTTATATGAAAGTTAAGTTATTAAAGAAAGTAAATATTAATGAAAATTTGACACGCATTCATTGTTTTAAGCGATCATAGATTTAAACTTTGAAAATTGAAATAATTATGAGCATGCAATAAATAAATAATAACTATAAATAGAAATGTAGATTATAGAAATACGCACCCAAGAAAGACAGAGTGAGGTAAGCTAGATTATTAGAGAAATTAACATATTAAATTAATTATTCAGTTTTAGTTATACATATGGCAGTTTTACATTTTATAATTTAGATAAGTAGTATGAAGAAGAGCTATAGCATATTATTAGAGTACTCTAGAGTTTGAACACAGACAGGTACCTGTTTTATAAGAAGTTTTCTGAATCCATTAATTAAGTAGCAAATAGTGCATGAGTGGCAATTCTTTCTTGTATTTAGATGTTTCATTTTACTTTCACAGCAGCAAAAAGTTCACGAGTGGCAATTCTTTCTTGTATTAAGATATTCATTTAATTTCATGGCAGCAGCAGCTTTCTCATTCATTTCAGGCAGCAGATCTTCATGGTGAATTTATGATGGGCAATGGAAAGTTCGCATTTGATAGGCCATCTCCCGGTGGAGAATAATCTAGGTGCTTTACTCGGTCATACCTTGGCAGGAACAAATTATTTTATTATTTTTGGAGACTCTCAGTGATCGAGAGCAAAGCTAAAGTTTAAGTGAATGTCTCCAGCAAGTCTAAGATGGCCTCTTTTCTTATCTTGATCTTTCACATTTTTGTTAAGATATTTTTAGGTTCTACTTAATCTGCCCTGAGGATAATCAATGCATTTAGTTGGTTTTTAATTAAAGAAAGCTGCCGTTCTATTGTTTACATTTTACATTTACTAATTAATTTTGGGGAATTTTTCTTTAATTAATCTATTATCTATCACTGACCGATGCTTTTAAATTTCAAAAACAAAAAGGGAACATAAGATTATTTTAACTTTTAATTAAATATTACATCAGATATTTTTAGAATTATTATTAAATGAAATTTAAACAAAACAATAAATACGAACTTTATAATCCAAAATAAATGATTAAAATTATACAAAATTATATAACTAAAAGAAATCTAAATTATATTATTTTATCCCTATTTATTGCGTTTAATTTGAGATCGAAATGTGTGCATGTTTATGCTGAATTCTACATATATTTATACATTTCTAAGATTGCTACACACACAATTCGATACCAAAAAGTTTAAATTTGGGCGGGATAGACCGGTCAGTGAGAGACGACAGAAAAAGGTGAAACTTAAGATTCGAATACGAATCTTACTGTTTCAATATATATTGTTTTATCTCATTAGAAAATTGATTGTAATTAGAAGAGACTTGAACTCAGACTTTCAAGTTCCCTACAGCTATCACCTTCATCTTATACAACTGATACATGTGACCACATACACATGGAAAAGATAAATGATCTCCAGTAGTTGGTCCAGATCATCATCTTCTATGCATATATATGTAATCAGATATTAAGATAACAAATCCTTAATCTTTAATGGAAAGGCTTCAATCTTCTCCATCCTCTAACTCCGTCAACCATCCATATCATTCAAAATATGATGATGGAATGCTCAAAGATCTTGTTGATGCAATATTATTGCCATATTCAATGATATGGATGGTTGAAGAATTGGAGGGTGGAGAAGATTGAAGCTTGTCCATTAAAGTTTGAAGATTTACTATCGTAATATAAACTGAGCACTGATTACATATATGTGTGAGAGATGATCATCTGGACCAACTGTTGATTGTTGATTCGGTATGAAATACATATATTGGAGATCATTTATCTTTTTCACATGTATGTGATCATGTGTATCAGTTGTATAAGATAGAGTTGATAGCTGTAGGGAGCATGAAAGTCTGAGTTAAAGTCCCTTCTAATTACATTAAGTTACACGTATTTAAAATGATTGATGATTTTCTCTATTCCAAAGGAGTATATATCTGCTAGCGCACTTAATCTTAAGTTAAAAGAGCTATATTTATTTATTTTTTCAACATTTTAAAACGTTTTGTTTAGCTTAAATTTATTTAATATATTGTTTGAGATTAGACATATTTTCTAGGCTGAATTTCCATATATTGTATTAATTGATGTGATGAAATACACAGTTTATTATTAAAACGTTAGTTTAATAAATGATTAATGATAAATGTAGTTAGGTTTTTCAAAAATGTATGAAGTCGAGGTTGCAAGAGGAGCAAGTTTGGTGGTTATAAATAAAGATGTGACAATTCGCCGTAGATAAATACTCTTTATAGATATAATAAACACCTCCATACTTCCCCATTCTTTTTGAATTCATATAAATAAAAGATATAATAAAAGACAAATGACCCCCAAGATGCATTTCATGGTGAACCAGCACTCATGAGTTGGCCCAGTTTACTCCGTGTGTGTAAATTTAAAAAATCAGATATATTTATCTTTAACTGAGGTTTAAAGCTTATATCTGTGCTAGAGATAATCTCTAGTTTCGAAAATGATTAGTAATAATCATTAGTGTATTTATCTGAAATGGATGGCGTCAAAGTTGTGAGTGGAGGGAGTTTGACAATGGTAAATGAAAATGTAATAATAAATACTCTTCATGTAATAAAGATATATATAAGGGGTGGTGACCTGGGCCAACTGATGAGTGCTGGTTCAGCATGAAATGCATCTTGGGGGTCATTTGTCTTTTATTGTATCTTTATTTATATGAGGAATAAAAAAAAAAGAGGAAACTATGGAGATTATTAAAAAAAAGTTTATTATTAGTTAAATGATAATCGTTTGAGTGTTTTTATCTCAGGTTCCTTTTGAATTTTTCTAAAAGAAATTCAGAATGTACAATTTTTTTTTTGTAATTTTATAAATTTTAAATTTATATATTTTTTCTCATCCCTCCTTACAAATTCTCTCATTTAGCAAAGGTTTTTCAATTATAGCATTAAAAATTCGTACCTTTCCTAAATTCCGATGAATATCTGTAACTAATATCCTATCACTTCTCGTAATGCTATTCTTCAATTTTTAATCTGCAGTTTACTTTTCCTTCTGAATTTTAAAATTTCAATATTTTTCTTTTTAACCCATCAGTTTCATTTTTGTCTTTTTTAATTTCTGGAATTCTCCTTATTTGAAAGTAGCATATGTTCTTTTCTTCACTTTTAAAATAATAGTCCATTGATATTCCTATATATAAAGTTAGAAATTGTGATAACATAAAGATTCAATTACTCCTTCCTTCAGATTGTTGTATAAAAAAATGAAATATATAAACTAGCTGTACCCTGAACTAGCTATACTCACACTGCTTTCCTCATTTGCTCATGTTATTATATTAAAAGAATGTAATGGAGTTGATAATTAAAATATATTTAAATAATATTATGAAATAATAGTATATGAGATAATCAACAGCAGGTAAACATGATTTTTGTAAAACAATTTTATAAACAATGTTCATGTAAATATTCTTTAAATATATTTTAATTCTCAACTATATTACATTGTTATATTTTACTAATGTAAGCAAAACAGATTCATTGCTTTGCATGTGTTATTAAAACAGGCAAAACTCTCCATAGAGTAGTGCCACTCAGTACAATCCAGAGTAATCAATGGATGTCAGAAGGCTTGTGCATAAAATCGCTATTTAGTGCCTACTCATCCCATATTTCCAGACTAGTTTCTAGCTTGTGGCTTTTGTCAGTGAGGAGCCTTGGATCTTAGAGCACTGCATCTTGATCTTAGGATCTAATGCAACCCTCCAGCATCCACCTTTTATCTCTACTCAACTACAAAACTATGAGGATAAAATTGAAAACACACTAATATTTTTAATCCAAGTTCATTAGCTTATATAGTCATATAGGCCTCAATTCAGTTCAGTACCCATATATTCTGGTGTCTTTGGTTCTTTAATAACCATAGCCACCACTATCCTATTAGGAAGGATTGGTATTAAGCCACTAAACATCACATGGTGACCATTTTTATGCTTGCTCATAACTGTTATTAAAACAGGCAAAACTCTCCATATAGTAGTCCCACTCAGTGCAAGCCAGAGTAATCAATGGCTTACACTGAGTGGCACTACTGTATAGAGAGATTTTAATAACAGTTATGAGCAAGCATAAGAAATAGTGATCATGTCATGCTTTGCATGTGTCATTAGAATATATCATACACTTCAATGAAATTTTTTATATATAATTTCTCTTTTATTTTTCTTACAATTTTTGATTGCCCTGAAGTCTTCATCAGAGCTACAACATTTAAACATATAATCATATAACTATCATTTTGTTTACGTATCTATATACATATTTTTATAGTAAAAATAAAAGGTACTGATCTAGTCAGCTATCTACACCCCACTTTTTTAAATATACTTTTTAAATACTGCTTTGACATTATGAGAGATTATTGGAATGATTAATCAGTCAATTGAAGATTTTTTAGATTTAAAAAAGGGATTTATCATAATTTTATAAATTCAAAATGAAATCTAAAACTTCTTACTTTTCATTGACAGGTCTTTTTTTGGTGAACTTTTAATATTGTTTGCCTTTTCAATTTCTTTTTTGGTTTTGGAAAGATGGGAGAGGGAATGGAAGAAAGGGGGGAAATATGCACAATTACAAGTTTTCAAGGTTTTGTTGAATTTTTCACCATCAAAATACTACCTACTATTGAATTAAAAAATTAATTAATGTAGAACTTCAAACAACTTTTTTAAAATTTGTAATTGCCAGGTTTGTTTTGAATTTTTTATTATTACTATTTATCTGAATTTTTTTTTTCATTTCTTTTTTCTTAATGGCTTTTTAAAAAGTGAGGAGAGTGCTAGAAAGACAGGAGATGAATCAACTTGAATGAAAATAATAATTGCTAGCTAAGAGCAAATCAAATCAAACAATCCAAATAAAAATGAACTAGCTGGAATGGGAAAAACAACAACAAATTAACAAAAAAAGGTTAAAATTAAAATTCCTTTTTTATTTCTTTGATTTGCCACTGTCCACCTGATAGTTGTTTATTTATTGACTTTACAAAAAATCAAAAAAATAAAAGATGTCATCATTGTTTTCATTTTGAACTGAGTAATTTATTAGAAGTTTGTGCATGAACAATGCATAATTCTTCTAAACTTTTCCTTATCTTTCTTTTCTCCATCATAAACAACCCATAGTTATCTCTAAATGAAGAACATAAGAAGGTTTTTCTAAAAACAAAAACTAATAATTATATTACAATTATTGAAAGAAGCACCTCCAATTCTATTGTTTCCAATTGCTTTTCAAATAAAAACATTTTAAAGAATGTGATCAATGTTGAACACAGTTTATTTTAAATTAATTTTTAACAAGTTCAAATAAAAAAATAATGACTTTTATTATGCATGGCAGGGCAAGAAAATGTTGTTTCCCTTTTATCTTTTAGTTGCTTTTTTTTTAACTTTTTATGAACCTAGATGTTAAGTACACATTGATTAAGCCATGATAAATCATAAGTTGAGGCCATATTTCTCTACTCTCCTCCCTCACTTTTGAAAAACAAAGAAGAAAGGAATTAAAAAGTTTCTAAAAATAAAAGAATCAAAATTCCAAATAAGAAATGGTTGTTTAAAATTTATCTACATCAAATAATTTTGTACGGTGATATTAGGTAGGTAGTATTACATGAAATCAACCATGAAAACTTTTTGTATTCCCCCTGACCATCTCTCTCCTACTCCACCCCTTCTCCTTTCTCAAAAACTCAATAATAAATTGAAAAGACAAATAAAAATTTACCAAAGAAAACAAAAGACCTGTCAATGAAAACTAATACTAAGACATTTTAGATTACAAATTGAATTTATAAATTAAGTCATGGAAGTATTACTATGACAAATCTCCATTTTTCTAAAGAAATCTTCAATTGATCAATGACAAGATCAGTATCATAAAAGAATGTAATGCAGTTGGCTATCAAAATATATTTCTAATTTATATATATGAGGAAGATAAATTCTGAGCATTAAACATGTTTTAATGTTTTATTATTTTAATTCCATTTTTATTTTTGATGTATTAGATACTAAATAAAAATTCCCCTAACCAATTCACTTCATTTCTCTAGCTGTCCCATTACTATTATTAGAAAGTTTGATAATTAAAATATATTTACACATTCTTGAACTCGAGTTATACCTTCATGTTAATAGAAAGTTTTTATACTTTAAATATATTAACTGCATACATGAAATCTTCAGCACAATGTTAATTATCTAGATATTGAAGTTCATAGAGATCCACACCAACTTACATACGCTATGATAGTTAAGCCACTAGAAATTCGAGGATTTATATATCCAAACTCCAACTCACCCAACTCACATAAATTGGCTGGACTCACTTCCTTCATGCACAGAAATCACAGACTATGTAAATTTGAAGCTGACCAAAAAATGAACCTCACAAATTATATTAAAGATCAAGAAAATGTTGGATTTTCACACAACGTTATCTATAAAAAGATCAGGCAATTTCAAACTAAATTGCAAACTGACATGGTCAGAAACAATAAACCCAGAATAATGCTACCGTACATACCATCAATTGCTAGGAAATATTATAAAATATTTGCTGAGTCCTTTGAACTAAGATTCCACACCCCACCATCAACAAACAGAATCATAAACAATACCAAAGACAAAATACCTTCTGATCAAATAGCCCAAGCAGTTTATAAAATTTCATGCCCAACCAATAGATGTAGAGTGGCATATTATGGGGAGACCCATGCCAACATTACAACAAGAACATCTCAACATCATTATTTGTACAGGAGAGCTATAAATAATGATGAAAACAGATCCATATTTTTCGAGCACCAAAAAACAACAGGCCATGTGTTCGAACTCACTATGGCAAGGGCACTATGCACTGAACATAATGATATGAAATGAAAAATTAAAGAGGTGTGCTTTATTGCAAATGACACCAGAAAGAATCATGCTTTGCAATCTCTAGAAAATGGTCATTATAAAATTTCCATAAATTTTACATAAACCATGGCTAAACTTCAGTTAAAAGTAGGCTATGATTATGGAGACTCAAAGTCTCTGAAAGCGCTTAGCCATATAACTTCTAAGAAGATTGAGACAAGCTACACTTTTTTGCGTAAAGTGCAAGCTAAATTACTTACTACTCAAAGGTGAAGTAGAAAACTATTATTTAAATATATTTATACATTTTGTTTTCAATTTTAGATGTATTTTTTTATGATAAATGCTACAAGAGAAAATACATGAAGCCTTTATCTATGATGGTTTCCATCCCCAGACCGTTTTCAAGCTATGGCTCTCATCAGTGAGGAGCTAGGACATTAAATTTTTAAAGTATTGAATACCAAATAAAATTTTTACTCACTAATTCTCTTCATTCTCCTGCTGTCACTTTGCATTAGTAGAAAGTATGATAATTAAAATATATTTATATAATATTTGCATAAAATAATCATTGACAACAATACTGCAAAAATATAATTTTATTAGATACAATAAACAATAATTTTAGAATAAATTATTTTAAATTTTTCATGTGATAATTTTTAAAATGGCTATAAAAATTTAGCATTATAGCATACACAAGTAAGAAATTAAATATGTGGTCCAAGAAACGTTTAAATAATTTAAAATATATTTATTCAGTAAAATTTTACCTAGATTACCAAAAACTAATATGTCTTAATTTCTCTAGTATGTATTTCAAAATGCAAGCCAAAACATCTTTCTTTATTACAATAAGCCTGCATTCTGCCCATCCCTCTTCTATGTATTTAAGTGGATACTGTCCATACATGAGGGGTCAGAGTGACTTGAGATCAACATGGGCATGATAACAATATTGGCATCAGCATGGGATTTGGGAATTCTATTGTCAGATTTAAATGGTATGGATGGCTGAAGAGTTGGAGTTTGGAGTAGATTGAAGCCTGTCCATTGAAGTATAAGGATTTGCTGTCTTAATACAAACTGAGCACTGATTGTATATATGTATGGGAGATGATAATCTGGACCAACTGATGAGTGCTGGTTCAGCACAAAATATGTATATTGGTGACTATTTATATTTTCTGCATGTGTGTGGTCTTGTGTATTAGTAATATGAGATAGCATGGATGGTTGAAGTGTCTTGACAGTCTGAGTTCAAATCCCCTATATTTTATTACATGAGGAAAAAAAGAAATGGTAAAAGTTTACCAAATTTAATATTTCTTTTGCTGCATCCATGGCATTTTAAAGATTATTTTTTCACATGTTAAATATATTTAAACTGATATCCTAAAAGTGTATCAATATCATAGGAAAAGTTTATCAAATTCAATAGTATTTCTCTTGCTGTACTGATGCCATTTTAAATTTTACTTTAACATATACTAAATATTCATTTAAACTGAAATCCTAAAAGTTTAACAGATTCATTATTGTAGCTGATCTCTTGTCATTATTCAAATGAAAAATTAAATGTTAATTAAATTAAAATATATTTACAAAATCAAATTTTACCTTGCTTCAGCAAATATTTCATTTAAAAAAATTTCCAACACTGTGATCTTTTAATCAGTGCTGCCCTCTTTTTATTTATTTATGATGTCATTCAAAAACAATTACAATATAGTTTTTCCATGCATTTTTATATTGGAAATTACAAATTATTAAAAACAGTTAAAGCAAAAATTTATATGCTAGTAAGATTCCATACAAAAAAAAAATTATGCATGAATATTCAATAATGGTACAATATTTGTTGAGTTATAAAGTCACAAACAAACCTTTACCTTTATCTAATAATATAGATTATAATAATAATAACAGTTACTTAATTTGTCTTTATTTACTAGCTTGCAATCAATGATAAAATTTTCTATGTGGATGAAATGGGACTAGTGGTTGTTCCTTAATTTTCATCTTATTGATTTTATTGAAGAAAATTGATTGGGTTTTAAGAAAAGTTGGTTTGAAAATAATATGGTACCTTAAAAACCACAGAGGATGGACTTCTAAAACATATAGTGATAGCTTTGGTATTCCTGTATTTTTATAGGATAGTTCATTGTCATAGAAAATGGTAATATGTTTCTTCATGTCAACTACAAAAAAGAATATATGATATTATTATAAGGAAATCTTATTCTAATCATTAAAAAGATATTATTTTTCATGAAAAAAATATAAATATTTTGGTTTTTTAAAAAAGAACGTTTGAATATTATTAATAATGAGATAATCGCTGAAATATATTACTGAATTTGGAATATCTGAATTTTGTTGTGGTAGATACATCATTGTACATGTTTAAGTATAAAACCATCACTGAATTCGCAATGTAAGATACTATCAGACTATATTGATCCTGAGAATTTTGAATTCAGTGATGAAACTTAGATAAATTTATTATGCTAATCTCCTTTTATTCATATTCATCTCCCATGTACGCATGTTAATAACATCTGCAATCACAAAAAAATATGTAGGAAGGATATTAAGAAATTATTGTATATATATATATACGTGTGTGTGTGTGTGAAATTCAAATATGCATATTTCTATATTCGAATCATATAAACAAATATCACAACAACCTACATAGTATATTATCCTGCTGTGTCACTTAGATTACAAAGTCTAAATTACAAGATATTTTATTTTAATATAGAAAATGATTTGAGGAAAAGAAAAAAACCAAACAGGCATATTTCATAAAAACAATTCATGATTTATTAAACAAGCTACATATTAGAGTAAATATACATAAATTATGAAAGACTGGTTTTTCAGATTAGAATATAAATGTTATATATATTAATGAGACTATTAATTGATTGATATATTTAAATTTATAGAGTTAATTTCAAATATATAAAATATTAAATGCCAAAAGATATAATAAATCAAGTACTGTATATCAATTTACAAATAAATCATTAGTCAAAATCAAATTAAAAAACTCATTACCAATGGTTTTCTATCAAGGCAGACTGGTAAAATGCAAAGCAATTCAGCAAAAAATATTTCCCATAATCCAACTCACATTTCAATTACTTTATATATATATTTTCATATGTCAAAGCGTTGACCGGGAAGCGAACCCGGGCCAGCTGCTAACCGCTAGGCCGTCAACGCTTGACGATTATTGAAATAACTTTTAAACAAGTTAGTAGATGCTGAATCATAAATCTTTATTAAAAGAAAGTTATTTTTCAAAAAATTTCTTCTCAAAGAAGTTAATCTTGGTTTGTTTAAAGATAATCTTATAGTCTTTTTGATAATCCTCTATATAACAATGTAAAGAAAAATTACAAACGTTTATGATCTTACTGCGTGGATTATCAAACACTTTGGCTAAAATGCAAATCAATTGGTTATAGCAGCAGTCATTTTAATAGAACAATCTTGAGTATTTCATATTGTTTTCTTTTTTATATATGTATATTAAATCGAAGATTTTCATGGGGCACAGATATAAATAAAAAAGTTATCTGGATGCATCCATGTATAATTTATTGAATATATATAAACCAACATTTGAACCAGATTACACTGGTCAGCAACTGGGTAACAAATATAAAATAATTTTAGAGGCATTGTAAGCACTGATTTATAACAATAATGAATGTTCTATTAATAGAAAATAAAAATAATAATTATGATAAATTATTGAGATTAATGAGATTTTTTTTTAAAAAATCAAATATAAGATAATTTGCATGTTTCATCACATTCATTAAAACAGGCAAAACTCTCCATATAGTAGTGCCATTCAGTGCAAGCTCTCTCAGATCCAAGGCTCCTCACTAATGAAGGCTACAAGCCAGAAACTAGTCTGGGGATATTGGATAAGTAGGCACTAGATAGGGATTTTATGCACATGCCTTCTGGCATCCATTGATTACTCTGGATTGCACTGAGTGGCACTACTGGCAGGAGAGTTTTTCCTGTTTTAATAACAGTTGTGAGCAAGCATAAAAAATGCTGATCATGTGATGTTTCATCATGTTTGTTGATACCATCTGGTCTTTTAAAGATCTCAGTTGCTTCTCTTATCTGACATTGTTGGAAAGTGTCACATTTGGATAGTGTCCTTGCATTAGAAAAGTTAATTCTATGAATTTATAGCATGTAGAGATAGTCCTGATAATGATAAGTTTGTTAACTGTATAAATATGACCATCTCTTCTAGTATTGGTGCCACGATTAATCATGCTTATTAGGCAGCTTTACAAATGTTTCATGGATATTCATAAACCCTATCCACTTCAAGAGGGATCAAGTCTTTAGGTTTGGTTATAGTGCTATTAATTTTTTGATAAGTGATATATGTTGTCTTTATATTATGTTCTAGAATACATACTGTCTATAGTTCCTTTTATATGAGGAATACAAATTCTAATAGTTGTTTTTTCTTTTTGTTTTTTATTTTGATTGTTTAAGATTTGAATTAAGGCTCGGTATATCGATTACTATTATTATAGTCATTAACTAATAAAACATTGATTATATGATTTATTTCATCTTCGAGATTTGATTTAGCTGATAGAAGATTATTAGCTCTAGTGAAAAGTGTTTTTGCAACAGAAAAGATTTGAGGTGGTTGATAGTGTAATGAAAATTTTAAATATCTGTCAGTATGTATAGGTTTTCTGAAAGTTTATAAAGAATAAAAGAGTATTCCTTTTTCTAGTGACAAGTACAACAAGTTTCCAATCAGTTTCTGTTTCTATCGTAAATTTAATATTAAGATGTATATTGTTTATATGTGTGATAAAATCTTGTAAGTTGTCTTTACCATGTGGTATCATCTATATATCTGAACCAAATAAGAGGTTTAAAAGGTGCTGATTCTAAAGCACGAGTTTCTATATATTCCATAAATAAATCAACTACTACTCCTGAGATTGGTGAACTCATCGAAGTACCAAAAGTCTGCTTATAATACTGTCCATTATACATAAAATAAGTATTTGAAAGACAATATTCAGTTAATTTAACAATATGATTTGGTAAATTGAATTGTTTAGAAATACTATTTAAAGCTTCATCATCTGTAACATTTGTAAATAATGAAATAACATTAAAGCTGACTAGAATAACATTTGTATTAATTTTTATTAAAGAAATAAAATATATAGAGTTTTTAACCTACGATTTAATAAATGGAATTGTGGCTTATATTATATTAGATAAATAAATATCTGGCTATATTATTCCTCACAAAAATAAAGTATTTGTCCAAAATTTTATAGAATTCCAAAAATTCACAAAAACACTCTCCTTCATCCAATAGCAATAAATGGTATGTTTACTTTTAATATATTTTTCCTTTTTTAGATGATAACTAATCCTAAATATATCATGTTTTAATAACATAAAATTCACATATCTAATATTTCATTGTACTAACTTTTTGAATAGATAAATTGTGTCCAGTGATGCCAAATGCCTGTTATAGATAAGAACTCCATTTAGAAATGTATTTTCATGTTCTGCAAATATCTAATAATAACTTTTAGAAGATCTATCATTTAAAATGTTATATTTGTAATAAATAATGTTATCGTTATCAATATATGATATAAAAAAATATATAATTGTAAAAATAAAATGTTCAAATATGGGGCAATATGGACAAAAATCTTATTAGGGCTTATTCAAAATAGAAAGATGAAGTTAAATAGGGAAAGATGGTTAAAAAAAGTAATAAAGAGGTGAAAAAATAATGTGCATGATTTGAAAATGAAAGTTATAAAAAAAATATCAATTTATCTACCTACTTATTTGTCAATTAATAAACACAAATTTTTTTAAAAAAAAAACATTGACAGATCATTATTATTAACAAAAAAAAAGTTCAACAAATAAACAAAATTTATTTAAATAACCCCCAAAAATGCCAGTTTATTTATATGTTGGAATCGAACCTGAATCCTTAGATTCTTGAGTATTAAATTTTAAGGTAATGCCCAACATTACCTTAAAATTTAATACTCAAGAACTAAGATTCCAGGTTCTGTTCCCATGCTAGTATTGTCGCTGGTCAGGCCAGCAACACCTGAAGAAGAGAGGAGAATAAAACTTTTTGAAACATTGTGCATATAGTAACCTGTGTGCTATTACTAACAGTTGAATATATTTGCAATATTTACATAAAGTTAAATTTTTCTAAAGACATTCAATACTCATAATTATTGAAATATTCCAACATATAACTAAAACACCATGACCACAAACCTTTAGGAAAAACACCAACAAATGCTAATGTAATTTAATCTCCTTTTCTGGAATAATTTGGAATTAAACTTAGACCAGATGATCAAAGATCAATATTGCTGCCATTAAAATTAAATCAGGGGAAATTAATGCACTCATGCGTTGAAAATGAAAGCAATAAATAAAGCAGTCAGTCTTTCCACCTTTCTAGTTATCTATACATCTAATTATGTGTGTTTTCTAATCTATATATATTTATTCATTCTATCCCCCATTCATTGTTCCGGAGAACATTAAATTGTTTATTCTTTGTTGACTTTTTTTAAAATCTGTAAATGTTCTTTATTTGTTGCAATTTTTTTTAATTGCTTTTCAGTTTTATTGGTCAACTGATAGATAGCTAGATAGATGGATAGATTGATTGGGTTTTTTTTACAACTTTCAAGTCACAAGTGCAATAACCCATCACCCTACTTTAATTGCTTTTATTACTTTAAGATCATGAGTTTATCCCAAAAATGTTATCATCCCCTCTCCCCAATGTCATGAGATCATATGTGAACCAGGTCATTTTTTCTTTTTTTTATTCTAAGATCATGAAAAAATATGAAGGCATAGACCTTCCCCACTTTAAGATAATAAAAAAATGTGTTAGTTATTCAATAATCAACATTAAATTAATATTCCTCACTGCATTAATTTGAAAGTTGTTTAATTGTAGTACAATAAAACTCGAAAATAAATATTTCTAACTTTAATTTGAATAGTATCAATACTATATTTTATTTTTAATTGGTAAATTAATTTCAATGTTTTATAATTTGCTATATAGTTAGATAAGCAGCTAATATATATTGATGGATGGGTAAATAAATACATATTTTTGGATAAATAGATATAATCAGATAGACAGAATAAATCGTTAGAAAGATGGACAGCATATTGATTGTTTCTTTATAGTTTTCATTTTCAAATCACTGAGCGCATTATTTTTCCCCACTTTAATTGTTTGGGTTTTTTTTTACCATCTTAGGCTCCTTTGATGTCATAAAGTCAAATGTAAATTCATGCATTTTTTTTCTTTTCTAAGATGAGACTCTAATGTGGAGTAATAGACCCCTTTCCCACTTTCATGTAATAAAACAATGTATTTTCTATTCAATATTCAACATTAAAATTATGCAAATGGAAGTCAATCTTCGATAGTGCACTATTTCTTAAATATTATAAATTTCCACGCACTTGCCCACCGGTAAGAGTTTAAAAAACTTAAGTGATTCACTTAATATTACAAATTTCCATGTACTCACCTGCTGGTAAGTGATTCACCTAAGTTTTTTAAACTCTTACCGGTGGACAAGGGCATGGAAATTTATAATATTTAAGAAATAGCGCAGTATCGGAGATTGACTTCCGTTTAAATAATTTCAAAGTTTTCAGCGATTTTTTGTTGTTTAAATTTGAAAGTTGTTTTACAATATTATAAAATTAATTTAATCTGTTCTAATAATAGTACAAAGCAAGCTAGGGTTCACCCATCTATCCACTGGCCTCTTTGTGGCTGGTGGCGTTGGTGTAATCATAAGCAATACCAGAGCCCCCACTTCATTCAGAATTATCTATAATGACCATAACCTCATTGCAATCAATCTAAATTACAATAACTGCATTTTCAATGCAATCTTTGTATACAGCCCCAATAACCCTACAATCCTAAATTGTATCACGCAAACAGTCAATCTCATTACATCTAATAACAATGCTCCAGTGATATTCTTAGTAGACTTCAACACCTCCTACGAACATTTTACCAATAAATATCTATGTCTACTAAACAAGACACTACTTAATGGGAGAGGCTTCTTCCCCCCTCAAGCTTTCTCATTCTACATGAAATCCACCCAGATGTTAATTGACCTACTGTTCTACTTTCCACAACTCCACCACAAACTCAGGGCTCATCTCAGCCCAGTGGCCTTTTCAGACCACTATGCCATTACCACCTTGATGGAGCTGGAAGAAAACATCATCACCTCCACTCACAAAAGTCTCATGCTGTACACACAAGCCAATGCAACAGAAGCCTTCTATTCTGAAGCATACATTCTCTTCAAAAAATTAAGATACTGGAACTACATCCGATGGAATCCTGGGCTTGCTTTATCGTGGATTTTGCAATCTTTAATAAATCAACACACAAGCAAACAGAAAGGCCCCACCTCACTGATGAGAGACCTCAACATGTTGCACACTCAAATCAAAACCTTTATTCCTCAAGGCACCAACATAAACAACCTAATCGAACTGAAAGGTAGGTACTAAGCTAAACAAGCACAGATTGCAGAAATAATTGCCACCAAAAACGCAAAACTATTCCTGCCTGCTGGACCCATGGTTATCTACGATGGGCCCTGGGGGCGAAATCTAAACAGCAAATACCATCCTCACTACTCGTCAAAGACAGACAAATTGTGGGAGTTCAAATGCTTCGGCACATTGGCAAATATTTCAAAGATCACCTTCAAGGGAACATAACACCTTCACGTGTTGACTGGGATTGCTCCACCACTGATGTGAAACATGGAATCACATTCAAGGATATCAAGAACTGTTTCCTCAGTCTACCCAAAAATGTCCATCCTGGCATGCACGGTATTCCCAGATTTGTATTTAACCATTTAAGCTACTTCACATGCCACATAACTCTCGATGTGCTGAACCATCTGGCTACAGGGCAGCATGTGTTACCTCAGTTCTACCCCATTGCCATGGTGCCATTCATCAAGAAAAACCAAGATCCTACACTAATCAATAGCATTAGACCTATTTCAATGACACCCATCCTCTTTAAAATAATTGAAGGGGTCATCAAAGATAAATATCAAAACATCATCTTACAAGATATTTCACCTTCTCAATATGCCAGGAAAGGTTCATCCCCTCTACAGGCAATGTGTGAAATTAAAATCCTGTTCGACCATATTCGTGCAAACAGACACACAAAAACGATTGCCATCCAATTAGACATTGCGGAAGCATTTGATTCTGTCGATGTAGGCATCCTCCTTAACATTCTAGCAGATGCTGAAATCCCTACTCAAATCATACAAATTTTAGACAACCTACTCAACAACCGATTCATCCGTATTTCAGCTAATGGATCGTACTCAGAAGGATTCACCCCTGCAAGATCCATCCCTCAGGGGTCTCCACTGAGTGGTTTATTATTTATTAAGTACATTAATCCATTGCTGCTAGAGCTTGAAAAGCTTCCAGGAGTATTCATCCCCCATCTTGGTAAGAGCATCAACTCTTTTGCCTACATGGACAATATTCTTGTCATCCTACCATCGCATAAGTGCCTTCCTGCCTTATACAACATAATTACCAATTACACTAACAAATTTAAACTCAATAAACCTACAAAAATCCTCAGCTTGGTGCATTAATACAGGCAAATGCATCAAGTCAGCCTTCCTCGCACAACCCCAACCTTACCTGGGATTCCCAATTCATCTATCATTCAATGCCATGTCCTCTACACTTCACAAATCCCTACTGGAAGAAGCTACCAAATTTACCAAATCAATAGCCAAAACATACCTTTCATTTCAAGGAAAGATAGCCCTAATTAATTCAAAAATAATGGGCAAGATCAATTACTACCTACCCATACCAAGACTTTCAATACCCAAATACAAAGAATATGCAATGAAGTCATCTGGAGAGGAAGAGCACCTGTAATCAGCTCAGCTCATCTTTATCAACACAGGAAACTCAATGGGCTGTCCCTCCATTCACTGAACATGATTATGCACGAGAAACAATACTCCCTGGTGCATAGCCTGATTAAAAAATACTCCACAACAGTCATAATCAACCCTGTAATACCCACAGATAGACCGCCACCTCCATGCACTGCCTGGATAAACTCCATCATAAGCAAAATTCTCAGAATCAATGGCAATTCCAGCTTGACCCTCCAGAACAAGATAAACATCTGGGAAGCACACACACTACTAAATCCAGAGCCAATAACAATTCAAATACAATTGGGCCGAACTAATCACAAAATAATGAAAACCTTTAAACACCTAGCAATGGAACCAAAACTGTTGGATCACATTATAAAAATAAATCTTGGTGCAATTCCAACAAGCTGGTTCCTACATTTCAGAAGATTCATGACAAAGATAGACCCAATATGCCATCTCTGCCAAAGAGGTGAAGAAACATTTGAACACATCATTTCCCTCTGCCCAGGATATCAGGACATCAGGAGAGCCATCAATGAGGAATGCAGCATTCCTCTCCTAAAGATCCTAGACCTTAAAAGCTGCTTGCACTTTGGTGACTTCCCGGTCATATTATCTCATATGCCCTATGGATGGCAAGGTGTGATTCCAAATTCACAATACCCAGACCAGACCCATTTGAAGTATTTAACATCCAGCTAAAAACCTGGCAGGTAAAGGACTTAATACTGGCCTCAAAATTCTTATTCAACAACACATGGGGCTTATATAGAAAGTTGTCCCCATAAAAATGAGACACTCACTAACTTAGATGACAATCCTTTGATTTGTACACAAAAGAATCTCAATTGAAACAGCAGACTTCTACCTTTAGCCTTGCATGGCATAAACCAAATGTATATAAGTTACAATAAAATTTATTTTAAAACTAGCTACTGTGTGATTAACAGATAAAAAGTTCCATATTTTTTTCTAAGTTATTTTGTCAAACATAAAAAAAAGAACAATTCACTCATTATTTTTTTATTTTAAAAATATTTTATTGACATAACAAAATTGTACAGTTGAATATTATAATACACTTTGTTAATGTTGGCTCAATTCCATTGCTGGTATTAGCTTTTTCCATCAAGGCTGGCTTGGTAATGTGGGTGTCCTAGGTCTGGTAGATGCATGGCAGAGCCATTAACCACAATAACCTGTTAATGTATGAGTAAGTAGCATTTCATTCTGTTGGTATTTTTCACCCCTTTACTTTCAATTTTTTTTTACCATCAGTTGAACTGTTTAAATATAAGGCAAATAATGAATTTGACCATCGCATTACCTGTTGATTATAAGAAGTTCAAACAATGCTAAAATGTAATTAATAGTTCAAACTTAAGAATGTTAAAAGCATTTAGAAAATAAAAATATCGATAAGAGAGTTTCTGATTTTCATAGATGTATGTAATATGTATATATTAGCTATTAGTTAACAATTATTGTGGCAAATAAAATAAAATAAATATTTTTGATATAAATTGAAGTGATAACAATACCCTGCTTGATTCGTTACTTTAAATGCAATTTAAAATGTTTTAATTGCTGTGCAATATGAATTCTTTGCCAGCATATTAGTAGTAAAATAAATATTCTTCACTATAATTTAAAACAAAACCATGTTTTATTGGTTAATTTACTTTCTAATTAGTAATATTTTGAGATCTTTTTTTTTTTTAAAAATTTAGAATGAAATTTAAAGGTTGTTTTTTTTTTTTGTTAAACTGATAAAAATATTGAGAACACTTGTTATTAATTTTCAGCATATCATTAAAAAAAATTTTTTTTTTAATTGCAGTAAAATATGAACTTTGTTTTTTAATTTTCAATGAAATTTCAAAATTTAAATTTAGACTGGTCAAAATATTGGGAACATCTAGAATTTATTTGAGGATATTAAAGGTTGTTTTTTTTTTTGTTAAACTGATAAAAATATTGAGAACACTTGTTATTAATTTTCAGCATATCATTAAAAAAAATTTTTTTTTAATTGCAGTAAAATATGAACTTTGTTTTTTAATTTTCAATGAAATTTCAAAATTTAAATTTAGACTGGTCAAAATATTGGGAACATTTAGAATTTATTTGAGGATATTACATAAGATTTCATGTCAACAACAATAGTTTTTATGCTCCCCTGGTGTCCAAAATAGGATGCAGTGGATACTAAACTGGAACTACATATTATAATATAAAAAAATCTTCCAATTACTAAATTTAATAATTTTATTCTATTAATCCAATTATTATTATTTTCTGACAATTTTTAAATTACAAACAAATTTTTTTTAGAATAAATAATTATTACTTATCTTATAAAAATCAGTTAGAAAGTTCTTTTAAACTCTTGGGGTTTTGTTTTCTCCATTTACAAACTTTAAGAAAGATTTCAAAAACAATTTTCATATATTAATTAATTCCTTGGTCAGCTACGTTATTTTTATTCAAAAAATCATTTGTTTTTTGTTGTTGCTCTATAAGTTACTTGTTTAATTTTATTCAAAAGTTTCTCAAATTAGTATAATATATGAATTTTTTCTATAGTACAGGGTTTTTATACCTGCATGCCAATATGTAATATATAGAGGGTTTGAACTCAGACTTTCACATGACCCTCAACTATCTACAGTATTTCATACAGCTGACACATTTGATCACACACAACATGTGTGTGATCAAGGGTGTCAGCAGTAATGAGATAGTGTAGATAGTTGAGGGTCATGTGAAAGTCTGAGTTCAAACCCTCTATATATTAAATTAGTATAGTGGAGTTTAATCATTTTCCTTTTAGGCAATAAATAGAAATAATTTTTTTTAATTATAAAGTTAATGTTGAAATAATATATCATTATAAATTATATATTCTATTCACCAGCCAATTTACTCCACCTGTGCTTCATACATTCATTCATGAAATAGATCCCATCAAGTGCCCTAAAAATCGGGAACAGCCATAAAATTGAAATCAATAAATCAAGGAAAGCACTTGCAATTGTGAAAGCACTCCGGGTTGCGATTTTCGATGAGACAAGAAAGTGTGTTTACACTACATCTCTTTTACGTCGATTTGCAATTATTCTAGACTTTAATAAAAATCATAAATATTTAATAACAAGCTATTTTCTCAGGGTTTTATCATAACAATATGTGTACTTACTCTTATTTTTTTAATCTTAAAACTCTTTACAAGTATTGCTTTTTTTCATTTCAAACTTTAACTAAGAGTAATTTTAATATGTGTGTTATACTATGGCTAGAAAAATTAAATAAAGGTTGAATAGTTATTTATCTCAGGGTTAAACTAATAAATGCATGGATATCAATTGGTTTATAAATTCCAGGTAGGATAGTATAAAAGGAGTTTTATGTACACCATCTTATCCAATAATATTTTACATTTCAGATAACATTAAAACAATAATGATGTATCCAATCCAGCTGAGTTTTAAAGATAAGGTTTATATTTCAAATATGACCTTTAATACTGTGAATGTGAAATAAAATGATGATGTTTATTTAAAAACGACAAAGAGAAATATTAAAATTAATAATTAATTAATCGCATAATATTAAAAATTAATAACAATGACATATAATAACAGTAATAAAAATTATATAACACATTTAATAAATATTACTGTTTATTTCCTAAACTAATTTTGAACTAGGTATCTGTCTTAATATTTCACAAAATAATCCTCAGCTTAATATTGGAGGAAACATAAAAATTTAATGTCTTATGAACGTACTTAATTGGTTTATTTTACTAACCAATCAATGAGTTAATAACGTCCTTTACAAACCACTGAAGAAACATTTTTTAGATAAGCAAACATAAATTATTGCTTAGCAGGTCTATGTGATAATTTGCCACATTGGACTTAGGCATTTTTGCTTTAAGATTCTGTTCTGGATTTAATTTCAGTAACATTATGAAGGTGCTACTTTATCAACACAAAGAACAATTAAATCATTAGGCTGCTTGGTTATACATTAGATAACAATAAAATATTGTAACAAGCATGAGTGACATAAAATATTCCTTATAGATTCAATCATCTGCATATGAATAGTTAACACCACTTAACATTGAGGTTAAATATTAAGAAGTCATAAGCATGATTATTTGGCAATAGCCATTTAATATAAATTTAATAACTACTTCCGTTTGTGCAATTCGATCCCAAAATATATTACATTTAATCCCATTTAATCTTAACAATAATGATAATAGTAAATAAAATATTATCTTTACCTGAATACCAAAATATCTGAGCAAATTTTTATTTACATTAACAAACACTTTAACATGAACAATTTAAGTCTTAAACTGGATTACAAGAGATTGTAAAAGACCCAGAAAGAGACCACATGTGAGATGGATGAATGAGATGAGAAAGTGTGCAAGGGTGATGTGGAAAAGAGAAGCTAAAGATCAGAGAAGATGGATTGAACTTGGAGAGACCTTCATCCTGCAATGGATTGATAATGATGATGATGATGATGATAACATGAATTAACTAAGAAAATAGTAAATATATCAATAATCCATCTGGTTTATGGAACAATTCATTTAATTTTATAATATACATTTGAGAATGGCATAAAAATATTAAATTCCATTTACTATGATTATTAATCCAAGATAATCCATTTTTTAAAATCACTTATAACTTGGTCATTCATTATATCCTATATTTGTTTGGAGGATCCATAATTTTAAGTAACATTTAAATATTTCTTCATAATCCATTACCCTTTGAATATTATTCATATATTTAGCATGGGATAATCCTTAATCCAATTACTCAAACATTGAACAACAGTCATAATTTGTTGTAAATAGTAGTTTAATTCCTTTTATCATTTAATCCATAAATTTTGCATTCAGCACTTCATTAATTCAAAGTACAAGTTTTATCCTATTCATTTTTGATCTTTAACCCATTAGGTTAATAATTATGATCAGCAAGAACGATCTTCATCCTTTTAAAATCAAAACTTGTTTCTTTAGCAACAAGTTTGTATGAAGTATATTTGAGATTAAAAAAAAATACTGTATTTCAAAATAGGTTTCCTTTTATAACTGAAGATGAAATCTAAATCACATTCTTGAGACTTATAGCTATCCTTTCTTATTATGACGAAAAACAATGATTTTATAATAGTCTTCGGAAAATATTTCAGCAATTTGCTTTAAATTAAAAAATACACACACACACACCCCAATATCCAGCTATTTATCATTATCTTTCAATAGAAGAAAAATCCAGCAATTTGATAAATATTTAGATAACTATTCCACAAGTCAATTTATCTATTTTCTGATAACAGTTGACTATAATAAATGAGATATTTTGAAATAATAAATTTGTGAATTAAATTCGATTCTGTTGTTGTCTATCTTTCTTCTGGAATGATGATAAGAAGTCAAATGCCCAATAAGGCACTTGCCTATTTATAACTTCGGTCTGCCATCGGGTAGATGAAAAACAAAATGGCTATTTAAAATTTAGGACTATTGAAAAAAATTTGTAGACAGTTTGGTTTTTTCAAATTTCACTTTTTTATACCAATGATCACATGATAGCTGGGTGATATAATATTCTCCATTATGTATTGGGATCTTTTTCCATTGTTAGTGAAATATTGGAAGAGGTTACTATGGTTTCTAGTGCTCAAAACATTAGAATTATGATTTTTAAAATAAGGCAGTAGAAATTTTTCATTTTCATGTTTTAAGAAAAAAAATATTTTTACAAATATTTATTCAAAACAAATAAATCACGAACACTACATTCTCAGATATTAATTTATCCTAAACAACTTCAAATTGATTTTTAAATAAATAATATATTAAATAAGTTGATTTAGCAACTAAATCAATTTTTGCTAAATTAAAATTGTAAACACATATGCTTATGCATGCACACACACACACGCAATTTATAAACTACAAGAAAAGTTGTTTTTTTTTTTTTACATATAATTAAAATATAATGTTGTATATTTATAATCATGTTCTTTATTAGATGTGATATGTTGGACTATTTCCATCATCTATGAGTTAATGTTGAATGTATTGAAAATTTTAAACTTTATTTAAACTTTCCAAATATAAACATCTTGTTAGTAATAATACACAAATAGCCAACACCGGTTAGTAATTACACAACATTTCAAGTATTATTCTCCATTATTCTTCAGGTGTTGCTAGTCTATATGCACAGTGACAATATTCACTTATATGGAAAATACTCTATCAATTGAGCTATTCTGACAAAGACATTATTCTCCACTCTTCTTCAGGTGTTGCTGGCCTTTATGCACATTGACAATATTCACATATAAGGCAAACACTCTACCAACTTAGCTATTCTGACAAAGGCAACATATAGTAGAAATTTGATATATTTATATATGAGAGTTGGTTCAAATCTTCCTGAGTCCTTGGTTTTTTTTATGAGCAAGACTAATTAGTTGTTGTTTTTTTATTGTTTAATATTTTTTTTAAGAGCAAGATTAATTAGAGGTTTCCAAACATTGTGTATTGCCACACTGGGTTGACTTATGGAATTATTTACCATTGTCATTTGAGCAGCTTCCTTGAATTTTCTTCTATGCATTTTTTTCTCTTTATCTAATATCTTTGTATTTTATCAATTAAACATATAGTCATTAGTACATACATGATCTGCTAATGTAGACACATCTGTTTTTTTCTCTTTTAACCATTAGTTTGTGTTCTTTCAATTACTGTTCAACAGGGTGACAAGTCTCACCAATGTATTTTCTTTCACACTCACATGGTATTTCATAGATGCAGTTTTTGTTCTTCAGCATTTCCAGTTTAGGCTTAGTAGAACTAAGAATTCCCTGAAGTGTGATATGGCTTTGGAAAGCTGTTCTAATGTTATATTGACTGCAGATTTTCTTTAATTTGTCTACCACTCCTGGTATGTATGGATACACTACCATACCAATAATTGTTTTCTCTTTTGATGTCTCTTTGTGTTGTCTATTGAAGATTTTCCTGATGACTGCTAATAGATAACCATTCTTCATAAGCATTTTTTCTATGTGAATCATTTTTTTCAAATTACTGGTTTCTGAGAAAACCTCATTTTCTCTGTTTCATAGTGATAGTACAATTCCATGTTTTGTGTTTCTCATATGATTTGATGTATATTCCAAGTACTTGCCAGTGTGTGTTGGTTTCCTATACACTGTTGTTTTTACTTTGCAATGAGGAAGTCTTGTCACAGGAACATCCAAGAATGACAATTTTTGTTCTTGTTCTGATTCCATTGTGAATTTAAGGGTAGTAGATATGTTGTTAATGTGCATCAGGAATGACTGTAATTGTACCTCACTAAGTGGCCATATGCCAAATGTATCATCAACATATCAAAGCCACACTTTAGGTGGACATGGAGTAGTATTTATGGCTGTGGTTTCAAGTTCTTCCATGTAAATATTGCTGAGCAAGGGTGACAGTGATGATACCATGGTCATCCCTTGATTTTGTTGGAAGAAGTCTGAGTTATATTGAAAGTATGTTGTTGTTACACAGAATGTTAATAATTCCATTATACTATCAATAGGTAGAGCTGTTCTAGTTTGTAGACTATTATTATCATATAACCTTTTCCTTACAATAGACTAATGCCTCATCACATGGTACATTTGCAAGCAGACTTTCCACATAAAAGTTTACAAATATGTCAGTTCATACCATTTTCATGCTCCTTCCTAATTCTACATAGTGCTTAGAATCCCTGACAAAAGTCTTTGTCCTGTATGCCAATAAACTAAGAACTTTGAAAAGAAATCTTGGCAAATTTTTACATTGTGAATTTTTAGAACTAACAATAGGTCTTAATGGAACATTGTTTTTATGGATTTTAGGTAGTCCATACAGGTGAAGAATCTTGCTGAAATATGAAGTTAATTTTTTTTCTGAATCACTGAAATACCTCGAAACGTCCAGAGTAATGCTTGTAGTTTTACCTCTGTATTTGGAATTGGATTTTTTGCTACTTTTTTGTATTGGACTGCTGTTATCATAATTAGTTTTATCCATTAAAATGGTAGTGTTACCTTTGTCAGCAGGAAAAATGATTATCCTGTTTGAGATATTTAATAGCTTTTCTCTCATCACACAAAATGTTTGACTTCTGCTTGTGCACTTGATGTCTTTCAAGTGTCCTTTTTATGCTCCATCATAACTCTGCCACTTTCTAGAGTCAAGTTTTGGGTCATCTCATAAGTGGCTGCCATTATCTCCAATAGTGGGACAGTAGATGGTGTAATGGAAAAATTCAAACCTTTTTCAAGAACTGATAATTCAGCATCAGTAATGTGTTTAGAACTAAGATTTTTCACGGATGATGAGGATAGACTAGTTGCAGTATTACTTTTGACTTGCCCATGTAGATTTACAAGCTTCTTTTTCTGAAGCTCTTTTATCCTTCCATGTAACTTACAATATGATTTGTTCACTGGTTGACAAATTCTTGAGAAATCTTCATATGTAAGTTTATTTTGTAGAAACTATTTCACATTTTAAGGAATATTAAAATAACTTATTTATTTATATAAATTGAGATTTCCTTTTTTAAATTAATTTTGGATAAGATAGGAGCCCTTGCCAGATTTCTAATTAATATTAAGTCTGAGATAGAGATTTGCCCTGGCAAAAACTTCTAATTAATGATGATGTGGAAGATAAGAGTGCACATAAATAGCCCTGGGATTTTGGACTAAGGATTATTTGTCTATTCTTTTTTTACTCTGCTTGTTGAGTATTGATTCAGCTTTTATTACACTAATAGTGATTCTTATACCAGTTGTTGTACTGTCTTATTTTTAAAAAAATTTCCATCCATGTCTACATACCATGAATGAAAATATCACATTTTGCTGTCTGCTAATAAGAAATTATGCTGAAATTATATTATTGACAACTATTTGCTAAATAGTGATCATTTCTGCAGAATGCCAAAACTACACACCATAATGAATGTTTTCTATAACAGCAGTGCTCAATCAACCCAAAGACAGACCTCAGATCCTGAGTTATTCCTTCAATATCATGTCTTAAAAGCCTGAACAAGATCTGATCCCTAAGATTGCCTTTTTTCTATTCTGATTATTATATCTGAATTCATATGTTATGATATGCCATAATTTCAAAGCAGAGAATAATTAATGTAATAAATTTTTGAGAAAAATAATTAATAGCTCTCCTGATATAAATAGCTGCTTTGAAATTATTTTAAGAGATAACAACAGATTACTATGTGCTTGTTGTTATCTATATTTAATTACTTAATATGTATTAGTCTGTATTTAAGCTTTGTGAATTATTATTATATCTGTTAGTTAGATAACACACAGGCACATTTGCAAATAGTTTTTTATTTTTTAAATATTGATGACCACCATTTTTTTGTTTTAATTCCTTATGTGGGGGGTATATCCATTAGTTAGACACCAATTTTTGTTTTTCTATTTGCATTTTACTTGTTTTTGATCGAATTCTTGATGCATAGCATTTTCTTGGTTTGAATTTCATAGTGCTTTCTTTGTTGTTTTTTTTTAATTTGTATTTTAGAAGGATTTGTTTGATTTAGGCATTTTAATTTGTCCATTTCAACTACTTTTGGATAGAAATTCTTCATTGGGGGAGGGTGTGGCATTTGAAGCATTTTCACCATTTCTGTTTTTGTAATTTGAATTTTATAGCATTTTCTTGGATTTTTTTTTAAATTTGTATTTTGTGCTGCTTTGGAATCTGATTGCAGATGTATATTTGCAAATTCTGAAACCTAAATATTGATGAAATTGTGTTTTTGTAATTCCACTATTAAAGAACACCCATCTGCCATTAATGAAGCTTCATCAATTTTTTGACATTTAGCATTAAAGTTTTTCTGTTTTTGTTGTAATCCAAATTTCATAGCATTTTCTTGGGTTTTTTTTTTTAATTTGTCTTTTAGAAGATTTTGTTTGGTTTATTTTGCTTTATGCATTTTACTTTGTCCATTTCAGCAAATAATTGTTCATTCTGGGGGGGGGGGGGCTGCATTTGATTTATTTTCACTGATTTCTGTGTATTATAATTCAAATTTCATAGCATTTTTCTTTTTGTTTAAAAAAATTGTATTTTTAAAGGATTTATTCAATTTACTTTTCCTTAGGCATTTTAATTTCTCGATTTAAACCACTTTCAGATAGAAATTTATCACTTACAGGTTTCTGGGAATTTGTTGATATTGCAGCATCACCTAGTGGCCACATGTCACAGTCAGAAACACTACCGAAAAGATCAATCCAGTGATGATTTGCTATATATATATTTTGAGGAAATGTTCTAGCAATTCCTTAAAAATGATATTAAAAAATATATGACTTAAAATGCAAGCATAAATTTGTTAGAATTAAAATCAAAAAGCAAATCTTTTAAATTAATTTAAAGACATTGATAATTAATCAATCAACAATTACTGGTTCAAAATTGAGTTTTTTAATAGAAAAAAGAATACTAGAATAGAGTTGAATAGCTGATTCAAATTGTATTTTATATATTACACATGCATATATGAATTTTACTTACTCTTAATGTATTTTAACCAAGGGATTAATTATGGAAAGTATATTTTGAATAACTTTTTATTGTGGTAATTTAAAATATGATGTAAATGTCAGTGTGCAAATACACACATGCATATGTAAATTTTTAATTAAATTTTTTTTGTATATGACAATTCAACTATGTCTAGAAATTATAATGTCATGTGTGTGTATGCATATACATATCAATGAGTGTCAGATAGACACATGTAAAATTTAATCATTTTTTTATTTTGTTAAATGACAATTGAAATAGATTCATTGTATAAATTATAATGCATGAATATATATATATTTATTTATTTATTAAAACCTATTAAGAGATATTATAAATCAATGTAATCACTTGAACTTTGTGTTAAGATTGTAAATCACAATGTGATAATTTTTTATTGTATATTAATCAAAGTCAGAAGGCTTAATTTATATGTATATCCATATTCTAGAGACCTTTTATTCAATTGTTAAAAATTGTATTGCATCATCTCTTGGTCACCATAACTGTACTTGATCTTGTGTTCTTCTGAGCTGGATTACAGCATAACAGTTGATTATATGAATGGGGATGTATTTTAATGCTAATGGGCACTAAGATTATATTCTTTAAAGCCCATGCACTATATTTTATTTAAGTCTTTATTAGAATTTAATTTTATAGTTGGCCAGTATATTAACATACTACGTAGCCAGAGCATTGATGATGATCAGTATGTTTTAATATCCCAGCATTATGTTTTTAGAGTTGTGTATTCTGATGGATTAGCACTTAAGTGGTGCATCCAAATTAATGGTATCAATAATCTGCCCCAAGCTGGCAAGGGCTAAATAGTTGGTCTGGTCTACAGTAGACCTATTTTAAATCCAGCCACAAGATGGACTATTGATTTATTGTATTAATGTATTTTGATTGATCATTCATGATAATGAATGGTGACTACTTATCCCTCCTTTTACTTATTGATAATGCTGGTGATGAATTTATAATTATACTTATAATTGCTCTGATGAGTAACTAGCTGATATCTCAGTGATATCATGCCCTTGTGCTCATAATATATAACATTATTTATATATTTTGGATATTAAACATTACTTTAATATCTCTTACTAGTACTTCCTTATACTTAACAATATCTCATATTTCTATCTCTCTCTATCTCTAAAAATGGCAGGTTTGAAGTCCTTCTTATTTAGGAATAATAGTCTTTGCAAATATTCATCAGATAAAGGCAAAAATATTGAAATATATTCAAATGAATTGTTAAATGTTGGCTACAGTTATAATCACATATATAATGTTATTAGAGATTTTAATATAAAATATAAAAATAAAAATTTTAATAATAATATTGATTCTCCTGCTAATAAAAAATATGGATATCAATCCCATATATTTCAAATTATCAAGTAAAGTTTATAAGGAAAATTTATAAAGATATATGTGACATTGCATTTTACACACTTCCTACATTAAACAAATTAATAAATAACTCCAAAGATAAAACCTTGTTTATAAATAAAAATTGTGTCATTTATAAATGGATATGTAGGTGTGGTAATGGATATATAGGTGAATCTAGATGTATGTTGGAAAAAAGAATTAAAGAACATTTGCTATTATTAAAACATGTTCAGAAATTGAAAGAAAATTGCATAGTAGATAATGATATTTCAGCATCTGTTTTTTACGACCATAATAAATCATGTATTTATGGTTTTGACTTCAATTTTAAGAGTGTAAAAATATTGCAAATTGAAAAAAATAACAATAAAAGAAAAATAAAGAAAGCTATGCTAATATACAAATATAAACATGACTTGATTAACAGGCAAGCAGCAAACGTTAAGATCATGGAATTGTAGGAAAGTTAGCATTTCAAAGCTTTAGTTGAAACAGATTACTGGGATAATCGAAAGCACTCCTAAGTGGATGAAATATTTTTTAATTATTAAGTTACTGTATTTACAAATATTCAGTTATATAATTACGTATAATGCTTTAAAAATACAGACATCAAATCATAATATTATATATATATATATCCACAGATGGCGTCCTATATATATATATATATATATATATATATAAAATTAAGAGTGTGCTAATAGCTCTAAACAAGCTTTTTTTTTTAATGATAAATGCTACTACAAGAGAAGACATTCAAATCATTTTTATATCTTGGATTGTCTCCATCCCCAGACCGGTTTCGACCTATGGGTCTCTTCAGTGAGGAGTTGGGACATTAGATTTAAAAAACCAACTCAAGCAAAGCATTTATCTAAAAGTTAATTGTTAGAAGATCTGAAACTTTTAAACATCTACATGTCTTTAAAGTCAGCTCTCCAACTGAAAAAATCATATATATATATATATATATATCATTACATTAACTTTTATATTTATATTTTGAACTGTGGTTGGTGATGATTTTTCCACCATTCCAGGTTCACTCCATCTTTCCAGCTGATACCCCATCCATTACAATGTATATGTTTGTGTATTTGGTTAATTATTTGTTTACCTCCTGCTTGCCCATGAATCCTCCATCAATCTAAAAGTCTATTTTATCCCTATTTCATATAATTGCTTATCTACATTTTGAATTTTCTTTCAATAAAATGTGTGCGTTTTAAAATCAAAAATTGTAATGTATAAATCCAATCTCAATTAATAACTGAGGAAGAAGAGATTGGTTAGTTATCTTTTCAATTTTATATTTACATTTAATAATTGCTTATGAAAATCTCTCTTTCTGTATATACATATTTATAAAAAATTGTTTTTTCCTACTTATTTAATATGTTTCAGTTCAACTGTAAAATTAATAACATATCAGATATATCCAATTGCTAATCGATAATTTGATACATTATTAATAATTTCTTGTACAACTCCATATACAAAAGATTGTTTTTGCTATTTATTTAATATGTTTCAGTTCGATTGACAAATTAATAACATATTGACTATTTTTAATTGTTAATCGATAGTAATATTATATATTTTACAACTATCTTTATAGAAACGAGTTCACAAATGATTTTTTTTTTTTTGCTAAGCTATAGAAGTTTGTTCTTTAAAGTTATAGTTTATTTTCTCTATATACATTAAAAAATGACTTTTTTAATATACATGTATTTGTGATATCTAAAAATATTTCAGGTGAATTTTTGAACTACTAAAAAGACATCAACTGTCGCATAGCAACAAGAGGATTTTAAACTGGATGGATTTTAGAGCGTTAAATGGTCACAATCATACCAAAAAAAAAAAAAGAATAATTATAAAAGTTTTGTAGCGTTATTATTTTTTTTTAATTTTTGTTTATATATTATACAGAGATCATTTTATAGTGAAATATTTTTATAATTTATATGTAGAGGGTTGGATTGATCAATTCTGGTACCTAAAGCAAAATGTAAAACTTTTTTTAAATTTATTTAGAAGGGCTTTAATAATGCAAAAGTAGCACATTCGCTTATCATGCCTGTAACCTTGAGTTCCAATCCAGACCAAATAAAAGTCTGACCTAGAAGATTTTCTTTTAAATAGATAAACCATGGGTATTCTAGTTAACAATCTAATAATGATCAGCCAATGGGTATTTAATTATTGTTAGCTAGAGGATGAAACAAAGATGAAAAATGCTCAAACCCTCACCAACTGGAAATTGGTAAGCTTAATGATAGTGCTCTGTCCTCACTGTTTTATTATGAAGGGCTGTTGGAGAGGCATTTGGCCATAGTGACATTGTTACTATTGAAGACAATGATGTTTTATCTATTTATTTAAAATGTCTACTGAATAGAAAAGTAGGGATATTATAGGAAAAAAGTGAATTAAATCAAAATAATATCTTTGTTTTTTTAAAAAACATGAATATAAAAAAATACAATTAAAAAAAACAAACAAGGCAAAACTCTCTCCATATAGTAGTGCCACCCTGTGCCAATCAGAGTAATCAATGGATGCCAGAAGGCTTGTGCATAAAATCCCTATCTAATGCCTTCTGGCATCCATTGATTACTCTGATTGGCACAGGGTGGCACTACTGTATAGAGAGTTTTGCCTTGTTTAATAACAATTATGTGCTAGTATGAGATAGTGATCATGTGATGTTTAGTGGTTTAGAAAAACAAACAAAATAAACTAAATATAAAAAAAAAAATACTGTAAATATATGCACACACATGTAAATACATGAAACAGTCAATACAAATAATATCAATATCAGTAACAATCAACAATCTCAATCTGTTGTCAAGGCAACCTCCTTTTACAATAAAGGTGGATATCCAACTTTATCTATGGTCCAATATGTTTATATAGACATTAAAGATTGCAACTTAATTAAAGAGAGTGATATTGAGGCTCCTATAGCAATGTAAACATGATATTAATTAAGTGATAATTAAAGGGTATATTTGGGATAAAGATAATCTCCATTTTAATGAGTAATAAATAATAATCATTAATATAATTCTTTAAAGTGGTTTTTGGAAAACTATGAGTGCAAAAAGTTTGACACTTGTCAAACTATAGGAAATTGTTATCTATGTAACCCTAAACAAATAATGAAAATATGTGTAAGAGATTGCAATCAGGGTCAACTGATGAGGAGTGTTTTAGCATGAAATGCTTTCAGAAATTTGTGATGAAATAGAAATTTGAAATATATATATATATATATGAAATTAAAGGTATATCTTAAAATAATAGTGCATATGAAATTTAAATTACAATATGAGCTATATATATCAAACTCACTTTTAAAAAAAGTGAACTGGGTGTTCCAAAAATGATCCAGAGTGAGAGGGCTGGTCTGAATTCTGGGCTGATGGCTGATTGTGATATGATTGAGCCAAGGTGAAAGATGTATTAAGTTAATAATAAAATTTGAATATACAGCATATATATTGATCCTTTGAATATATTAATGGTCATTGTAGATTATTTAGTATGCACATAAATTAAAATAATAGACTAAATTCACCGTATAATTTAAAACTATGTCAAAAAAACTAAGCTTATATAACAATAGAATTAAAAAATAGATTGGTATCATTCTACTTAACTCAGTGGGAGATAGTTATTTGTTTCAAATATACACCCATGCATATATATATATGTGTGTGTGTGTGTGTAATAAATAAAGTTTGATATCTGTATTCATTTCACAATATATGTAATATACAAATCAATATATATATATATATCAAAATACAGTACAATTTATATAAATTATATTCTTTTAGAAGTACTTTCGACTATACACTTTGTAGTCTTTATCAACTATATAACATTGAATAATCAAAACGAGACAACCTTTAACAACACCCATAGTTCAATTCAGATTTCCCACAGTTCTGTTATCTTAACATTTGATGACTGGCGATTCATTAACATTTGACGATTTGTATATTACATATATATAGATATTAATTGATTGAGCTAAAGAACTATATACTCAATGACTGGACATATATATATATATAAAGAATATTTATTTTAATCCACCCATTTCATATATTTATTGTTTATGAGCATCATATAAATCAGGAGCTTTATCGAATCTATATTCATAATTAAGTCTTTCTATCCTTGTTACATTAGCTCTTATAGCATGGCAAGCACACGAGAAATACAAATTATGAGGCTAGATTTAATTCATTATGTTATTAATAATGATTACAGAATATAATGAAATATGATAGGAAACCATCAGAATAGCTAATATTTATCAAATCCAAAATAAATAAATAAATGAGAAACCACCAAAAAAAATGATAATATAACTTTATTACAGATATGTATATAAATATGAAAATTATTTAACAATTATATATAAAATAACTAAATAATACTGTAAGAAATATAAATAAATAGCTGAAATGAACAATATCTTCAAAATTTTATTAAAATTTTTTTTAACTTGGAAAATAAATAAATATCTTAAAATTATTTTATGCAAATTCAAAATATAATTTATATCTCATGATCAAATTTCCATATTGATCACTTTTTTAGTTGTAATTCAACAGCATATATTACTTCAATTGTACTTTCTAATTATCCATCATATGTATTTATTTGTTATTTATAGTATATTGGACTAAGAATTGTTATACTTTGAATTTGGGCAAGAATACTGGAAAAACATTTCCAAATTAACTATCTCCGAAAAGAACCTTTAAAATATTTTATACTGTCATGTGATAGATTATTTCTTTATATGTACTTCCCATTTAATATCTAACATGACTGCAAATATATTCATTAATTATTTTGCATACATTAGTTCATATCATACACCTGGAAGCATTTTCATGCACCATAATCATAGCTATTCATTTCTAACTTCTTGTGGCTAGTATATTTTGCGATTATTGAAATGTGTAATATTTGAATACAAATGAAATGTGTGTGTATATATATATATACATGCTTTAAATGTAATTAGAGTGGATTTTAACACAGACTAGTGGGTGACTGAAGAAATCTTGAGAGTCTGTGTTCAAATTTCCTCTAATTATATCTAAAGCTTAAGTATATTCATTATACCTTGTAGTCAAATATTATGTTTACAGCCTGTATTCTGCTCATCTCTTTTCTGTGAATTTAAATGGACATATTAAGGTCCTATATATGAGGGGTCAGATTGGCTAAAGTCAGCACATGGATATGACACCAATATTGATATTAACAAAAGTTTTGAACATTCCATCATCAGATTTTCAATGATATGGACAACTGAAAAGTTGGAGAGTGGAGAGGATTGAAGCCTATCCATTAAAGTGTGCAGATTTGCTATTTTAATATAAACAGAGTACTGATTATATATGTGTGTGTGGGAGATGATGATCCAGACCAACTGATGAGTGCTGGTTCAACATGAAATACATATATTGGATATCATTTGTACTCTTCACATATATGTCACCACGTGTATCAGTTATATAAAATGGAGTGGATGACTGAAGGGAGGTTGAAAGTCTGATTATTGAATGTGTAAAATGTCTTCTCTAAACTTAAACAGTACATTGAATAATATATCTGCTTAATTTATTCATGAACTATTGAGGTCTTCAGTTTTTAATGTAATATTTAATCTGCATTCTCTATGCATCATAATCCAATAGTATACATTTATTTCTTTTATAATAAAAAAATTATACATCTACCTAATTTCATGGAATATTGTGTATTTTACTCAGGAATAATATTTTTTATTTTGTAACTTTATTTTGATACCACTATATAAATAAATACCTTATTATATATATGTTTAACTTCAAATAAGAATGACGTATAGTTAATTTTAAATAATTTCACAAGCATCATTCATTCAAGCATAATAAAGTAATTTAAAGTGACTATTTAATATCTTCACACTTTCATCTCCAAACATTTAAGATTGGCTCATACTTAAACATTTGGGTTGAAAAGATAGATGGATTCATTCTATCTTTTCATAAAGACTTTATCTTGTGTTTGAGAATGAGAGTATTCATTTACATATAGTTTAAAATCTAGAAAGTGCATGTGCATTAGCCAGATTGCTAATTTACAATTACAATTTATTAACATGGTGCTATATAAATAAATACCTTATTATGTATATTGCTTTACATTAAAATATGTATTAAAAAGATGTCTTTACATGTGTTATTCTTAAGTTCATTTATGTTTATTTTAATAAATGCAAATAACATAAGTAAATAAATAGTATCATTTGCATGATACTATTTTACATTATAAACAATCGCATGATCTTTTACTTTTTATTTATTTTCTGCTGATTGGATGTCTTCTTTCTTTAAGGTCTTTCGATCTGAAAGCAATGTATCAAATAATACTATTTTTTATGTAATGATTACTTTATTGATTATAATCTTTTAATGTTCCACATTGTTTTAGTACTTAAATCCATGATGAGATGAAATAGGTTTGAATTTTAAGATAATTTTTCCAGTTCTTTAGAAATTTGCCAATGTGAAGGAAAACAAGCTCTATCCCCTTCCTCTTTGACTTTTTTAAAACCCCATTTTATTTCTTTATGAGTTTTAAAAAACAAATTTCTATTAGTTTTATAACTACTACGTCTTACTGTATTCTGTTTTAGAATAAGTATATAATGCATTTTGTTACATCATGTTTTTCTGCTCAATAAAATTAATTGTCATAAATATAATTACATTTTATAGATTAATATTTTACATAAAAAATTATAATTTGTTTCTATTTTTTTAAATAATTAATCAGAGTAATATATGTATTATTGTTTTTTTTTAATCAAATGAATAAATATATTGACCTCATTGTGTACATGTTTACATTCATTCAACATTATGTATGAATCCACTCTACTACTAGAACTAGTCTTATCACTCATGGCTAAGACAAAAGTTGTGCTTTAGTTTTTACAAAATATTACTTACCTATATTGACAATATGACTTTTGTCAATTATCTTAATGAAAGTTCAGTGAATATCTTTTACTCTTATTTTGTTTTTCATATTTTTAATATTATTTTCTTTTATTCGGAGTATTACTTTGCAGTTATCTGTTCAATAACTGCTAGAAACCAGTCAACACTTAGACAATCTCAATATAGATAACAATCAACAATCTCAAACTGTTGTCAAGGCAACCTCCTTTATTTATTGTTAAAAGGAGGTTGCCTTGACAACAGTTTGAGATTGTTGATTGTTATGAATATTGGATTGTCTAAGTGTTCACTGTTTTCTGATGGCCATTTACAAACCCATTTAGCCTTGAGCATCATTATGCTTATATATATAGAAGACAATCCCATTATCAATACAATCAACAATTTTAAACTGTTGTCAAGGCAACCTCCTTTTAACAATAAAGGTGGAATCCCTTATATATTCCTTTTTATATAATAAATAGCTGGATAGTTTCTTTGTAACTTGCTTAATTACTTAATTGATCTTGAAATACAGTAATTCTTAAATAATTTTATAAAATTTTCAGTTTAGGAAAACTGCCTTGGTTAACTTTATATCTATAAATAAAATTAGCAGAATTCTTTTGTCACAACATTATTTGGCAATACCTGTTTAAAAATATTTTACAATCTGGAGTCAATCATTTAGTTCCCCAACCCACTTATGTGTCGATTGATCAATTATAGAAATAAAAAACTTTTTTTACTAATAAATATAAAAAATAACTTTAAGAAATAGATCAGTTTGCAAGTATAATTAGGTGATTTTTTTTTTACTTTTTAAAAAAGTACAAAAATGGGGTAGATAGTGCTGATGATGATAAGTTTCTGTATCCATATTATCCTCAACCTTATACTTTTATTTTCAAATTGTTTTTTATAACTTTTTTTAACAAATAAGATTTGCAATATTCATTTGTTTATAAATTAATTTTATTTAATATAATAACTTCATAATTATTTTTGTCTATAAACTAAATTGTGAAAACCTTTAAATATAATAAATAAGGTTTTTCGCGTAAAAGCCTGTGTTTATTTTCTGAATTAATACATGTAAATAATAGTTAAAAACCCAACCCTATGATTATTTATTTATAATCTTTACCAAGAATAATAATACCAATCAGAAAAAATTACAAATACTTTAACTAATAGCAGAGATTATGATCATGCCTCACATTGGCCATCGACTATACTGATTCAAAATTAAGGGGGGAAACATGTATATACACAACATGGAAATAAAAAAAAAAATAAACTCAAATATATGTCATATCTGGTGATGCATGAAAGTAATTACTTCTTTAACTATTAATTATGATATATGATCATATTTTGCTTCAAAGTGGCATGCTATTTTTAATAGCATGTAAAATGCAATTATATATATATATATATATTAAATGTAAAAGTATAATAGCCGTTATAAAAAATATTATATATAATACACCTGGGTCTCATTTTACGTGATAGATAGGTTCCTGAAAAAACACGCGCAAACAAAATTGTGCAAAAATAGATGTAAATTACCTTAAAAAAGGGGGGATATGGACTGTGATTTTTTAAAAATTGCATAAAAGCAAAGCACCAACATAAAATTACTTTAAAATTCGTGCAAAAAAAAGATAAGGAAATAAAATATGACTAATAAAAAATTTCAAATTTGAAAAAAATTGATACAAGACAAACTTTTTTTAACTATAATATTTAATTTTATTCAAAGCAATATATTTTTATGCATAATTTACAGTAATTTACATTTTTTATACACATTTTATTTATTATCGTCATTTGCCGATAAACAGGTTTGTTTGCAAACTGGTAAACAATCAGATTCTTCACAAGAGAAAATACAACTAGCGCCAACGTCACTCTCATGTTGTGTTAATGGTTTTCTGGTGACAACATAATTAGTAATTAATCTTTAAGATGATGATTTTATTAATTGTTTATGAAACTAACAACTAAAAATTAAATTCTTATTTTTGTCTTAAATTTTTTAACTTTCAATTCCGTTTAAAAATCAAATTTCACATCACATTAATTTCAAGTCGCTGTAAGTAATTTTTAAATTGTTAATTACAATTAAAAATCAGATTTTAATTTTTAATTGTCAAATTTAATTGTGCCCACTGCTATTACTCACCTTTTAAAAATAAACTTGTGGACACTAAATGATTAATAATTGATTACGTTCTTTTTTAAAAAGCAAAAACAGAATGTGATTTAAAATGCAAAATTAACACACACAATGTTTGAACAAATTTACATTATAATCTTGTAAAATTTTATGTGTGTATACATAAAATGTGGAAATCATGATTTTAATTTTATTATTTCATAAAATCTTACTATTATAAAGCACTGAAATTATTGAAATTACTAAGATGAAAGTCAAATTCCAATAATGTGCTATTACTTTCAATATAACGTAAGTACGCGAAATTTATTATTTAAAGTAATAGCATATTATCGGAGTTCTACTTCCAGTGAAACATGAATCGCGTAACTTCAAAATCGTGTTAAATAAGTCTGCATAAAAAGAGACCCAGGTGTATATAAATAATTTAATGGTAAAAGAAATGTTATATTTAAATTCTTTAGTAGGACTTTCAATTACATAGTAATCCTCATCAGCTTTAACTGAATTTCAAATTTTAATGTTACGTAAATTTCCATAAGCTGTGTATGGCCGTATTTGCAACTTGAACTATTAATAACATTATCTTTATATTTATCTATTAAAATTGCCTCTTTAATTTTCCTCTTTTTATGATTCCTTTCTTCCATTAATATTTTTATTTAATTAATATTAAATAATTATTAAAAATAATGTAAATAGTCAATTTAATACAGCTTCAGTATTCTTTGACCATAAAAAAACTTGTAATTATAGGTTTACATTTACTATTAATGAAATAAAAATATTAATGGAAGAAAGGAATCATAAAAAGAGGAAAATTAAAGAAGCAATTTTAATAGATAAATATAAAGATAATGTTATTAATAGGCAAATTGCAAATACGGCCATACACAGCTTATGGAAATTTATGTTACATTAAAATTTGAAATTAAAGCTGACGAGGATTACTATGTAATTGAAAGCGCTACTAAAGAATTTAAGTATATTTCTTTTACCATTAAATTATTTATATTATATATATATATATATATATATATTAAGTGTGTAACTTGAAATAAGTCAAATAGTAATAAGATATAATGAATGTCATTATAAGTGACATTGATTATATTTCAAGTGATCAGTAATATCATAATGGTTGTGAGGTTTAAAGAAAGTGAATTTTGGCAGTACCAATGAGTCCTCGTTACTATGGTGATGGTAACTATTGAATTCTATTCAAATAATTCTGAAATAAAACTATTTAGATCCATACACACTCATGAATATGTGACATTACCATATTCAGATACATAGAAAAGAATAAAACAGCAGACATTAGTACATTTGTATGAAATACATTGCATAAGGATGTGGACAAATATATATATATATTCTAACCTTCAATCTCGTGCATCCTCACTTCCAGATAAGACATGATATAAAATAAAATGGATTCTAGCTCAGTTATTAATTAATAAATAAAATATTCAACATTAAAATTAAAATGTTTCACTAGCTCAAATTTAAGATAGAATAAGGTTCAGTTTATAAAAATAAATTAAATAAATATTTAATATTTTCATGAGACTTGAAGTGAAAATACAGGTGACAAGATAGATTACATTGAACCAATATCCCACAGGATACTACCTCAATGGCATAAGAACACTATCCCCCCTTTATTACTATTTCAAATAACAATCTCATAGTATTCTTACGACTTTAATAACTTCTACTCACTAAGATTAAACTAATAATTAAGTCTTAATCTTCTATTTGTAATAATCTAGCTCAATAAAATAATCTCAGGTTCATAAAGTTTATTCTAAGTTAATTTAAAAATACGGTAGTAAAATATGAGAAGGGATTTTATGTCATAATCTACTACACTGAAACTAATAATAATAAATAACAGTAATAATATTCTTCATTGTTTAACTAATTCTGTATATCTTTTCTTTTTATTATAATTTTATTACCATAATAAAATAATATAATATGATCTTATATCTTTATGTAATGATATAATAAATACGTGGTAGCATTTTAATAATCTGACAAACAAAATATGTGTGGCAACTGATAGCATATAATTTAATATAATATTGTGATAACTGATTTATGACCAATAAAATAATGTAAGATTATAATTATTTAATTATAATGAATACCAATAAAATATTTAAAATTCTTAAATAATTCTCTATTTATCTTTTGTGCAAAATTATATATTTGTTTCAATTATTATGCATATATCGTGATTTCATGTAGCGATGTGGAGAAATAAATAACTCAGACACAAAAATTTTGAAATAACAAAATTTAACAAAGTTTATTACTAACAACAAATAAATAAACAATTTATTTACACTATTTACAGTGGATATCCTTAACTTTTTTACTTTACAGTTTGATCTACCAGGTTATAAAAAAAATAATTTATATTTCAATTATATCTTTATTTAGATTTAGGACAAAATTTTAAAAAAATGTTACTATTTGGTTTTTCATTATAGTTAACTTATTACAAAGATATTTATCTACTTTATTAGCAACAGCATTTTATCCTTAATATTATTAAACTATCTTATTTTAAAAAATTCATACTTAGAAAAACATTCTATAGAAAACAAAATTTTATAATGAGTATGGATTTCTCAAAATATTTACAAAAATTTCATCTTGCAAAGTCAAAGATGTTACACAAAATATTATCCAAAAATTCAGTACTAGATTTTAGTATTTATCACACAATGTTTACTAATCATAATATATTCTTCTTTAAGCCTTACTTTAGTATGATATAAGTGTAATCATCAATATATTTCTGTTAATCAATAAACAAAAAATATACTATGCATATTGTTTACATAATTTACTTTGCACTATTGTATTTTAAAAAATATGCAATACTTGTTTTTCTCTTAAAAAAAAATAATATTAAAGCATTTAAAATTATTATCACTTTAAAGAAAATATCTTTGTCTAGATACTTTATTTTAAAAAGGTTTATATTTCATTTCCGAAATAAAATTCAAAATATATTCTATGATTCTTTTCTTTCCTTAGGATACTTGGATCTTCAATTTTAAGTTATAACGTCCTATTCCTTCTAAGCAAATAAGCCAATCTTATACAAAACGATAGCATAACCTAAGTTCTAAATTATTTATCATTTCTCTTAAACATATCTTACTGAACGATGCAGTTACATGAAATAAAGATAGCGAAAACAGATGCATAGGATTAAGGAAGAAAGCTAGAGTATTACTCTTAACATATCTCAAAATCATGGCACAGTGTGAAGAGGTATGACATTTACCTGCCTAATATCCTCTAGTACAGGGACGATGTTAAAGCTATTTCTTCAGCTTTATTAGAACATCAAATATTTAAAGAAATATAAACACTGTCCAAATAAAATGTGTATCAGTCATAGGGCTTTGTTAACTATGCTGATGTACACATAAAGACTAAATATTATTTCCATTCCTTATAACATCCTATTTCTTAAAACATCATCTTGGTTTCCTGTTCACTAAGTACTTCCAAGCCACTATCTCAACATTATTTCTCAAGATTTTCCACATCTTACATCGATAAATAACTATCTGCATTTACAAAACAATAAATAAAATTCATTAATAGTTAAACAATCTAGCTGTTCCACAAGAAAAGTCTGCTTACTTCATTATTCTATATGTCTAATCATATACAATCTACTTAGACAACAAAAAATATACTATGCATGAAAATTTTAAAAGAATCACATAATTATTTGTTATTATGTTGGATTATATCACTAATAAAAAAAAATTGTCGTATGCATATTTTCAAATCAATCCTATCTCATAATGTTTTTTTAAAATGTTGTATAAAAATGCATTACATATAAGTAAAAAAACTTTTACACTTCATTCTTCCAATTTATGGATGATCTAAAGAAAACAAAAAAAATATACATTATAAATTATCAATAGTTATTATTATTACCAATAACCTTTATCTAGTCATTGTGTTCAGTAGGCTTTCTTTATCCACTTGAGCATTGCAGATATAAAAAAAATTCACACCCATATACTTTATATTAAAATATTTTTAGCTAAATTATTAGATTGTTATATTATAAAAAATTTAATATTAATAAATTAATGTTTTTATGTTTTTCCTAATCTTATATAAAATTTAGATTTAAACTAGGTTAACAAAATAAAAAAAAAATCAAAACTATAATTACATATTTTCTTGATGATAGTTCCTGATAAGTCCAAAATGTTTATTATTTTCTCTAGAGTTTTTAAAAATGTTCTCCTCCAAGTGCATTAAAGTTTAAAATAAAAATAATTATTAATCCATTTAATAAAATTTATAAAAAATAAATCCTTGGTTTTAGTATTTAAGATGATAATTATTAAATCATAATATTAATTAATCCCATGAAGCTTCTTAATCTTCTCTACCAATATTCTCTGCATATCCGATGCATCAATCCATCTAATTTAATTTTAAAAATATTCGATAAACTTTTAAGTACTATTTGTATTTCCATGGATCCATCTTTTATTCATCTATGTGTTCACTTTTTTATCTATGTTTCCTTCTTGATACATTTAAACTTTCGTTTGGTATTTTTTTATAAATCTCTTTTAAAAATAAAAAAAAACTTTAAGTACTTTTAAACAAATCTTTTCTAAATACATTTTTAAATAATTCTAAGAATGGATATTTTAATATCAAAAAAACGCTTCTGAACATATTTTCCTGGGTTCTTTCTTTAATTCTTGAAAATATTTTTTAAAATGTTATCTTCAGAAAGTATATAACATTTTACTCCTTTGAATATCATATTATATAAACGATTTATAAGATATATTTGTCTTATTACTACTTTTAAAAAAATAAATCTTGGATCAGCTTATAAATAATACGTTTCAATACATTTTTTTTTTAGACTCCGTATAATGTCCGAGCTGTGGTTTTTTATGTACCAAAACAGCTCTCTGGTGAAGTATTAATAAAGCTGTATCAATAAATATTCCAAACATTTTACAGTATTACAATTTATATCCATTTTATTTCGTAGTATATCCATTTTTTATTGCGTAGTCTAGGTTAAACTTCAGATAAAATACTACTGATAAAGGAACTTTAAAAATTTAACAAAGCATGTTAAACGAAATTATTAAAATATTTTTTTAGTTTACACTCTCTTTTTTTTTGCAAGTTACTTTTAAAATATTAATTAGTTTTTGCAAATAAATTATGAGATAGCGCTAAAATTGACTAAAATAATAATTTTAAATACTATCTCTTCAACAGCTATAATTTACCTTTCTCTTGTTTCAATACATTATTAATCTCCCCCGATAACCCTGTGCAAATCATATTTATAGTCTGTAAGAATACCTATTCCTATTGGTTAATTCTTACTTTAGCTTGAGAACAAATTTACATATTTTTAGTTTATAGTAGAATTAAATTTCAAAATTAGAAATTGTGACGTAATGAACTTAAAATATTATTTAAAATACCACTTTTAATTCAATTATAACTTTATTTAAATTATTTTAATCTTTTAAAATAACTTTTAAAATGGCATTTAATAACTTATTCCATTTCTTAATATTCAATTTATCTATTTTTATTTAAATAAAATATTTAATTTTTATATTATGAATGTATTTGTCTTTATCACATTATTTAAAACATTACATACAATAGTTAACTTAATGTTTAATACTATTTACTTTTATGATAGGCAATAATTCCATCCAATTGTATAATATAACTTTTAAAATATTTTAAACTTTATTATTAATTCAAACAAGCGTGTGTGTGAATGTATGTAATATACAAGTCACATGATCAATAACTTTGACAGACGATTTTTAATCTATTTCTCTGCCTAGATTTATAAAATTGATACACTTATTATATTATATAATATAATTATAAAATTTGGAAGAACAATTTAGAAAATATAGAATTAAATACAATTCTCACCATCATAAAGTTTATTTTTAAAATATATTATATTAATTTTGACTATTAAATATGATTATAAAATTAAATATAGCATTTATTAAATTATACATTTTAAACTATTAAAATCGAATTTTTTAAATATACTTTTAATAATTATAGCTGTGTTATTTAGTATGGCCAGCTTTTACAACCATATGCAACAATATTTAAAGCTTTACATAACTATTTTTTAAATGATTTTATATATTACGTATTCTCTTTAGCTTCAAATTGTACTTTAAAGATATAATTGACTTAATACAATTACCATATTAAAAGAACATATTCTAAATTTAAAATTTTTAGTACTTGACTGTTATGAACTATTACCGACCTATAGAAAAGGGCACAATATATATATATACTGTAATCATAACTTTAACACAGTATGGAATTTTTTCATATAATAGTATATAAAAATAGATGGATGGGTTTGAACCTAGATACCAACTATATACAATCAAATATTTACACATATATTGTACCGATCGGAATGAAAGTGAAGATCGAATCTAATTGCAAACACAATATCTGCTCTACAAGGGCGCCATCTAGGCATTTGAGCCTAGAAAAATTTATAGAGTAGGCAGATACGCACTGTTAAGATTCCACTTTCTTTAAATATTCCGACCGTTAGCCCAAGTCACTAGCTCAGTGAGTAGCAGAGATAATAAAATATAACTTAATTTTATATCTTAAATATAAAAGATTAAAAGCCACTGCCAGAAATTTACACATAAAATATTTATTTACGCACATATAAAATCATTCTAAATTCGAGGAATAGGTTTAACATTTTTAGATTTTTATATTACTCTTTATTTTTACATTTACATAAATTTCAATGATTTTAATTATTTTTTTATTTAGATTGTCAAGTATGAATAGACTACATAGATCTGCATTTGAAAATAAAACATTCTATCCCTATTTCACCCTAGGCTAAAATTCGCAGTCAAACTGGCATCAATCCATCCGATACCTTTATGTATTCAATGTAGCATGAAAATACAACAGCACAAAGATACTATACTGTCAGGAATGGACATCTGAACAATATAGTTTAAGAAAAACATTGACTCTTGTCTAATACAGGAATATGACGTCTGTATAGCAAGAAGAACAATAAAATAAAAACTCCATAGGAAGGGACCGCGATCCTTTTTGCCGACTTACAATCCCATCCATAGGCAAAGGGTTGGTGCGGTGTATACAGCGATTCTGCACGTAGCGAAACTCATACTACATCTATTAATTACACAAATATATCCAATCCATTGACCCAATTCAACAACGACACAAATAACCTAAGATTACCCTCCCCTAATATAACTTTACAAATCTATATAGCAATTCACGCCTGACTTAAGTTTAACATTTAGATACGTTCGCACAAATGAGTTTAAAAATGTTGGGTATAGATTGATTACATAGATTCCACAGTCAAAAACATTTCAAAATAAACATAAACGATCAAAATACAAAATTATTGATACTGACAATCGCAGAGGAAAACTTATAAGTAACCCAATAGTATTCACCATAAGATACTTGCGTTTTCACCAATAACTTAAAAGACATCCGAATAAATACATTTTAGATACTCACCGTAAGGTATCATTATTTATCGAATGTCTATATATTTTGATCAAATATGAAAACCAAAATATAATTAACCGCAAACGAATCCATGCAAGCGTCTATAAACAACTTGAAATTACCTCATTTAAAATTTAAACAATAAATATCAATACAATAAATAATAAATGGAAATGATTTTTTTTTATCAAACACACACATATATAAAATATCACATTATCAATTTAGTTGACACATAAGTCAGAGAAAAGTTCCTTTTTATAAAATTTAAATTTACTTAGCAATCTTTAAAGTTCTTAATTAAGGTTATGATTTTAACAATTGTTCAGTTCTATTGCTTACGGTAGAGAAGTCCCTGTTCCCGTTGGCAATTCCCACGCAGACTTTCCTGGAAGACCGGTCTGATGTTTTGGAGGTGGAAGTTGCTGGTTCTGTCCTGGTATCACAGTCTTTGCATTTTTAAATAAGTGAGTGAGGACGACAAGTGCCTCTTGTCGCCAGACTCACCAAAATCAAGTTGGAAAAAGCTCTCTCTGACTGGAACTCAATATTTTTTTCTTTTTATAGTCCTCCTAGGGATTCCATGAACAAAAACGTCACTGTTCTGTTTTTTCGTTATGGTCCGGGCCTTTATTTGGCTTCCATTGGTCAAGCTAAAATCCCTTTCTTCTCTTATCTAACTTTCCATCTGACTTTTTAATTAAACAGCTTTTAGATAATTAATAAACAATCATTTCCATTTATAGATTACAGGAATTAATTAATACCTGTTTTTATTTTAACTTACGTTATTTTTTTATTAAAATACTTTTATAAATCTTTTTTTTTATAAAAAATACATTCAGATACCTTTTTTTATTTATTAAAAAAAATATTTTTAAAGTTTAGCATCTGTGCGAATGTATATACGTATAACAAACATTTTTAATTTTAGCGTTTAGGTTTTTTTTTTACTTTTATTTGCGAACTTTTAAGTCTTTATTTTAAATTAATGTAACGACATATTTATATATCGTTACAATATGTAATGAGAGCTTCAAGATGTGTGCCATAAACTTTGGTTCAAATAAATAATAAGTTAAATGGTTAATAAATTTCAAATAAAAAATGTAATCCCAAATATATAATAATATTAATCAATGTGATGATGGTAATTTATAATTAAAAAAATATAAGCATTTCCAAAAGTATTTTATTTGTTTTTCAGTTTCAATAAAAAAAACTCAAAAAGATCAAACCTCCTAAAAACAGTTTACTTTTGGAAAAAATTTTAAAGTAACAATAATCATCAATTATTATCACCATCCCAGCATGTCCCCCAGTGGATTACATAATTTTTCAGGACTGTGGATATTAATTAGCATATGTGTGTATAAAGCATATATTTAGATTGAGTTACAAGCACAAGCTAAATGGATTAATAAAAAAAATGTAACACTTTATTAATCATGAATAAATAAAATATGTTGCATATATATTCACAACTATCAACACATTTATAAAAACATTATAGTAACAAAAGATATCTTAAGTTTAAGCTATAGTTCAAGTTTAAAGATTTATGGTATTTATAATGATAAAATCTTACTACATTAAATAGGGAAAAATCATTAACAACAGGTTTTTTTAAGGTAGCATTCTTTTAATATTTTATTGTTTTCCTTAGTTTTCCAATGATGATCTCTTCCTTGAATACTGGAATATTAGAGAGAGAGAAAGAGAGTAAATATAGCAGCAATGGTAATGTTCTTTATATGGCACTATCCATGTCTTTCTTCATGGCATTAGCGAGGTGTTTCACAAGCTAGTTTTTAAAATGTCAGAACTAATTTCTGGATGAACTGCATTTTCCAGACATTTTGACTGATGTGATTTTTAGATATCTATCTACAGACAGTATATGGATTTCTTCTAAATAAATTCATCATACCAAATGTTGTAACTGGAGTATTGTAACTGAAAAAATTTAATCAGCAGTTGTGAATTGTTTCTCTCATCTGTATGGATCACAGCAACACAGCTTCAATAGTGAACTGCAATCTAATGCAAAGCAATATGGAATGAATTGCTGAACTCCTAGAGTTAAAATGATAATAATAATGCCTAATTGCTTGTTTTCAACCTATTTGTAAGCAACTGATGTTCAAACAACAACAACATGTAAATATATTACCAGCTAGGGAAAATATATTTTAAAAAAAACATCCCATCTACTCTTTTCAAAACATGTTGTGGTTATAAATTTTAGTACATTATATCATGTTTTTTATAAATAAAAGAAAAAGAGAAAAAATAGCTTGTCACTTTCTCTCTTTATTTATATTTACTTATCATAGGAAAAAAATTCACTGCCAATTTTAATTTTTTAATTATAACTTCTAAAATGTTATCAATTCTAACATTTTAATATTACATTCAAATCCACCATCAGATTTTCTATAAAAATGGACAAGTTGTTTAATTAAAACTTCCATTTGAAAGGCAGATTAAATAAGATTTGAATTTAGATTTTTTTGCATTTTTTAAAAAAAACGATGCAATTCTTTCATGTATCAAGCATTTTTCTTTCCTCTCTTTACAGTATAATTATCATTCTTTTGTTTCTCACATATTACAAAATAATAATAACAATCTTTAATAATGTGCATCTTTCTTTTAATCTTTAGAAAGTTTACATTTTTATTTCTCAAGTGACATGTGCAGGTAAATGGCAGTTTTATATCTCTTAATTGGTTTGTATATATATATCTATTAGTCAATTCACATGAGTTTTTATTAAACTCATTTTTACTCTGCTACATTGTTATAGTATAATCAATATGGGCTACATCAGATTTGTCTTATTTAAAATATATATATGTGTGGTATGTGTTAAAATATTTTTACAGATAATATGTCATTTATACATAGATGAATGCAGATAATATATCATTTATATATATAATGAGATTATAGATAGACAATTTGATAATTAAATATATAACTTTTAAATATGGAAAATAAATAGTAGTAATATTAAAATAACTAAATAAGTAACTTATGATTGGTTTACAATAACATAAATAGCTTTCTGTATTATTCTTAAAAATTTAATAGATTAATCAATGGATTTCAGTTTCACAAAATCAAATATAATATAGAAATCATTTAATTAATTGCAAATATATCACTAAGAAAATTAGTTTATGCAAATTTTATATATAAATTTAAAATTTACAACTCTTGCTTGAAATTGATAGTTTTTTATTTTGAGATTTTCAACTGCCAACTATATTATAAACAAATTATTAACACTTTTCATTGGGACTGGTTAACTAAATTTAAGAGATATTGCTTTATTCTTTCTATAATCATTAAAATGAGTTATTTCCTTACCATGTTATAATCTCTTGAAATATCTTTTTCTTTTTTTTCTTTATTCAACTAGATTGGTTCTGTTTCATAGTGAAACAGGGGGACAAACTCATCCCAATAAAAAGTTTATACACAGTTGATTTAGGAATATATAAAAACAATAAAACAGGCTTTATAACTTCCATGATACAGGTTTTATTTTTTTTATTATTCAATTTGGCTTGTTTTTTTTTTTAATTTTTTGACCCATAGAACAACTATTTGATTCAATAAAAAGGTCTTACATCGATTCTATTTCTTTTAAACTTGAGATAAAGCAGATTTTTTTTTAGCAGAAACTTTTTGCATACCAATTAGTTTCCAGGCTAATAATTTAAAATAAATAACGTTTACTTTTAATAAATTGCATTTTAAACTTGTTTGATTTTATTTTAGCAATATATGATAATGATGTAAATTCTAATAAGAGCACTTTTTTTTCCTAAATGTGCATATATGTGTCTGTGAGAGAAAATGTGTGTATACATTTGAGCATGCGAGAAAGCAACAAATTATATACCGCATATAATTGTAAATAATACTAAATTTTCAACCATGCTAAGCATACCTGAATGTTTGGTTGATAGCTTCTTATAATTATACAATTACGTTTACTTATAATACTATATTTTTTCTGTTGATAGATGGTTTTACTATTTAATATAGGATACCTTAAGTGAGTCTAATAAAGTCTCTTAAATTATTAAGATTATGGCTCCATTTCAGAAAGCCAACATTAATGAATCCATAAACTTTCTCAGCATTATAATCTTTAAGACTTTTATTCGACATAGACATGAATGTTGATAATAAATAATTCTAAAATAAGATACCCAGTGCTTTTATTATGGAGGGAAATAATTTTATAGCCCCTCTCATGTGAACTCAAATAATCAACTCAATTATTTTTTGTAATAAACAAACTAATTAGGCTTTAATATAATCCATACACAATAAATTCTTTTTGCATTTTTAGTATAATAATATATTTATAGTTCTCTTTTTTTTCTCATGTGTCATAGCATCAGCAGGGAAGCGAACCCCCTAACCCGGGACAACTGCTTGTAAGACAGCTGTGCTGACCTCTCGACCACCAATGCTTGACAAGTTCTCTTTTTTAATCTTTAAAAACATGACTGTTATTAAAATCTAATTACTTTTGGAAAATAATATGCATTTTGATTTTTTTCTTTCATCTACATAAAAAACAAAAATACATTTTGTTTTTTTAACCAAAATAAAATATATATTTTTAATTAATAACTTATCAGAATCTGTAATTAATCCAATGACATTTTGAGTTAACAAATATTTAAACTATTAATACTATTTTTTCTTCGTTTGCCTATTTTATACCCTAATATTATTAGTTAGATTTTTATCATTTACTGAGTTCAAAGTGTTTGTAGCTAGCATGTCTAAAGACTTTTGATTTTTTTTTACAAATATTGTTTATACATGTGCACACATAATTGTCTAACTTTCTTATTAAGTATTTGCAGGAATATAAATAACACAATATATACACAAATATACACATAATGGGTATACATATATATACAAATTAATCAAAATTACCCTAAATTCACCAGTCAACTAAACTAGCCCTAAAAACAAACTCCAAAACACTACCAATGGTTTCACTGCTACAAGCAGCTTTTCAAGTGTAAAGAACTACAAAATAACAACATATTTAAACTAAACATTAACCACAATTCCACTTACCTCCCATACACCCTTAATATTAAAAGAACTTTTAAATAACGCCAATCCTGCCTAATAGGATAGTGGTGGCTATAGTTATTAAAGAACCAAAGACACCAAGATGTATAGGTACTGAACTGAGTTCAGACCCATATGACTATATAAGCTACTGAGTTTGGATTGAAAATATTGTGTTTTCAATTTTAAGCTCATAATTTTGTAGTTAAATAGAAATAAAAGGTGGCTGCTAGAGGGTTGCATTAGATCCTAAGATCTAGGTGTAGTGCTCTCAGATCCAAGGTTCCTCACTGATGACAGCCACAAGTTAGAAACTAGTCTGGGGATATTGGATGAGTAGGCACTATATAGGGATTTTATGCACAGGCCTTCTGGCATCCATTGATTATTCTGGCTTGCACTGAGTGGCATTACTGTATGGAGAGTTTTGACTGTTTTAATAACTTTTAAATAAGTTAATTAGTTCAGAATCATAAATTTTTAATAATAAAGATTCTTTAATTCTTTTTATTTCATTTCTCTGAAAGAAAACAATCTTCACTTCACCAAAATTAATACACGTCTAATTTTATTAATCATCCAGTAATATTACTATATTCTTTTTTTTTTCAATATTATGTATACAAATAATATTTCAACTTTATTGTTAAAAGGAGGTTGTCTTGATAATATGTTGAGATGGTTGATTGTTATTGATATTGGGATTATTTAAGTGTTGAAAGATTTTAACACACACATACATATATATATGGAAAAAAAGTTACTGTTAACACTAACTGAAATAATTATAGAAAAATATACAAACCATTATACAATTACAAATATCCAGTAACGCCCTCTGTTTTAAAAATCTATATCTCAATAATAGCGAACTTTAAAATGATACCAATTTAAAGTTGTATGCTAAACGATGTTAAATATTGAAATACAAACCTACTCAAAAACAGAGCATGAAATTTTAAATAAGCAAATGATCTTAAATTTTGCTAATAAACTAACAAGTTTACAAAGTTATTAAAAACAAACTAAACATTAGATTATTTAAAATTTCATGCTCTATGTTTGAGTAGATTTGTATTTCAATATTTAACATTGTTTAGTGTTTAACTTTAAATTAGTATCATTTTAAAGTTCGCTATTATTGAGATATAGATTTTTAAAACAGAGGGTGTTACTGGATATTTGTAATTGTACAATGGCTTGTATATATATAACTGTAATAATAAATTATTAAAATGAAATAAACTTTTTATGTTTTATTTGTTATAAATTAATATTATGATTTGTAGAATCTCAATTACTATATTTAATTCATCAGCTTTTCTCTTCTTTAATTTTATTTTATGTAGTCAATTTATAGATATCGTGAAAACAGGTGTTTTGATTATAACATTTATATACTTACAAATAAAAAATTTCAAAAATATAAAATAGAAATAATATAACTTTATTTTACAAAAACAAACAAAGAGCTGTTACGATCTAATATAAAGATCCAAGGTGCTCTTCAAGAAACACTATTACAATTTTTTTGTAACATTAAAATCTGGAGGAAAAAAGGTTACCCAGAATTCCTCATTTACTTTAGTTTTCTGTTCTATAAAGTATTAGAAACATTTAAGAGACTGAAAATTTTGTTTAAAAAATTTAACAACTTTTGATTTACAAAAAAGAAAAGTAGAGGAAGTCTTTTATTTAATTTACATATTTTTGCTAGTAATTTAAGAAAACTTATTTTATAAGTATTATGCCTCATTTTTATGCATTATCCATAATGGTCTAATTACTTCATGCATATAACTGGCTCTGCATATTTAACTTATAAAGAATCTGTTCCTAATGTAATAATATTTTTTGTTTATATTTTTTTATTTTTACTATACAATTTTTCCCCTTACATTAAATAATTTTAATAACAATTATAAATTGTGTACTTCACTTTGTATAACCAATAAGAATAAAATATATCTTCTCTAGTCAATTTTTTGTTTAGGGCCTTTTTTGAATATAAAATAATTTTGATAAATCCTCACTCAATTATATATATATATATATATATTGAAACAGACACATTGTTTCATGTATATACTGAAGTCTCCCCCTCATTTTAAAATAGTTCCAAATTAAAGTGTTACCAATATATGTTTTTGTTAGAGCTGAATGTTTATGAATTACAATATAGAAATGCTGTAATTAGTTTATTAAAAAAAGATAGTGTCACTTTTTTGCCTTAGAAAAAAGAAGTCAACATATTTTTGAAAAACATGTTGGTCAGCATGGGTGAGATAAAAAATGATAAAAAATCACAGGAAGTTGGAGTATATAAAGTGAGGAATCTGTCAATTCCAGGAGTTGCAGTTAATTGATTGTAACAATTGCTTTGCAGTAAATAGCAGTTCAGTATTTAGTCAGTTCATAGTAAAAAGTTTAAATAAATGGACCAACTAAGTTTAAAGCCACTATGGTCAGTAATTAAAGAAGTGCAGCAGTTAGTAAAATTGCAATATGAAGAAGCAAATTATCAGCATGGAAAATGCTAGAATATTCATCTAGAAAGAATAGCTTGCTCTCTCCTTCCCACACAATGAAGAAGTAAGTCATGAGGATGAAAAAATATGCCTAATTGACCACCAAAAGAAAATATATACCATTCTGCTCTAAGACAAATCCCTTTTTAATGTGAAGATTTAACAGTGGTGAACAGCCAACAGATAAATTTAAAGATAAGAAAACTTTAGATAATATTTGAAATATTTAAAGGTATTTACGAAAATGCTGTAAGAAAAGCATTTCACAAAAATAAAATGAATTGTAGTTATTTAAAATGATTAATTCAACAAAATGATAAAATGTCATGTATCAAAATAATTTTTTATAGAATAATATAATTGCCATTATTGTTATTAAAATTAAAAAGAAAAAAAAAGGTAAATTGAAATACATTGACAGAAATGGTGAAACACAATAATGAATTCACTGATTTTTTTTAAAGTGATAAAACTTATAACATTGATTCGAAGTTAAGCTTTATAATAAAAAGTATAAAAAAAATATATGAAATTCTTAAAGTTCAACTTGCTAAATGAAATGTAGAAATTATAATATAAGAATTTAATGTAAAATAGTCATATGTTTAACCAAGAAAGAGTTACTATTCTGTGTACATGAATTGAATATGTGTTTACATACAGGAATTAAATATATGTCTATATAAATGAATTGAATATTCATCTACATACAGGAGTTAAATATATGTGTCTATATACATGAATAAAATATGTGTCTACGTACACGAATTAAATGCATGAATATATTCCAAAATAATTATTGGCTACTGAATGATTAGATAAAAAGAATTAACCAAAATATAAATGAAAATCACCTAAGAGTATATTAAATAAGCATTTATTTTTATAGCATCTGTATACAATTGTAATTACATTCGAATATCGGCCTTTCAAGCCAATTGTGCAAACACTTTACGAGTGTTAAATAATAAATGAATACTTTCTGACCAGTACAAGATATAGAATTTATGCAGGAATAAAAAGAATCCCTCCTATTCCTACAACTCAAATATTTATATATGAGCAAATCTGAAGTACTGGCACAGAAGGTGTGACAATAGAACAGTCACTTTAAATTACTAAATACAATGTCTGAATGAATGACGCCGATGAAATTTTCTAGAATTTACTAAACGCACCTTCTGTGCCAGTACTTCATATTTGCTCATATATAAATATTTGAGTCATAGGAATAGGAGGGATTCTTTTTATTCCTGCATAAATTCTATATCTTGTATTGGTCAGAGGGTATTCATTTATTATTTAACACTCGTAAAGCATTTGCACAATTGGCTTGAAAGGCCGATATTCAAATGTAATTACAATTGTATACAGACACTATAAAAATAAATGCTTATTTATATATGATTAAGTTTCAGTTGGAATGACATTTAGTAAATTCTAGAAAATTTCATCGGCGTCATTCATTCAGACATTGTATTTAGTAATTTAAAGTGACCGTTCTATTGTCACACCTTCTGTGCCAGTACTTCAGATTTGCTCATATATAAATATTTGAGTCGTAGGAATAGGAGGGATTCTTTTTATTCCTGCATAAATTCTATATCTTGTATTGGTCAGAGGGTATTCATTTATTATTTAACACTCGTAAAGCGTTTGCACAATTGGCTTGAAAGGCCGATATTCGAATCTAAGAGTATATTGTAATAGGGAATTAATAGATATGTTTATGAATATGTGCATATGAGGAGAATATGAACTCACAGAAGGAGAATTTAAACTTGAGAAGTGATAAGGGAGGTATCTGTGATGTACATATGGATATCTAAATAAATTCCTACTATGTGAATGCTGGAAGAACAGGATTATGGAATATAAATGATGGATACTATATGATCATCAATGATGCTTGGTCCTATCATTGATGATCATATAGTATCCATCATTTTTACTCTCAATACTAATTCTCTATCTATCCAACACCCTTTTATTAATGCATCTATTCTTCTATCACATTCCTGACCACTATAACACTCAACAATTCTCCTAACACAATCATCCCACCTTTTATATAAGTATACTGACATAAATTCTTTATCCAAATCTTCTGCATACTGTACTACCTTTCTCATCCATTCTGTTGCTTGCCCTTTACTCATAACTCAATTAAATACTATTTTGGTTATTCTCTTATTAGAAGTATATTCTCTTATTCTTCTCTTTCACTTTCTTTGCATATTGAAGCTGTGCATATATATACAAATATATATATATATGCTGGCTTCACCATTCACTGTGGACTAACTAAGACCCTAAGTTCCATACACAGTGACTGCATCATTTCTTTCTTTACTAGAAAACTAAATTTATCGTTTTCTCAAATAGTTGCCTAAATTAAAGAAGGAATTGTGTTAAAGAGAAAATATTTAATAAAATAAAATATAGAAAGTTAAAATTATATTTGCAACTATTTTAAAATATATGTTGGAAGAATTTGTCAAGATAAATTTTCTTAATTAAATAGAATCCATTAGGAAAGGAATTTAATTAGTAAAACTTTTTTCTGAATTAGATAAAAAAATAGATAACAGGAAAATTTGAAACAACGGGCATGATTCGCTACTAATTAGCAGATTAAAAACATAATGGAAAAAGGGTATAAATAAAGAACTTTTCTTTTGTTCTTTGTCTTATGCTTGCGGGTAACCTGTGCTGAAGGTTAGAGAGAAATCTTAAGAATTTTGTTGAAAAGAGATTTTGGTGGAAAGATTGAATAATATATGAGAACTCTTGCTTGCTGTACTTACTTCAAGCTGCACTCTATTACTTTCAGCATATAAATAAAAATCCGAGAAATGTGTTGCTCTTGCAAAAAAATGCAGGGGTAACCTTTTTGCCTTCGATACTCCTGGAGGTGCCATTCCTGGGGCAGGAGTTCTAATCTCATGTAAGCTTAAGCCAGAGAACTAAAGTGTCTGCCCTGTATCCGCGTGAATCCATCGCCCTCAAACATGGAAAAACAAAAGTTGAAAAAACCGAGAAGGCCTGCGGGAAACATCAAATGAACTCATTTTGACCCACTCATCTAGTTACTGGTAACGTTCCCATAAATTATTAAAATATCTTTGTAATTTGCAAATTCAATCTATATTTATGCTTTTCTATATATATGTTTTTTTTAATATATGTATTCGAGTCTTGTGAAATTATAATTTCATTAATTGCTTTCTTTTTTTTTAAAATACTTTAATGGGTGTTAGCGTTATTACATATAATGGCGGCGATAATTCTTATTAATTTAATTGAAAAATGCTTGTTTAACTTTCCGCCATTTATTTTATATAAATATTTATTTAGAAGGAAAAAGAAGCAAATCATAGAAAGTGCAAAACTCTATTATTTAAATTGCTAAATATTCTATTATAAAACTTTCCAAACTTTAACTTAGTTTTTTTTTATATATATATATAAAAGAAAGATCCTTATCAAATGCCATTATATTTTAGTCAATGAAGGGTTACAAATTTAAAGTTATATTTTGAAGAGCATGAAATAAGACATTCGCATTTATATTTTAGTAATATGAGAGAGTAAATTTTGACAATATGTATTAAAAATTATTAAATAGCATTGGCTCAGGCTGGTCGGTTAAACTTGAACTAAACCAATAAAATATCCACCCACTTGTTTTGTTTTAGTAATTCAAATTTTTATAAAGGTAAAGTTACTATTTTTCTGTGGATTTTCAGTGATAGTTGAGATTTTCTAATATATTTGTGTTTTTGCGGAGGGTTTTTTTTAAATTTAAAGGTCGTTGACCGTATTTATATGTGCATCGTGCCTCGGGTGATCTACTGGGCCGCTCAGCATATATTACAGTGCTTCTTTTGCCTAGTTTGCTTAGGTTAACATACCTACATTCAGACCTTCTGAAAAATAAATAAATTGTTCTGGATCTCATGTTGATCTCAGTCCTTTCAATGTACGTAACTGGACATAAGCAACAAAAACTCCGATCCTGAATCCGGGTCACGCGTTTAGCGAACGGGTTCCATTTTTCTCTCTAACCTAGTTTAGAGACGAAGAGCAGTCCAGTCTTGTGTTAACCTCTTGGTAACTGTTATGTCTCGAGCCTCACAGCCCACTATATGCTATCACCTTTGTGCATGGTCTTGTATATTTATATTTATTAGGAAATCTTTCTCAAAATCTCATAGAAATGTTCCAATTATGGCTGGAAATTCCTGCTGGGGTCACTTTATCATTCTTCTTAAATCATAAGTAGGACTGTGATTTAAACCTGTCCAAAGTGTTTGGTTGAGTTTGACCACCTATTTATTTCTGTTCTCCAATCACAGAGTTAATGAATCATGTCTCTCTCTCTCTTGATTTCTTTTAGGTAACACTTCCATTGGCTGGAACATTTTAAAGAAGAAATTATAACGTAAAAATTTTGTCTGTTCTTATCATTATGATCAATGGATCTTTCATATATGTTTATCTAGTTGCAGTGAAAATAGCCTGCGACACTATTAATAAAGCATTGTGTGAATTATTTTAATGTCAATAATAAAAGTTTCTGTTATCTTTCATTCACTATAAATAAAACCACTTAGTATTGTTTTCTTTTGTGACATACGTATGTACATCTGATCATTATATATGTAAAAATTCCTTTTTGTGGTCTCTTCTCTCCCTGACCACTGGGCATACATTAAGATTAAATTCAAGTGAGGTTTGGGGAGTAAGTCACTTAGTAGCAATCTAGAGGAGTAGGTGAGGTTCGAACCCCCTCTATCTGCATCTCTAGGTTAGGTTAAAGCAGCTCTACTTTTCTTACCATTACAATATCTTCATATAATCATATATATATTTCTTATAACACTTCTTTCCTATACACTTCAATGCAAACAAATTTTCTTAAAAACTTCTTTATTTTTCTTACAGTTTCAACTGTTCAGCAGTCTTTATCAGAGCTCTAATCTTCTTCTCTGCTTTAATTAAAATGACCGGTTTTTTAAATGGTCATTTTAATTAAAGCAGAGAAGATTAGAGCTTTGAAAAAGACTGCTGAACAGTCAAAACTGTAAGGAAAGAAGTTTTTTAAAAAAATTTGTTTGCATTGAAGTGTATAGGAAAGAAGTATTATAAGCAATATATATATATATTCTCTTATTATCAATAAACTGCAATCTACCAAACATTTTTATTTTGCTTTTTTTGCATCTCTCATATAAAAACTTGACTGTCCCATTTTTCCTTGAATTGCCCCTTTGCTCTCCACACATCTGCATTTAATGCATATCTTCCTATTTCTCTTTGCAGTTTTTCTAAGTTATCTAATACCCCTTTAGTAACACATAATGTGTCATTACCATATGTTAACCCTGCTACTACCACCCTTTTTTGTACAATTCTAGCTACATCATACTTATTATATGAAAACTGTTAATTTCTTTATTACTCCCTTTCTTTGCTTCATTTATCATTTTTTTCTCATATTCATCCAAACAATTTCTCTGATTATGTAAGATGATTCCTAAATAGTTATACCCATTCACCACATTTAACTTTATATCCCCAATAAAAATTCTTTGTCTTCTCTTTCCTCAGTATTAATCATCATTACTTTTGATTTTTCCTCACTAAATTTAATCCCCATCTCTTTCCCACCCTTGTGCATGTCCAAAAGAAAAACTTCCACTGTATCTTCCCTTCTTTCTGTGCACAAAAAGACATCATCTACAAATAAAAGATCCAATAATGTATATACTCTTTTGCCACCTATTAATAATATCTCTACTCCTCTTTCTAGTCTT